>JBBYHQ010000007.1:4887091-4925507 GCA_038382645.1 Spergularia azorica | reverse complement strand
GAGTGAAAATTTGAAAATTAATGAGTGAAAATTGGGAAATAATGAGTGAAAATATATAATGACTACAAAATGGTATAAAATGAGTGAAAATTGGACCGGGGGGTACGTAGGGTACGTAGATCTACGTACCCCCGGGGTACCATATACCGATTGTTATGAATAGCACCCATTGTATTGTTTTTACACACAGTTTGAGAATTAATATCGAAGAGTTGAAAGAGAGTTTCTTTCAAATCGTTCAGGTTTTGAACACAAATTGAGCTCAGTAGTGTTACTCTTAGTTCAACATTATTGGCTAATCGCGTTATTAAGGAGTAGTGGATTATTACTTAGATCGACGTCTAGGTTTGATCATAAGCCTTCGGGTCATATCCTTTATTTTGTATCTTAGTTTATTTTCGTCCACAAATAAACCCCAAAATCCCAAAAAAAGTCCCATAGTAGTACAGACTATCAATCTGCTCTATAGTAAAGTTTTTAATCCGCTGCGTACTCGTATCACATCTCCCGAGGGGAGGAAATAAAGGTTCGAGATGGAGAACAATCCACCCATCTATATATACATTGTGGCAATAATAAATCCGTCCATTAAGGTCACGCACATTGTTCGTGTACTCTTCTTGACCCCCTTAACCTAGTTAAAGACAATTTTCAAAATTCTTGTATACCAATCACAATCATTTTCTTTATAAACACACTTTTCAAATTTCTTGGCTTGCAAAGATGCACATAATAGATCATCTATATAAATCGACAAATCATCGTTGTAAACATCACTATCTAGTTATTAGCAAATACTTTTTAAAACCTCATTTCTTATTGCCAAACGAGTATAGAACACTTCGCATATAATACATACTAGTACAATATAAGTAAAGTCCTTTATAAGTATTATTTCAAAAAAAAAAAAAAGTCCTTTATAAGTAGATAAGCAATTTTCTTACCTTGATTGATAAGTAGTCTCACTTCTTGCCAAAAGTGCTCTTCAGGACCTTGGACTCTGCATTAAATTTGTACAATGTTTCTATAGTGAGACTGTCTTATCGTATGAGACCAATTAATATGTTACTTTTGATACACTAACATGTTACTCTTGAAATAGGTTGACTTTGAAAAGTAATAGTCACTTTTTAATGTGTGAGAGGTCTCATCGTATGAGACCGTCTCACGGTGAATTTGTGAAATATGTATATACTCCTTAAATGTATATAAGTAATTAAGTATATGCTTATGATTGCACGGAAACTAATATGCGCATTAATCATTATGGATCTACACATACACGTCGAAAATGCTCCATGACTTCGCAACTGCAAACCGTCAAACACTAATTCCCAAAACGCCTGATAAGAATTTTACTCCCTTACCCTCTCTTAGACCATCTTCATTGGGGGTCTCAAATGAGTCTTAAAGTGGAAAAAATGAGTCTCAAAATGAGAGACCCCCAATGTAGATCAAGGGAAAGAGTCTCAAAAATTGAGACGGTCTCTGTTTTTAGAGACCGTCTCAAAAGTCTCAAAATTAATTATGTGGGTCCCACTATTAATAAACATTTATATTATATTAATTTGGCCCCAATTAATAATTAAAAAATAAATGTTTGAGACCCAAAAGTCTAAGTCTCATCATTGAAAGGTAGAGTCTCATTCTCCATTTGATATCAGCATGATGTAATTGTGACGTCATATTGGTATTGAGACCCAAAGTGAGTCTCACCAATAAGGATGCTCTTAGTCATTCCCAAAAATGTTACCCTCCGTCTGCCTAGATAACAAAATTATTGATTCCCCATCCGCCTACAACCCTGATCGGAACCTCACCGTCCCTACCACCAAATCATAAAAACTACAAAAAATATAGAGTAATAAAATGGTAGACCTACAAAATTTGAACTGATATTGGGGAAAACTATTTACATAGCCTTCTTAGTTACCTAATTTCGTTTAAATTAATTGGTGATGGTCTTGTCGGAGAAGGCATGGTTGTCGGTGATCAGCGGCAGCTACAAGTGGTCAACGGAGGTGCAGCGGTTGGTCAAAGGTCTCCAAGGGGGGAGGGGGGTAGGGTGGATTATCTAATTTATATTCTAAGTTACAATTTTACCTTACTAATGGAATAATTATATTTCTCTTATTGAACCGAACAACCTTAACAACGAATGATACTTGCTTTTATTCCTTTATCTTTCTCGATTCCATTATGTTTCCATTTCATAACTTAAACCCAAGGCCCTATTAGAGTAGTAATTCTAAATGGTTACGAAGTTATGGTAGCCATTGTAAAAAGTCTCAATCCCACCATCCATTTCCAAAAACAAAATCTCAACCAATCAAATTTTGACCATGAGAAAACATTAAAAAAAAAAAAATTAAAACATTACAATAAACTCATTCTCAGCCTCCTTATCTCTCCTCTCCCGCTCCTTCTCCCCCACCCTTCTACTACCACAGCACAACCACCGTCCTACACCCAATCCAACGCATCTACCGACGAGACCACCATCTGGCCGACGTGTTTTGGTTATCGGAACGGGCCACTATCGCAGTCTCCTTCCATCTCCACGATACTTCTCTCTCCTTTCAAATATCCCATTTTCAACAAACTCCGCAAATAATTCCAGCTCCCCAGCCCACGAAGACCACCTCCCGCCCCCCGATCCCCTAGTAGCCTTAAAGGGCGCAGCGCCACCCCCTATCACCCGTCGCCGCCTAGGGGATAAAGAAAAAGGAGAAAATGAGGTGGAGTAGAGGGCTTCGGTGTCGCAAGGGATGTGAGGCGGCGTGGAGGCTGGACTGCCGATGATCTAGCAGTCCTAAGGGTGGTGATGGGTGACGATCGAGTGCTTGTTGGGTTGGGGGGCGGTGGTTGCTGGGGTGGTCGAGGAGGGAGGATGGAGTATGAAATTTCATTTACTTAGTTTTTTAAATATTAAAATTTTAATTTATTATAAAAATTAATTTAATTGGTCAAACTATTACCATGGCTACCATACTTTGGTAGCCATTGTAGAATCACTCCTATTAGAGTGAGTAGCGGAGATAGTCAGTTTATGTAAGGGTATCTTAGTAATTCAGAGAGGTTTAAATAGAAAAAAAAATAATGTTTTAAAGTCTAGAATTGTATCATTTCAAATTACATAATTTTAAATGATTTACTGCGTATAATTGAAGACATGGAAATGATTCAAGAAACATGGGTTGTTAAATTTAATTGGCTTTATTAAATACAATATGAAAATCTTATATCGATTATCAGAGTAATAATTATATACAATAATTTTAAATTGAATACTCCCTCCATAAATAAATATACTAGTATGATGTTTTCGGATTACAATGCGAGATTTTGACTTGCGATTATTGAGAGAAATAGATTTCAAAAAATTATGAAATATATATTGTTGGATCCGTCTCGAAAAATCTTTTCACACAAGTATAGTTTTATAGTTTTTAGTAATATGTTTTATAAGATATTGATGGATAAAAGGTAGGTACGCCTCGAAATGTGAGAAATGCATATACTCCATATAATTTTATGGAGGGAGTAGAACCTTTAGGTAGTGTTTGGAAACAACAATTTGAAAATTTGTAATTATTTCAATTCTATCATATGAGAATGTGGAATTCAAATAAATCAAATGTTTGGGAGGGTGGGATTTTAAAGTTTTTGGCTTAATTGGATTTGATACAAATTTCAAAGGATTTGACACAAATCCAATTCTCAAATTTTTGAGTTCCCAAACATGGCGTGGGGTTGTGTCAAATTTGGATTTGAGAATCAAATCCTTATTTTCAAACACTCTTTTAGTTGATTTTAAGAAAATAAACTTTAATTATATCTGAAAATAGTGATGTACAATTGTCAAAAGTCTAGAAAAAAAAAATACTAATTATCATTAAAAATCTTAAAAAGATAACCTAAACCAAACAAGACTCGGACTCGATAATACAACAAATGACCACAATCTAGGTATGATCCAATAAGACCCTATTGTCATGAACACATCGAAAAAGGAATTAACTTACCCTGCTGATGGGCATCAGCCGGTTCGTAACCTTCTGTTTTGAGAAGTGCCAAGACCTTCTTATTCTTGTTCCTTTGAGCTAAATCCCAGGGTGTACTGTTGCTTGAATCTTCCACGTGTAGTGGTCTTACAATATCCCCCGACATTTTGCACAAGTATTTCACAACTTCCTCGGACCTGTCATTTGGTTCTTTGGCGGCGAGGTGAAAAATGTTTCGCCCCTGACCATCAGTCATAGAAACTAGGCCAGGATTATCACCGAGGATGCTTTTAACCTCAGCCAAGTTTCCGGCGGCTGCTGCCACATGGAGGATATGTGGGCTTGGAGTCTGACTAGTCCCAGCACCACCGCGAGAATAATTATTCTTTTGGCGGGCTTGTTGCTCTACAGACCTTCGAACCATCCTAGCATCGCCATGAGAGGCATATACTAGTATGTTGGTGAAAGTTGGGACGGGTCTAGGGATCAACGTGTATCCCGGTGTGGCTAGCATCGCGTATGATGCTCTCTTATCGCACCCTAGCAATGGTACACTTGTTTTCTCTTCTCCTCCTTCCTTCTTTTCATCATCTCCGTTCATTATTTTCTTGAGAATATTGCTCATGATCAAATAGGTTTGGATCGGAATTTTATAGCTCTTAGGTTCGTTTGATTATTTTTTTGGAACTTAGATGTTATATATTGTTGTACTTGCCTCTAATGAATTGGATTTGGGTATGTATGATCGATTGATTGAGTGAAAGACGTCGTTTATATAGACTATTATTGGACCATGGACACATTATTCAACTCAAATACTTATTATGAGGTAATTTGCAAGAAAGTGTTAAGTTATGTATTTGCAAATTGCCATTGCATTATTGCATTGACACAATGCTTGTATCGTGGTCTTCGAACTAAAGTGTGCATTGCTCAAATAATCCATCAAACTTAATGTTATTTTCAATATTACTATGGATCTACTTTGAATGAAGTAAATATCAATCTTTTGATTTGTATTCACAAATAAATGAATTGATAGGTGTAGATTAGTATTGTTTTTTAGTTATTGTTTTACAGTAACTCACAAATTAATTAAAGTTTAAAAACCCATAAATTACACTCACATAGTACATATTATCATGCATATATCCACATGGAGCATCCATCATGCGTAGTGGTGTGTGCATGGTCCATGGTGTAATTTGCCGTAGTTATTTGCGAATTTCCTTTAACTACTTAAGAATCTATTACATTTAATAATTGCGTGCAAGAAAAGCTGACGTGGTGAGCTTAAGCATACAACTGACATGTCAGCAATCAATTAACACGTCATTATGCTCATTGGCAAAAAATGTCTAAGCTAAGATTTGAACCATTGACCTCTCAATTACTTATCCATCACATTACCAAAGTGTTGTCTACTATTTCATGCACATTATTACAATTCATTCTATAAGAAGGAAAGATCCAATCTAAATCTAATGCTTATTTAGTGTGAACATAATTACAAAATCTTAATAATGTGAAAAAAAGAAAAGATTTTTACCCACTACCAAATATACAATCAAAATAATTACACCATACTACAACGATCAAACATAAAATGGACCATTATATTGATTAATGCAAGAAATTCATATCTAATTTTAGAAAAAGAAAAATGTCGTAATTTGTTAACAAACTAACATTGACCGATTAATGTTTCAAAGACATTAGGTTATTGACCACTACATCCCAGATGAGGAGATCATGGACTTCTTCGATGAAAACTTTATCTTCATGCCGTTTAAAGCTACATCACCGGACATTGAGTAGTTTTAGTATTTATTGTTTTTGTTTTTGAAGTTGACTTGAACCATTTGGTTTGTTTTCTTGTAACTTTGGATGTTTGCTATTTCTATTTCTATTGGCGCCTTTTTACCAAAAAAAAAAAAAAGACATTAACACTAAGCATTCAAATTTTCAAGCCCAAACATCTCAAATCATGAATGATTTGTATGATGGATTATGGGTAAAAAAAATTAACATTTTCAGAATAAGAGTAAATTCTAATAGAATCGACCGTTGTGTTTCACAATTTTAATTAGAAGAAAAAATCAATGATGATGACTTTGTGACTGATGATGACATGACTGAAAATTCGTATTGAAGGATTCATTCTTCTTGGTATCCAAAATTCCTAGGCCTCCGTGGTTAATGGTCCCGAACTCTTGATTAGGCGATAACGGGTGGGAAATGTTTTAGGTTAGTGAATTCTACATCGTTTTTAAAACATTAACAAGAAAGAAAAAAAAAAGTATATTCAATAACACAACGAGAGGAATTTAAAATTTTATACCTTGCCCAGCTATTCTTATATGCTAATGGTCGTAAGGTACCTTTTGTTTTTATATATTATCACTTCCAATCTAAAAGTGAAGACCCATTATTATATTGACAAATGATGTGGTAAACTAATACGTTGGTGTTAATTAAACTCATCTAAGTTTTTATGATTTTACTTAATATATTTATGACATGTATCAATCTTACGTCAAAGTACGACAAGTTTCAGTAAAGTTGTGCGTCGACTAAATTTTGACACGGGTGGGGTACGGGCTAGATAATTTGACGGGGTGGGAGTGTTAGGTATGATCGTATGGATGTTAGGAAGATGAGTAGTTGATAGGGGTTGAGGGTCAGCAAGATATTTTGACGAGGGTATGAGTGTTAATTATGCAGATCGGGTAGAGAAATCAGCAGGGTTAGGAGTAGGCTAGAAATTTTGAGATGGGTAAGAGGGGTGCGGATTATCTACAAAAAATGTTATTAATCCAAATACATGTACACGGGTACTGATTACATATAAATTAGTTTGAAGGGTGCAAAAATAAAGATAAAAATAAACAATTTGGTTAACATATACATATAAAGGAAAATATTCATTTAGGGGGTCGAGTTTCAAAGTTAGTGGTGGGAGGGTCGCGCAAAGGAGTCGATGTGTTGTCATATAGAGTAGTTGATAGGAGATCTTAATATAAAGGACTCGATTCTGGGAATCAGCGGGTGTGAAGGGGTTATAGTAAGAATTGACCTGGTAAGGGAGTTCAGGTAAAGTAGTATGCGTGAGGTGGGGAATAAACTGAGTAGGAGGCGGGTGCGACCACTACAAGAAAACAGGCAAAATGCGACCGATTTTTGCGACCGTTTAAATTTCGGTCGCAAAAATGATATTTGCGACCGATTATTTGAATTGCGACCAATTGTCGGTTGCAAAATGTAATAATAAAAAAAAAAGAATGAATTAGTTTTCATAATTGGCCTAGGAAAAATTAAATAAATAAAAGCATCCCTTTAAATTAAAAATAAAAAAAAGAAGAAAAAAAATCTAAAAAAAACCTAATCTAAATTCCTTCCCGTGTGCAGCCCTCTTTTTCTCCTTTTATTTTATTTTTTAATTTATTTTTGATGAGATCCCTCTTTCCCGGCATCCTACTTCTCGATCCCCATTTTCATCATCATCAGCAAATCAGCCCCAATTTTAATTATCATCAACACCATTTCTATCACCAAATCAGCCCCAACTCAATCATCATCAACACCATTTCTATCACCAATTCAGCCCCAATTCAATCATCACCAACACCATTTCTATCACAAAATCAGCCCCAATTTATCATTAATTGATCATTAGCTGGTGCCACCATCGTTTTTCTCCCTCTAGGCGGCCACCACGCACCCGAACACTCAGCGCGGCGTTGCCCTGATTGCGTCTATTCTCGGCGTGCCCCTATTATTTTGCACGGTGCGATTGGATTCCTCGGGGCTCAGAAGGTACATCTACACACCCCTCCTTGTAATTTAGAAATCACTTTTAGAATTTCATTTATCGATTCATTGTTATAATTATGCTTTAAATGCAATTTAGATGGGTAAATTTCAGATTTCTTTCTAACAGTTAAATTAGGGTTCATATTAATTGATTTTGGGTTTTTCCTAAAGAAATTGAAATGTGTCAGGCCGTTTGGTTCATTCATCACAACCCAATACTGTTTCTCCTTTGAATTGGTAGGAAGTTTCTTTATAATATTGATGTTTTGATACAGTACTCTGAATTTAGCATAGCTTAATTATCATATGAATTGTAATGGACGACTCGCTAATTTGCCAAACCATCTGTCACCCAGGCTACAGCAGATCGAGTGGGACAATCGAGGTTTCCTTCCGCTGATTTTTTTTCTCACTAGAATCATGCCAATCATGGTATTCTCAACAAGTGTTAACCATTTCTTCTAGGAGGCAACAACAGTTAGTCGCACCAAATGAGAAATTGAAGGTGGATTACTTCTCCTTTTTAGAACATTATCTGTTATAGATTTGACAGGATCCAGTGCAGATGGCCTAGACAGGAGCTAATCTGTCAACTCTAAAAATTCGCTTAGGCGAAGCAGACCTTCAATTTAACGAGAGGAAATCTTAAGGAGATAGCTGCATAATACCATTTTGGTAATGCCATTGTTCTGCCAGCAGTGCCTATTGTTTGTTTTCTCTATGTTTTCGTTCTCGTATATTCGTATCACTGAATTGAGGAGTCTGACCTTCCATCATCTTTTTGTTGTTGCTTTATATTTTCCTGCAGGTATTGAAGGGCAATATTCGTGTTTTCAGTAGAGTCAGGCCCATGTTACCTAAGGATGGTTGTGTAGCTGTTGCACGAGTTATCTCTTATCCTCCCTCAACCGAAGGACATGAGCAGGGCATTGACCATCTACAAAGTGGTACGCTTACATCTTTAACAGCTCACTCTCACTGTACTACCACACATTCACATAGACAATATTGTCTCTGCACATGTTTATTTCAAGCAAATGCTCATTATGAAATGCTCTTTTACTGGTTAAAGTCAATTGAATTAAGTGAATTGCCGTTGTATTTTGTATAAACTTGGGATTTGTTCTACTTGGAAGTGTCGAAGCTCTCATCTAGAGTGATGTTTTGTTATCAGCAGGGCAGATATAAAGTGTTTAAATTCAAGAGTCAGAGCTCTCATCTGGTTAATATTTGGATTTCAGTCGGGCTTTCTTTGTACTTTTAGTTGTGAGATTCTTTGTGTAGGTTTGCAAAGGTGAGGTAAACGGTATAACATGTTGGGCAGGCCAAAGTAAAAGGTAATAATCCCAAACTCAAATTACTTTAAAAATGTTGCCATTTTGATTTGAAGGCTATTAGCTCAAATATGGTAGAGCAATGTGCTCTTGCACAAGATATGGGTTCAAATCCCATATAGCCTATGAGTATGAATTTTCTATTCGATCGCTATTGTATTGGATGCAGGCGACCAAAATCGCTTGTTTGCGCTCGTTTAATGGTCGCAAATCAGTCGCATATTTGCGACCGGAATTGGTCGTATATTCGGTCACATATTTGCGACCGCTAAATTGGTCGCATATTTGTGACCGCTAAATCAGTCGCATATTCGGTCGCATAATTGCGACCGTCAAATCGGTCGTAAATCGGTCGTAATAAATGCGATCGCAAGAAAATCGGTCGCATAATTTGGAAATGCGACCAAGGGTTATGCGACTACCCATATCGGTCGCAAATCTGTCGCAAATGCCAATTTGCGACCGATTTGCCATAGTTTGCGACCGATTTTGACGGTCGCATTTTGCCTGTTTTCTTGTAGTGGACTACCGGTTAGATAATTTGACGGGTGTAAAGGTGTCGGTTAGGGTGGTCATGTAAAATATCGACGAGGAATGGGCCGACTAAAAAATTTGAACAGGGGTGAGAAGATGTCTTCTAAAATGTTGTTGGATGTTGGGTGTTGATGATTAGGAAAGGGGATGGGAGTGGGGAGTGTCAGATAGGGAAGCTGTTAGGGTGATGATTATCGATTGGAGGTTTGCGTAGACGATATAATGCATGGGGAGTTGAGGTCGCCTAGGAAACCTGGTGCAGGGAGGCGCCTAAGAAAGCTGATAAAAGTTGTCGAATACATACAAACGACGGGTGGTTATTGAGGGGTGGATTAGGGACTCATTAGGTTGGTATCAGACTTCTGAGACGGATCCTAAATTTTTATTTTTGAACATGATTTTTAAGTTTAAAATCTTTAAGAAGGTGTTTTGGTAATATTATTCTCAAATAAAAAATTTACCCAAATCATATGATTGTCAATCCTAAATATTCGAGAATTTGGATTTGTTAATTTGAAGCAAAATTTCCATGTGTAAACCAAATACAACCCCCGAACCGCATTCTACCTTACCAAACAAATGAAATCTAATTAAAAATAAGTACCAAAAATTTCAAGTTACTTTTTCAAACGCTATCTAGAATGGTTTTGTTTTAAATACTTTCATAACAATTTTATATTACATGACATAGATAATCACATTTAGAAAAACATTATTAAATCCCGTGCATTTGCACGGGTCAAAAAACTAGTTGTGTCAAAGCATTGTCATTAAAAAAATATGAAATCGTTCTATTTTGTATTCAATAACTATGGTAATTGCATCATTGGCATGGATCAAGTTTGAATAAGGTATAAATCTTATTGGTGTGTTGTGGATGTTAATTTTCAAAATAAAATTTCAAAATTACTCTCTAGAATATCGTTAAATTACGCTCATAATAACATCTATCCACGTAGAACAACGTGCTCCATATAATCTTTGGACTATAGTATAATTTTTCGCATTAACGTTAGTTGCAAAATTTCTGCAGCTAATATTGAAATTTGTTGATCAATCTAGCTAGATAGTGAAGTAGACATATGATGATATGAAACCCTAAAACAAGATGACTTCGGTTCATTGACTGGCAATATCTTTGCATGTTTCCAGAAGGTTACCGTTTACAAACCATACCTTTCCAGTTTCAACATTGTGATGACTTTATGTACCATATAATTGGATATTATATTGGGTAGCCCCCTTTTATTAATCTCATGGCCAAATATCAAGTCAATAGCATGAAATTTGAACTATTCATAATACTTAGTTTGGTGATTTGGTCTAATATTTATGAAGGATATTATAGTCAACTGAATGAATGCCCAAGATCTTTCTAATTGAAATGAAATGGTTAAGATTAATCTTTCAAAACCATACACTTATTAGCCAAGGAAATGTATCGGAAACTATAGTCTACGTGTCTTTCTTATAAATTCAAGTGACATTAGTTGACAATTGAGTGTGTGTTGAAGTAGTCTTGGCTTTCCAATTTCCACTAGATAGGGCATCGCATTCGTTCATTAATGAGGCCGGACCTCAGGAATATTCAAAGATCGTATTAGTGAAGTTTGATGATATAGAATCACAATAGCAAGTGTATGCTGAGAAGATTCTAGGTTATTTCGACTTTTGCAATGTTACGATAAAGTATTATGTCAATGATGACCTAAAAAATCAAAGTTTGATTAGGGTATTTTAATGAGTAAGTTATAAGAAAGAAGAAAACAAAACAAACATATATTTACAAAAAATAAATATTTACAAAGGATTTCAGGGCAAACCAAATGACTTGGAATTAGTAGGAAAAACAAAGTGCAACCGATATAAGAAAAATCCAAATGGTTGTGTTTTCATCCATTTCTTTCATGATTTACTAACTTTTAACACTTCAATTAGTTTTGGGTACCCTAATAATTTAAAAATGCGAAAACGTTACCGAACCATTTCCGAGACAATATTAATTAATGGTCGATCAACCATTGGATACGACACTTAGAATATGCATCCGATGCTTGTTATGGTTATAGTATGAGAACAATGGCTCACTAAACAATCCGCAAATCATATACTCCTACCTGCTGAGGTACTAATTGACAAAAAAACAAAGCATACATAGAAAAGAGGGGTACAGTACGTGATCGAAGCTGTGTTACTTCGGCACTCCAATACTATATCCAGTTTATGTCGCATTTCGAACACGATAATTGTCCGACAGTACACACACCTACCTGCAGTGGAGTCTATGCAACATATGTGTGAATTGCCAAGTACTGTGGTTCAGCTGATTCTTATTGGAATTTAAAGTACATTGTCGCAAATGGATCAAACATAATCCACACAAACTTAAAGGGCAAACTGAAAGAGGTACTACTGTTCGGGGAGTAAAATATATGTAGAAGTGTAGCCCATTCAATTCAACTTCAGAGCCAAAGTAATCCAACAAACGAAGAATGAAGTCATTTGAGTATTGAGAACAATGAATCCAGACGGCAAAATAAACTATCCTTTCTACACCAGATTTAATCTTTACATACCCTTGTACAGTAATATTTATTTGGGTCCATGACTAAGGTATAGTAGTTATTAACTAGGTAACACTTCTTGCTTTAGTCCATGAGTAAGCCTTCGTTTTATTTTATTTTCATTTTGGTACATCGAAGCAACTAAAATTGCGGGGGCGAGGATACGAGGATTCAAATCCAAAATAACCCAGGCAGTTTAATTTCCAAACCATTACGCCAAACTTGATCTTCGTTCATTATATATTATTTAGAACTGAAATTTTGTTGTATTAAAGATTAATGCACTTTAGAAAACTTGGTATGGTTTTTTTGAAGTTGAGCGCATCACTCTCTTGAAATTTGATTATTGCTATCAAATCAGCTCTCCTTTCACTATTAGTATGTTCCTTTTCAGTTTTCCTGTCATCTTTGTCATAAATTCCATTCTCATTCTACCACATATACATGTCTCTTACTTAGGCACCACCTCAATCCGCGTCAACCAAGAACCGATGCCTTTTGCATTTCACAACCGACGCCACTTTAGTGTTTTCTACTAGTGTATGAAGCGCAGGATGATGTTCATTCTATAGAATGAATGATTAGGTTATGAAAGCTTATCTTTATTTCACAATATATATAACAATCTCATGAATTATCAGGAGTTATACATAATGACGGTCGTTGAACTTTTAATCTATCATAGATATGCTTGAATCGAATTTGGTATTAACCTCGAAACAGGCCAGCTGATTCATATGTACAGTTTAATTTTAAACGAGGGACGTCCCTAATTTGATAGCAAATATAGTCTACATTCCCTCTTCTCATGACGTTGAATGTGTTTCCCAGTGAAGCTCTCTTTTGCACGCCTAATTTGCAGCATCTGCGTTATTCTGACATGGCTTTTCTTCTCCCTCTTATTTTTCAATGATTAATTATTTTCTAGAGAGAAATATATAGCTATTAGACGTACCCTGGGCTTAGGCCCGTATTGTATGCCCTTGTGTGTTTGGTATAAATACCAACACATAGATGAATGATAATCAAGGAAAATGTTTACCCTAATAAAACCTATCAACTCTAATATGGTATCAGATAATAGCTCATGTTAAAATGCTAATAAGTTTGGAATCATAATAGCTGCAACGTTTGATCGTTTGCTTATTTTGTGGAATTTATGTTACGGTTGAACTTGGCTTAGAATTGCATTTGTGTATGACTGATCGAGTGAAGGACGATGTTTTATGTAGATCATTAATTTCCGAGAAAGGTTAATTTATGTAATGCAATTATTGCAATTGCATTACATATTGCTTATACTGCGGTCAGATCATATATATACACTGTTGTGTACCATGAATAACGTTAAATTTGCTTGAAATTTTGATTTATGAATCATATCTTAACTATATGTATATTCACACTCATTATAATATCTACGTAGACCGTCGTGGTCCATACGATCTTTCGTTAATTATATGGGTACGTATAATTTATCGGATTTTGTAAAATGCGAAATTCCTGCAGCTAATATTATTAGGGAAAGTATATATTGTATATTTTGGTTTTGTTATTCTTTGGTAAATACAGTGTTTTAGGTAAGTCGGGTTCCTTGTTCCGCAAGGCCTCTCTCTTGTATATATACGAACTGATTATTGTTAATAACACACACACGTAATTCCTCAAACATATGTGTTATAGAGTTTTGTGAGTATTCTATTATGGTATCGAGCTAGGGTTTATGAGCATAGACGAGTTTACGAATTACCAAGGTTATTTTGTGAAGATAGTGAGGATTCGTGTCGTCCAATTGAAGAAGAAAGAGATCGGGAAAATTTTTTCTCCATGGCTGGCGAGAAATTGACACCGTATACGATGGTTGGGAATGATATTCCCGGCACCCAGATTACGCACGTCGAATTCAAGGGAACAAATTATGAGGAGTGGGAGCGCTCTATGAGTATTTCGCTACTTGCCAAGAACAGGCTTGGCTACGTTGATGGGACGTTGCCTCAACCTGCATCCACATCGGAGGAGTACCCCCGCTGGCGGCAACAGAACGCCATGGTGGTCTCATGGATTTTTGCTACTATCGAAGGTGATTTGCGCAAATACATCACCTACAGGGAGCTTGCTAAGGATTTATGGGATGATTTGAAGAGCCAATATGCAGTTAGCAATGGCTCGCGTTTGTATCAGATTAAATCTGATATTGTGGCTTGCCGACGGTCCCCGACCGAGACTGTGATGTCGTTCTATGGGCGAATTAAGAAGCTATGGGATAATTTTTATTCAATTTTTCAGATGCCGGCGTGTACCAGCGGGAAGTGCACCTGTGACCTTGCCGGAAAATTGCGCACACTTCGGGAGAACGAATGTGTCTTTGAATTTCTGATGGGCGTTGATTCACGTTTCTCCACCACACGTTCCAATTTGTTGGGCACTGATCCCCTGCCCACACCCCATCAAGCATACAATCGCCTTGTTTTGGATGAAGGGGTTATGGTGACAGCATCGAAGGTCGAAGCCCAGTTGACCGATTCGGTGGCCTTCGCTGCTCAATCGGCGCCGGTCAAGGCCGACACAGTAGCCTTTGCTACTCAATCGGCTCCTCCATCTCGCTCCGATAAAGGGGGCAGGGGTGGCGGTCGAGGTGGATCTAACAGTCGTGGTTATGGTGGTCGAGGCTACTCCGGTGGTGGTAGCAGTGGTGGTGAGCGCCGACGGCTTGAGTGTTACAATTGTGGCCGTGAGGGTCACATAGCTCTTTTTTGTGATTTTGATGCTCCCAGATGGAGTCGTGATGAGAACCCTCGCTGGGTTCGTGAGCCGGAGACCAGCACCGGTCGTGGGCGTGGTGGTCGGAGTTCCGGAGGTCGCGGCAGTAGCGGTTATTCTGGTGGTTCCGGGGCTTTTTCGGGGATTGCTCGCACCGCACATCAGTCCTCTACTCCTGACCGCGACGAACTGGGTCATCTAAATGACCGTGAGTGGTCGGAGCTCCTCGAGTTATGGCATGAGCGTAAGTCCAATTCTGATCGTTTGAGTGGTAAGTCGTTTATTAATTCTTGGATTATTGATACCGGTGCGTCTCATCATATGACTAGTCGATTATCTTGTTTGCGTAATTTAACTACTATCGATCCGACCCCAATTACGCTTCTGAATGGTGACAATGTTGTGGCTCACAAAATTGGAGATGTTTTTCTTGGTGATTGAATGGTGTTGCGGGACGTTCTTTATGCGCCACAATTAAATTGTGATCTTATTTTGGTTTCTTATCTTCTTTCTGATTCCCGCTTTACCGTTCAATTCACTGATAAATTGTGCATTTTTCAGGACCGTATCTCGAGGACGGTGATTGGACTGGATGAGCATTATAATGGACTATATTATCTACGAGTAACACTACCTATTCACGCAAATAAAGTCGTCGTGCTTGATGAGTTGTGGCATCGGCGTTTGGGTCATCCGTCATCGACCGTAGTTAGATTTCTTCCTTTCGTTTCTAGCAAAGATTGTGTTAATTTAGACGCTCATATTTGTAATGTTTGTGCACGAGCCAAGCAAACTCGTGCCACTTTTCCGTTGAGTATTAATAAAGCTTCCGAACGTTTTGAGTTAATTCATTATGATTTATGGGGTGCGTATTCTGTTAATGCTAGTTGCGGTTCTTGATATTTTTTGACGATTGTTGATGATTATTCACGATGTGTGTGGGCATATTTGTTACGTTTTAAGAGTGATGTTGCGCGTACTCTAAAGAATTTCTTTGCTATGGTTGAGCGTCAGTTTAAGACTCAAGTACGGCGTATCCGTAGTGATAATGGGCGTGAGTTTACTTGTTTAAAATCCTTTCTTGATGCACATGGTTATTTTTTTGAGACGTCTATGGTAGACACGCCGCAACAGAATGCCCGTGTAGAGCGTAAACACCGTCATATTTTGAATGTTGCTAGGTCGCTTCTTTTTCAGGCTGGGTTACCTGTAAAATTTTGGGGGGAATGCGTGTCTGCTGCGGTACATTTGATTAATCGTACTCCGATGAAATTGTTTGGTTGGAAGTCCCCTTATGAGGTTTTGTTTGATCGGTCTCCGGATTATTCTCTTTTGCGGGTTTTTGGTTGTTTATGTTATGCTAAGACCCTCAATCGTTCTCGAGATAAGTTTGCTAGTAGGAGTCGTCGTTGGCGTCTGTATGATTTAGATGATGCTGTGTTCTTTGAGTCTCGGGATGTTTTGTTTGATGAAATTGTGTTTCCATTTTTGCAATCCTCTTCCCCGCGTTCCTCTCCTTTTACGGGTGTGCTTATGGAGGTTGACGATGATTTTGTTGAGCCGGTGGGGTCTGTTGAGTCGGCTGACCCCGCTGGGTCTACGGAGGATACGGGTTCTCCGGGCACCTCCTCGGCACCCCCTGCTACTGTTTCGGTGGACTCCACGGCAGGGGGGGCGGCTGCCTCGGAGGAGGGCCCTTCGAGTAGTACTTCAGGTGGTGATTCGGGTGGTTCGGCTTTGGTTGGTCCGGATGCTTCATATGATTCTTTGTATTTGGGTCGTGGGAAGCGCGTTAAGTACGGAAATGTTCGATTGCGTGGTTTTGTTACTCCTACTATCAAGTGTCCTTATAGTCCATTGCCACCCGCTCGTCCTTCGCCATCCTCAGGTACGCATTATCCCCTTGCACATTTTGTTTGTTATGATCGGTTTTCTCCTGCACACCGTTGTTTTCTTGCTGCAGTTACAGAGGGTGTTGAGCCTCGTACTTTTCGAGAGGCTATGTCAGATGCACTGTGGCGGCAAGCTATGGCTGCTGAGGTTTCGGCGCTTGAGCGTAATAAGACCTGGACGGTTGCTGATCTTCCTCCGGGTAAGAAAGCTATTGACTGTAAGTGGATTTATCGTATCAAGTATAACTCTGATGGTACTGTTGAGCGTTATAAGGCGCGTTTGGTGATTCGTGGGGACCGTCAGGTTGAAGGGGTTGATTATGATGAGACTTTTGCCCCTACTGTTAAGATGGTCACAGTGCGTACTTTGTTAGCGGTTGCTGCTGTTCGTGGTTGGGAATTACATCAGATGGATGTCCATAATGCATTCTTACATGGTGATTTGACGGAGGAGGTTTATATACGTTTTCCTCCTGGCTTTGACAAGGCTGTATAGGGTAAGGTGTGTCGTTTACGCAAGTCATTGTATGGCCTTAAACAGGCTCCACGTTGTTGGTATGCTAAGCTTGCGTCGGCTTTGATTCGTTATGGATTTCAACAGTGTGTTTCTGATCACTCTTTATTTTCTTTGGTTCGTGGGTCTGTTCGCCTTCATGTTTTGGTTTATGTTGATGACTTGGTTATTGCTGGGAATGACAGTTCTGCTGTTTCGCGATTTAAAGCTTATTTGAGTTCGTGTTTCCATATGAAAGAATTGGGTATTTTGAAGTATTTTTTGGGTATTGAGGTTGCTCGTAGTAAGGAAGGCATTTTCTTGTCTCAGCGTAAATATGTTCTTGATATTCTTGAGGAGACCGGCTTACTAGGTGCCCGTCCTGCTGGTGTTCCCATTGAGCCCAATCATCGTTTGGGCACGACTGCTGGGGATCCTCTTTCGGATCCGTTATCTTATCGTCGTTTGGTAGGCCGGCTTGTTTACCTTGGTACGACTCGTCCTGAGCTTTCGTATTCGATCAATATTTTAGCACAGTTTATGCATGCGCCTAAGAAGGTACATTGGGAGGCGGCTTTACGCGTGGTTCGCTTTCTCAAGGGTGATCCTGGTCGGGGTATTCTACTGCGTTCGGATGCTAAGTTGTCTTTGGAGGCTTACTATGATGCTGATTGGGCCGCTTGTCCTGTGAGTCGTCGTTCGCTTACCGCTTACATCATTTTCCTTGGTTCTAGTCCCATTTCCTGGAAAACGAAGAAACAGGTTACTGTTTCTCACTCTTCCGCTGAGGCCGAGTATCGG
Source organism: Spergularia azorica (assembly GCA_038382645.1). Taxonomy (NCBI): domain Eukaryota; kingdom Viridiplantae; phylum Streptophyta; class Magnoliopsida; order Caryophyllales; family Caryophyllaceae; genus Spergularia; species Spergularia azorica. The sequence continues at coordinate 4,907,312 of JBBYHQ010000007.1, read as the reverse complement.
TCCATGTCTGTTACCACTCGTGAGCTTAAATGGTTACGTCATATTCTTGGTACTTTAGGTGTTCCGATTACTGCTCTAGTGCCGCTGCATTGTGATAGTCAAGCTGCTATGCATATTGCTAAGAATCCCGTTTTTCATGAACGCACTAAACATATTGAGGTTGATTGTCATTCTATTCGTGATGCTCTTCGTGATGGCCTCATTGCTCCCTCTTACGTCTCTACTGATGACCAGGTTGCGGATATTCTTACTAAGGCCCTTACCAAGGCTACTTTTGATCGTTTGGTGTCCAAGTTGGGCATTTCTTCGTTACATGCTCCAACTTGAGGGGGGTATTAGGGAAAGTATATATTGTATATTTTGTTTTTGTTATTCTTTGGTAAATACAGTGTTTTAGGTAAGTCGGATTCCTTGTTCCGCAAGGCCTCTCTCTTGTATATATACGAACTGATTATTGTTAATAACACACACACGTAATTCCTCAAACATATGTGTTATAGAGTTTTGTGAGTATTCTATTAAATATTGAAAATTTTGATCATTGAAGTGAAGTAGACACATGAACCCTAATCCAGATAATGACTTCTGATTCGTTGACTCAAATTATCGTTGCAAGTTTCCTGTTTATTACATACGGTTTACAAAACAGTACTTTTCAACATCTTGATGACTTCCTGTTCCATGCATGCGTGGATGTTATTTCTGCTAGCTACTCTATTTTCAATTTACGGCTACCTGTATTAAGTTAAAAACACCTAAATTGAAATATTCATTAATTGTTTACACAGTTTGGCTTAATGTATCAAACTAAAATTGACCTATTCATAGTCTTTATATTGGTTGTTTAATAATATCAATATTTGCCTGCTCTATATATGAAGGATATGATACTATGATAGTCAACTAATCAATGAACACTCAAGATCTTTCTAATTTTAATTAAAATATTAAATGGTTAAGATTGAGGCAATAGGTTTTTAATTTATAACCCAAGAAAATGTATGAGCTATTATATTGTACGTGTTTTATTTCCATAGAAGTTGACATTGGAGACTCTGCTGAAGTAGTCTTGGCCTTTCCACTAGGGCATCGCATTCGTTCATTAATGAGGTTGGGAATATTCAATGACCGAATTATAGAAGTTTGATAAGAAATAAAAAATCACAATAATGTCACAATTCTTACCAGAAAATGGTTCGACAGTGGGGCACTGGGGCTTCTATTATCTTTTTTGGTTGGAAAATTAGCCAGCTAACACATTTTAAGTTAGCGATTTTAACAGCTAGCACCTTTTATGTTCATTTCTTCCAAATGACACCTTTAAGTTGCAATTTTTTAACACATAGCACCAAAACTGGTATTTCCGGCCAAATTGAGTTGACTCCGGCATTGACCACCGTGAATGTCACCTGATTCTTTTTTTAGTTCATTTCTTTCCTTTTTTTCCCTAAAATTTCTCTCCGATATTGTTTTCTTTCTCACTTTTTGGTGCTTGTCTCCACTACCTCTTCTTCATCTTTCATTCTTTTCTTCTTTAGAATTAACCCATACCTCCCAAACCACAGGTAATCAACCTCAAGCTTTTAATTAAAAGAAAATAGGGTTTAATCTAGCTTTACTTTACTTTAAATAAGCTAATCAAGTAGTATAAACCTATTTATTAAGTTATAATTGAGTTCATTAAGGTTCAACATCTAACAAAAACTAATAAAAAAATCGGGGGAAATTTCGGGGGGGAAAAGAAAGAAATGAACAAAAAAATAGAATCCGGTGAGAACCACGGTGGTCAATGCCGGAGTCAACGCAATTTGGCCGAAAATATCATTTTTGGTGCTATGTGTTAAAATTTTGCAACTTAAAGGTGTTATTTGGCAGAAATGAACATAAAAGGTGCTATCTGTTAAAATCGCTAACTTAAAAGGTGCTAGATGGGAAATTTTCCTTTTTGGTTGGTAAGTTATAATGAAACAACAAAAATATTCCCAAGGGATTTGTGACAAATTAAAAATAACTTACTTAAATGGAAGGAGGAAAAATAAAGCGCAACCAATATAAAGTAACGTAAATCGAAATGATCGTGTTTTTATCCATTTCATTCAAGATTTTAAGTCAAACTTTCGACATTTCAATTTGGTTAACGAACAAATCAATCAAATACCCGAAACATAATCATGAAACAAATATAATCAAACCTAGTAAAATTTACATATAATTATGCTAACCGAACTTGAAAAATATGCGATTCTTCAGTTATAGAGTCCTTTCATATATGTAGACAAGCTTCATCCATGCTTGGGGCCGGGCTTGTGCTTCTTTAGCGATTTGATCGGCCATTTACAATGCGTACATTTGATGTTTGTCGTGCACTCGTGCTTACATTGTATCAGCACAAGGGATATAAATGCACTCATTGACAAAGTAGTATACCTGTTGAGACAAGGATACATAAGACGTACATCCCGGAGGGAAACAGCCGAAAGATGGTGTAAACTGTGAAGGCGTGATGCCTTGTTACTTCAACATTCCATATATCTCATATATCCGGTTTGTCGCATCTTGGACACAATACCTGTTCGATATATTTCGATACTCCAACTCTCTTACTTTCACGTACTTGTAGTTGAGTCTGAGTAGCATGTGTGAACGACGGGGTATTAAAAGTACAATAATCTAGCAAATGTATCAAATTAAACCCACACAAACAAGGACAAATTAAGGAAAAGAGTAGTTACCAGTGTTCAGGGTGTATTACGCGACCTTTAAATTTCAGAGTAAAAGTAATACTCGATTTTTGACGTCTTGTAAAAATCTGACTGTTGTAAAAACGTTAAAACGACATGCCAAGACGGCAAGACTATGGAGAGAGAATTTGTAACACAAAATAATCATTTTTTTAATACAGTTGCACACTTTGAGCTTGTTTGGATACAATTTTGGGAGAGAAAGGGAGGGGAGGGGAGAGAGGGAAGGGAAAGGGAGGTGAGGTGAGGGAGAAGGAACAAATTTTTCTTTGTTTGAATAACAAAAATGGGAAGAGGGAAAGGGAGGGGAAATACCATTGTTAATGATAAATTAATGATAATAATAATAATAACAAATAATAAAAATAAACTCAAATCCCAAACCCCTCTCATTTTCTCTCTTCTCTCCCACTCCCCCTCCCCCGAGCCGCCCCACTGCCGCCGCCGCCATTCACCGTCCACCATCATCACAGGCGAAGACACCACCGCCCAACTCGCCCGGCTTCTGCGAGTCCTCGGTGGCAATTAACGGCCTTCATTCCTCCTTCCTCTACCGCCCAACCTATATTTTTCATTTTTTTTGAAAAACCGTATATCTAAAATTAGGTGGTGTTAGGGTGGTTTGTAGTGTTTATGGGTATGGGGGCAATGGTTGTGGGAGTGACGCGGATCTGGTGGTGGTGGTGGCGTCGGAGACGGTGGCGGTTGGTGTGGGCCGACGGCGGTCGTGGGTGGCGGCAGTGGTGGTTAGGGGAGGAGAGAGGAGAGAGATAATTGAAGGTTAAATTGAGAATTTTTGAAAAATGTAGTTGTGTTTTTATAAAAATCTAAGGGCATATATGTAATTTAACATAATATTGGTGCATTTTTCTTCCAAATCTCTCCAATTTTGGAGAGATGAAAATTAGAGAAAAGGGAGGAAAACTCATCCTCCCAAATCCCCCCATTTCTCTTCTCTCCCCTTACAAATATCAATCCAAACAAGGGATTCAGTTTCCCTCCCTCCCCCTCCCCTCCCCTCCCCTTCCCTCCATTTCCTTCTATCCAAACAAGCTCTTTGTGTCTTGGTTGTGTAGTAACCCGCGAGGTGTAAATAATTTCCCCAAACCATTTTGTGTTTGACAGAACTTTATTTAATACAATCCTGCATTCCCCATTATCCTCAAAAAGAATACAATCACATGAGTTTCTGTAACTTATTAATCAAGTTTATAACTGAACGTACTACCAAAATTCTATCAACGGGGGTATTATTATCATTAGCTTGCTTTTCTGTTAATCATGCATGCTAATATATATAAAGCTAAGAATTCATAAACGCAATGACATACTTAACAAATTTCTAGTCCGTCAATCTTTTTGATCAAGTAGATTTGCGTAGAATTTCCACCGAAATTCACAATTGTTATACCCCTCGATATATATATTGAGAATTTAGAGGAAATAGTCCAAGAAAACCTTGGGTTTATGAACAGATCTAAAACCTCAAATGGAAATAGTATACTCAAAGTTCTTGGACTATTTTTCTTCCTTCTATATATGTAAAGGAATAGAATAATTACAAACTCCGGTTGAAATAATACACATACTTACTTGATCGAAAAGATTGACGAACTAGGAATTTGCAAGAGTCAATATTTGTTTTATGAATACTTTGTCTGAATATACATGAAATAATGGTGGTAATAAATTGTATGGTTTCCCTAATAAGCATTTTGGTAGTAAATTTAGTTTCAGAAAGAAATGACAACTAGTACTTACTCGAATACTCGATCACCCTTTACGAAAATTTCACTCGAAAAAGCTACATATATAAGAAAAACAATAAGAAGCATTCGTCTTTGTAACAAAAAAAAAAAAAAAGTAAATATTCACACGCACATAATCACAAACCTTAACGATCAATTTATCAATTATACTAATCCTAGCACTCCAGAATAAAATTTCATAAGAGCCACCAATTTTCACTAAACAAATATATAATAAGGACTAAGAGTTGATCATAAAGAAAACCTTAGGAAATTGATACTTCACATGGAAATTAATCGGCATATTGAATTTCCAAGAACTGATCAGGTTTTGTGCGTGACTTGTATTTTCTTTGAATTTTTTGAAACATGGAAGATAACCAAACATGCAGGATTATGATACTATGGAAGTATGGATCGGAAGAGATGCAGAGATGGAGGATAGGTTTGGTGATGTCTGAGTATATATGTCTCTATCATAGTATCATATATATAGTTGATTTCATAGCTAAACAGTTGGAAACAAATATACAAAATCTCTTATTTCCTTCTGAAAAAGATTTTTCAAATAACATTTTGAGAAAATAAATAAGGAAAGGATGGGAGCTGAAAGATTTAATTTAACATATAAGAGGAAGAATACTACTGCACTTCGATATAATATCTGTGGAATAACATTCTGGCTATGTTTGGTAAAACTAGTTGAAATAGTAGCTGAACGCTGAAATAGTAACTGAATGCTGAAATAATAACTGCAATAGTAGCTGAAAGTTTTTAGCTGATAGTAATAGTAGTGTTTGGTAGAATTAGCGGATATAGGAGCTGATATATATAAAATTACATAAAATGCATTATTTATTTTTAATTTCATTTTAATTTAGTGAATAAACGAGGATAAAATAGGAATAAAATTATGATAAGCTAGCTTATTTTTAAATAAGTTACATGGGGGTAACATCTTAAATAAGCTAGTGGTGCTACCAAACCAACTTATTTGGTCAAAGAGCTTAAAAAACTAGTCAAATAAGCTAGCTTATTGTGCATACCAAACATAGCCTCTATTTTATTCTGATTTGATGATAATCCATGGAATTTGGACCTATTCTTAACCAAGCTAAGAAGTTATTGAGCATAAATTCTGAATTGATTATATGATATATGATTTGATTTGTTCTCAAATGGTGCTAAATAATTACATGGTGATTAATTGCATAATGCCAGCAGATACCATTTAGGGGTGTTCATGGTCGTTTCACCGTTAACTTCATTCGATTCAGTTAACCGGCTTTGCGGTTCGAATATTTTTTTGAACTTTAACCGAGCTTAATTGATTGGTTAACCTATGAGACGATTAACCAATTAAATCAGTTGATTACACATATAACTAGGGATGGGGATGGGTTAGGTCTGGGCCGGGTCCTAACCCAGACCCATGACCTCTTATACAGACCTAAACCCGACCCATATCCATATGGGTCTTAAATGTTCCGACCCAGATCCGGACCCATCAAGACCCAATGGACATGGGCAGGGTCTAGGTCTTATGTGAGAACTTCATCTAAACTGACTTCTATGATATTTTCTAGCTCAAAAATTAATTTTGTTGCACTAATACGTCAAATAGTAGACAAATACTCAAATCAAATGTGCAATAAACAACTTGTAACCAAACTTCCAATGCTCATAACTTAGCGTACATCCGTATGTGTCAAATGTCAATACACGAACTCTCATAAACAATAATATCAAAGTTTTAATCATCGAGTCAAATATTGCATAGTAAACGAGAGGGTCGACGACGATGACTATGATAACGCAATGGGGGTACTCTCCGCTAGATAGCTATGGTAGGGGAGGAAATCAAGGATATTGATACCATGTGGTTTATTGTGTAGTCTATTAAGTAACACAATAATGTTTTAAGAAGCTTAAAATTTAGGTTTTTAATAAAAAAATTATATTTGACGGGTCTATGGTTTGGGTCTGGGTCTCAGTAGAGAGACTCATATCCGACCCATCACACATGTAAACGGGTCTAGGTCTGACTCAAATCCAATAGGTTCTAAAAAGTTAGGATTCATATACGACCCACATGGGTTAGGTCTGACGGGTCTGGGTTCCACGCCCATCCCTACATATAACCTTGAATCTTTACTTTGAGGACCACATTAACTTGGGCGCGTCGCAAAATCTTTTTAGTACGACACTACACCAATTGATCAATAGTTGATACGACCCACTTAGTAGTGGGTAATGTTGGGTTTTAACCCTAGAAAATGTTAGCTTTTGGATCATCAGTTTAATGGCTAATTCTATTTCTTATGTATTTTGTGCTTTAATATAAGAATTAGTGGTTTTGTATGTATTTATGGCCTCAAGATTAATGTGAAATTGTGTGGAATGACAATGACACGACGAAAGACAATCCAAGGCGCGATACGACAAGACTTGGACAAGTTTGAAAAATATTTCAGGCCGTTTACGGAAGGTCAATTTTGAAGCTTCACAGCTTTCAACCGCTTAACATTTTTCAGCGAAACCAAAGGGATATTGAATTTTATGATCTTATCTTTCCAGGAAATGGTCACACGTTCCCACAGGCCAAGTAAACTCTAACCTACTTGTCCACCACCTCCTCTAACACGCACCACCACCAGTGCTACGGCGAGCGCCCCTAGACGACCTGCGACCTACTACCGACTCCATGTGGGCCATGGCCAACCATCGTCCCCGCCTCCCTTGGCCTCTACAATCACATATCTCGTTCTCCCCCCCTCCTTCTATGCAACACCTTCCCTCCCCCTCCTCTGCTGCTACTTCCCCATAGTGGCCGCCCCCTTCCCCCTGGTCGCCGCCCCTTTCCCCCTGGTTGCCTCCCTCTCTCCTATCGCCGCCATGGTCCATGGCCCATTTTAGGAGAGAGAAAGATGGAAGAAGAAGAAAATAATGAAAGCGAGAAAGGTAGAATAGGTGTCAGGAAGGTGGTGGGAAGGGGTCGCTAGATGAGGGCGGTCGAAACGGTGGTGGTGGTTTCCGAAGTGCGTGGTGGTGGTTGACCGTGGGTGGTGGTTACTGGTGTGAAAAAATAACGCTGAACCGAAACCGAAACCTGAAAAAACTTTTCCGAAAAATAAGGTAGCTGAACCGATAATATGCATGTAGGATCGGGAAAATCAATTTGAATTTGATGCGTAATGGGTCGGGTACGGTTTGCCAAAGTTGAATCCTACGGGTAACCACCGACCGAATAATAACAGAAAGTACAACTTTTCTTTTATCAACTCTAATTCTCTAATATAATAAGGCATTATATATCCCACCAACGACCCCAAAATCCTTCATATTTCCATTAATTTCTAATTAAGTTATACAGAAAATGCAGTGCTTATACCGTGGTCCCCGGACCACAATCAGCACTGTGGTCCAGGCCACGTGTCAGCTTCTAATTCGCGGAAAGGAAAAACAGAAACCCCAATCCAAAATCCAAATTCTCTTACCTTCCCCTCCCCGACCCACCTTGCCACGGCACAGATACCGTCGCCGCTCGAGCACCACGGCGGACTTCTCTGGTAACTACCACAACGGCTTCCCTACTACCATCCCCGACTCCTCCATTTTCTCTCTCCTCACCCAATTTTAAGATTTAAAAAAAATGATCCATCCTTAGAAATTAATGAATTGAACTAGGATTTGCGATGGATTTGAGAAGTAAATTACATGGATTTTACCCCTATGATTCATGGATATTATGGGGGTGTTAGATGGATATTTAAATTGAAGACCCTGGATTTAATTGAAAACTAAATTTAATTCCTCAAAATTCAATCTATCACCACCGCCAGTGGGGTCTTAATTTCCGACGAACACCGACACCCTCATCCCTAAGCCGGCAGTAGCACCCGCAGCAAACACCAATCATTCCAAACTTCATTGGTTTTCGAAAAAAAAAATTACCAATTTTTAAAATGTTTCAAAATTAAAAATCAAGAATTTTATTTGATGAAAACCATGGATATTATGTCGAAAATCAAGATCCATGGCCCTAACTAGTGATCCATGACTTACGTGGTTAATATCCATAGGCGGAGGAGATAGAAGTTGGTGCCGGCGACGTGGTGGTAGGACGGATCCATAGTTATGGATTTTAGAAGTGAAGTTTATGGATTTTGTGAGCATTGGTCATGGATGTGGTGGTTCCGAGGAGAGGATGATGGAGACGCGAGAGTAGATGCCGGCGATGGTTGAGCCGATGAATGAAAAGGTGGGCCAGCTGGGGTGTCAGGGAACACGAGGAGAAAGAGAGAGAGAAAGAAACAAGGATTGAGCAAAAAAATTGATTTTTATTACTTCATCAAAATTACGAATTTGCCCCTCGGACCACAGTACTAGTTGTGGTGCGGGGAGCACAGTATAATTTGCCCAGAAAATAGGACATAGAAAGCAAAAGGTGGGGACATGCAGAGAAAGCAAAAGGGGAGGGCAAAATCTGAGAATCAGGTTTCTCTCTCTATCTTTTATTTATTTATGTTTTTTTTCTTATAGGTTATTTATTGGATCATAATTGTAACAGTCTGATCCACCATACGTCGCAACACAACTCAATCAGAGGGGAAGTCACTGCTTAGGCCCATTTATCGTATCCGGGCTCTAAAAGGTGAACGTCTTGTTGGTAATATGATGATAATAATCTATTATAAACTAATCATATGAGTCTTAGTTTCCCAATGTAGAATGTTGGACATATCATGACATAAACCACTTTCCATAATCTTGTAGTGTCATAAACTTCCCACTTAAAGAACGCAACGTCCCCGTTGCGTCTTAACCACCATACCAGTAATCACAAGCCGAAGATCTCCCCCGCTAGACGGCTGACCTGAGCCTAACCCCATTAACTAGCACGGGGTCGCAGAGTTGCACTGATACCATCTGTAACAGCTCGATTACGTCGCAACACAACCCAATCAGATGGGAAGTCACCTTAAACCCCAAACATCCTCGCTGAGGCTTTAAAAGGTGAAGGTATTGTTGGTAATATGATGGTACGAATCTATTATAAACTAACCATATGAGCCTTAGTTTCCCAATATGAGACATATCAATTGCATAAACCACTCTCTATAATCATGTAGTGTTACAATAATAGTGTTGTGCCTCTGCAATTTGTACAATAATTTCGCTATTTTAAACTCTTTCTCGTGTTAGTCAAAATTTTGTTCTTTCAATAACTTTTATGTATTTATAATTATCATTAACCAAACCGAAACCGAACCGAATTTTAGGTTAACCGATATAGCGGTTAACCGAACTTACGGTTACGGTTTAGGAACGGGCTTGGAGTTAACCAAAATTACCGGCTAACCAAAAAAAGTGTGCCGTAAGTTAACCGAAACTGGTTTTGCACACCCCTAGTGATGGTTGGGTTTGGGTGGGGGTGAGGGGAGGAGAGAGAAAATGGGTTGCCTTTTGTTAAATCTTTTTTTTTTTTTTACTAATTTGATTAAGGTTAATTTTAACTAAGATAAGTCAAATAACCTAATTAGCTAATGGCGTTAGATCCTCTTTGTAAAAAACACAAAAAAAAAACCACATTTTGCAAACCTTAGGGGCATTTTACGAAACTTGAAAACTTGAGGAGTACGCCAGATAAACTCGAATACCTCAAGGATACCGTGGAAAAATATCCTTAATATGTATTAGATTTTAATTTTCGTTAATAATTATTTATAAATTGCTTTTGATTTGTATGGTCGATTTGTATGGTGTCTGCGTACTAAAATAAAGTTAATGGTTGACTAAGGATATTTTACAAAAAATAAAAATTAGGGTTTTTTTGTGAAACCCTATCTTTAAAAGTTTCGATATTGCGAAATCCTACCTTTTATAATAATTCTTGCGAAAGACTAACTTAAAAGAAATAAAATGTGTGAAAGACTACCTAGTTACGTTTTTCCGTCAAAAATAATGGTTGACCGTTAGTTGACTTGGTTAGTCGACTCATTTTCTTACCTTCTTACCCAAAATTGATATACCCACACCCGATTGAAAAGTTCCCCCACATCAAACCCGTTTTCCCAGATTTTCCCCAAATCAAACCCAAATTTCCCTTTCTGAAATTGCTTGCCTGATACTTCGAAACAATTAAACTGAATCAATTTTGCCAGAAGAACGGAAAATTCCGCATGAATTTGGTTCAAAATCTAAGAATGAACTTGTTGATATCAGGTTTGCAATTACTCGATACAAACCAAGTATAGGTAAATTTTATATTGGAGATGAAATTTGGTGTTGGCTAGGCGGCAGGCTAGGCGGCAAACACCGGTGATGGACGTGCTGGGCTCACGGATTCCGTTCGGCCGTGCGCGCGTGGTTGCAGCTAGGCGTGACGTGGTGGTCGTCCGTCGGCTGAAGTTGGCTGAGTTTATGGAGGGTTAGGGGGGCTGGGCTCGTGGTTGTTGAATGATTAGGGGTTGGGTTTGACAGAGATTTGGGGAAAATTGGGTTTGATTTGGGGGAAATTTGTGAAATTGGGTTTGATTTTTTTGAAATCTGAGATATTAGGGTTAATTTGGGGGGAAATTTTGGTTAGGTTAGTAAATTGAATTTGGGTGAAAAAGTTTTGGATAGAAAAATGTCAACTAACGGTCAACCATTCATTTTGACGGAAAAACGGAATTAGGTAGTGTTTTGCAAACTTTATTTCTTTTAAGGTAGTGGCTTACAATAAAAAATTTAAAAGGTAGGGTTTCGCAAGTCTTGGTATTTTAAAGGTAGGGTTTAGCAAAAAACCCTAAAAATTATCAAAGTTTACAAATAAATATCAATGCCCTCTTTTGTAATTTTGATAATTAACGGCTCGTTGCATTGAACGTGACGGATAAATTTTTGCTACACATACAACTAATCTCCAACAGCTGTTAGATTCCAGCTACCAACTACAAAAAAAAAAAAAAAAAAAAAAAACGCTACAACTAATGAAAACACTAACAACTATGGGTATTCAAATACAACACGAGGATACTAATTTCATACTTTTTTTTGGTACAAATGATCAACTAATTATGCTGTGGAGGTAAGGGTATAAGGATTCGAACTCGGTACAACCCACATGAATATTGACTTTATAACCCCTAGACCAATCTAGATCCTCACTAATTTCATACCTTAAGATCTTTATAAATTTATTCAATTATAGATTTATGAGTTATCTATGTCCTTTGAAGTAATTTAGATAACTCTACAACTAAATTTGTCGAACATGGTAAACAAAAATAAATTAACTCTATAACAACTATCACCTGACAAAGTAAGCACCTTACTAGAAGAGCTACAACTATTAAAAAAGCTAGTAGCTTCAGCTACAATAATCTATATAGTAATATTAGGCTAACAAAAAAATCTTGCAAAAGCCACGTGGCAATTCCACATCATCAGCCTAGGTGTCACTCTCAGATTAATTTAGGTGAAAAATATCTTTTGAGTTGCCTTCATGAACGTTTGAAAACATTTCAACTTGTTTGAAATTAATTTTCATAAATTTCATTATTCAAATCATAATTCATAGTCATTATTCATCGTAATAATGATATTGAACTTTGTCTTTTGGCTTTTTGTTTACCAAGTTGTCAGTTACATGTTAGTTTAATAGACTATACATACTTTGGTTATTTGTAAATTTTAATGAGAAAAATATGCATTACACACATATATGACATGTAGAAAAAGAGAAATTAGGGTAGAAGATTAGATATTAGAATAGTGGCGCATATATTGTCGTCATATTTATGTATTAACTGTAGTAAAATTATATGGTTTATATGTGTTTGTAGTCCAAACTTATTGTTATCTCCAAATTTATATCACAATTATTCCAAATGGTTATATTGTACTCGAAATCTTTTTATAGTGTAATCTGATTGTTTTGGCCACCTATATTTTTTATTTTGCAATTGATTATGAAAATATGATTTCATTAAAATGCACTCACCACACAAAATCACTCAACTATAATAATCTCAAGATTTTGTCATATGCAATAATGGGGTATGTGCATGAGTCAAAATTGCTAGTTATTTGTGTTACAAATATTTACGCAATAATACCATGAATGGTCCCTATTTCGGGGTAGGGTCAGACTATGAATGGTCGCACTTATCGTTGCGTGCTTTGATACTGTTTGGGGGTGCCTTTATTCACCATGGATCACCCGTGCTCTGCTTGCTCGCTGATCTTTGTGGGTGATATATTCAAGGATCATGTTGTATCGTGTACGGGAGTGGTTGGCGTCAAACATCGGCATAATGTTGTTCGTGACACGCTGGTTGCACATCTGTTATCGGTCAGAGATCTCGGCTGGAAAGGAGGTTGACATTGGTATGATTGATACTGATGACCGACCTCTTCGCCCATGGCCACCAGACATGCTGCTTTATTCTTGGGATAGAGGGCGCGACGTTTGCGTCAATTTGACTGGGTCGTCGCCCTTGACTCAGGCGGGGTTGATTGATTTTGAACCAGGTAAGGTGGTGCGGGAAGCGGACGATCGTAAGCGTGCTAAGTATGAAGCTAGGCGCGCTGCTTTGGGCTATGGCTTCGTTCCTTTCTCTTTCTCCTCTTTGGGGGAGTTGGAGCCCACAGTTGTTGCTCATCTTAAGCGGATCCAGTAGTTCTCCAGGACGCAGGATATCGGTGCGTAGGCTGCAGCTCATATGTTTACTAGGATTGGTTTTTCCATAGCAAAGGGTGTGGGGGCTCAGATCGTATCTCGGCTCCCAACCAATTTCTTGTAAATTATTATTGATTTTTAGTTTATTGAATATTTTTATATTATAATACCATTGTTAGAGAACTTTGAGGGTTTTATCATCACTACGGGTTAAAATAACATACCTAACATAAAAGTTAAGATAACTAAATAAATATATTCTTATGGAAGCCAAACTAATAATTTTATATATTCAATTTATTTATGAGTTGTTTGGTTCAAACGTTGAAGTAGAATTGTATAATAAGAACATATCAAACGAAAATGAAAATATGTAAGTGACTTTCTTATACAACAATTACGATGGAATGCTTGTATCTATTTATATCTATATAATAATGTTGATAGGCTAACATCACTAATCCACGTGGCATGAGATAATTGATTTCACACAATTGTCATCAACAAAAGTCATGACACAGTTCTACACGTGAAAAATACATTAATTAAATTAAAATAAACATAAATGAAAATAATTAATTTTATATATGATAAATAAATTACATACATTAATCACCTTATTTATTTGTATCGATTATAACAAATCTTTCATCTTCTTTATTTACCTTTTTTCATTGATTTTATAGTTAGTTTGAAGGATTTTTTAATGACGCTAATCAATATAGTGAGTTTTGGCCTGTGGTCTCCCAATTCTACCATAACATGTTAATTTGACGTACTCTATATACTTTTGACTTTTACCTTTTCAGTTTGGGTTTTTTTTTTGTGTAAAAACTTAGTTAAATAAATTGCAAAATTAACTTTAAACTGTTCTTTTTTCCATAATAGTCATATAAAAAATGAAAACTGACAACTGAAATCTGAAACCACTTTTTCTGATTTTCAAAAACGGGACTTTGGTTTTCAAAAAAGTAGAAAACTGAAAACTGAAAACGATACCAAACAGACCCTTCATTTAAACTTTGTGTTGCAAAATTTCAATATTGAATGTTAGAGACCAATTTTAATAAAATTAAACCTTCGTAAACATCTACACAATAATATCAATAGGTATCAAACTCAAACAACAATTTAGTCTTCTAGAGGAAATGTAAAGTTTTTGTTTTTCCTCTTTATCGAGTGGGAGTTTATACTAGATCTCGAATCCGAACATATAATGGAACGCCTTTCAAATCGGAGCAAAAACAAAAGTAGCAGTTATTTTTTAAAAGTGTTTGTTTTAGTGTTGAAAGAAGATTAATTTCATCGATATCGACAAATTTAAAAGTAAACATATATTAATATTACACAAGTACAGTTTCCCTCATCACTTATGTCTCTTACTTCATAACCATCTTTGACAAACTAGATAATTCGGACCTCTATTTGTTAGATTACCAAATAATGCTCAAAATTTGTAGATCTATAGAAATTGAACACATTTGCGACGCGCGAGGGCTAAAGTGATGGATTTGGGGGAGGGGGCCGGAACGCACGAGTTTTGGGAGTTGGGGCGATTCATAGTCGAGATGAGTATGAGGTTTTGGTGGTGATTGTGCAATGAGGGAAATGAGAGTGGAGAAAAAAGGAAGAATAGAAAAGAAAACAGAGGTCGTTGAGGAAGAGATTATTGAAATAAGTTCAAAAGAGATCATTAGTGTTTTCATCGGCATGCGGAATTAAAAAGATTAAACTGATAGCGATGGAGAGTTGGGAATACGCATCGGTAATAATAGAATATTCACACTTTCGTGAATTCACGTAGACAAAAACTTGTATATTATTAATTGGCTAACAAAATAAGTAATCTAAACTTAAAGTAGATGAGTATGGACCACACTTCAAATAATTTAAAATAGATGAGTACGAACCACACTTAAAATAATTTAAAATCTATTTAAGTGTGGTCCCTACTCCTTCATTGTGAGAAAGACCACCATGCTTCTCGAGATCCCGGGAGCATGGTATAATTAACGGAATGAGATCTCCTGGAGTTGAAAAATAACTCTACGTGGTAGAGTTTACTTAAAATGGAAAATAAACTCTACCTTTTGGATTTACTCCTTGTTTTCAAAAATAAATTTTTATCTGTATTTTCCATTTAGGGCTTGCTTGGAATGGGAGTAATTATTAGGAGGGTAATAGGAGCTAAAATAAGGGGAAAATTGTTGAAATGGTGGTGGTAGAGGGAGGAAATAAGGGGTAGAGGAGAAACTATTACCCCCATATGGGGGTAATAATTCCTCCTCCACCCTTCATTTCCTCCCTCCACCACCACTATTTTCTCTAATTTTCCCCTTATTGTAGCTTCTATTACCCCCCTTATAATTACTCCCAATCCAAGCAAGCCCTTATAGTAAACTTTACCAACTCTAGGAAAAAATAATTTCAAGGGATCTGAATCAATAATTAACCCATCATTTCAGCTTCTAATTTTTCAATCAAATTTTTATGAAATTAATGTAATGGCAATTTAGAAATTAAAAAAGACAATTGTGAAGAATATAGATGATTGTATTTAGTACCAAATTTGTACGATCTATATATATATTTTTATATCACAACCAATATATATAAATGGAGCTCAATTGGTAATAAAATATGATGAAGACATCCTCACCTAATGGCCAACAATTTCGAAGAAATTAGCTTAATAAAAATAAAAACAATTTCGAAGAAAAAGAAGGACCAATCATCAATCAATCATATTGAGAAAGATTGATCCACTCCTAATAGTCGCAGATTCCAATATGTGGAGGGTTTTTTCAGTCTTGAAGCTAAGTAAATTTTTGAATAGATATAATTGTCATAATAGTACTAATTAGCAAAGGACATACGCTGTATGATAAGTCGAATTCCGGTCTGAAAAATATAGAATCCGGGTCCGGCCTTGAGTGTTTTTCGGGTTAAGTAAGTTTTACCAAGTTTGAGTGAACCCAAGATACCGAAATTTTGATCAACTCACATAATTAACCGTCGAGGATACTCCATAAATAGTTAGCAATGTTAGTTAGTTTCAAGTCCTTAGCAATGTATGAAAAGAACTCTTATCACCAACCAAATAATTAAACTTCTTAGAAAAAGCTCACAAGAGTTTAGATAGTCAACACAAGAAACACAAGTCAACATGCACCTAATGTTTTTTTTTTTTTTTTTTTTTTTTGACAAAATGTAGTTAGTATGAGCTATTTTAATTTGCTTTTTTTTTTTTAAGACAAGTAGTATTATTTAGTTTAGTCCTCAGTCCTCTATATAATCACAAGAAATGCACCAACAGGAAACAATAAAATTAGAAATGGAGAAGAGATTAAGCAAATGGTGTGTTACTCTCAGTATCATACTTATTCTCGCAATATTTCCCTTTTCACTCTTATAATTTTACCTCACAAGATTATAGGGAAGCCCTCTCTAAGAGTCTTTTGTACTTCGAAGCGCAACGTTCAGGGCATTTGCCCCATAACCAAAGGGTTACATGGAGACACCATTCTGGTTTTATCGACGGCCTTGAAGAACAGGTGAGTGAACCTCTCAAGTTTTAATTTTCAGGGTCAATATCGCAATTGTAGATATACCGTAGACAGTCCAATGCATTATAAGAAAACCTACTAATTAAAATTATATGTCATAATGTCGTAGTCTAATAGTGTTTTAATTTGTTTCTGCGGCTTCCTATAGAAATTAAATTTACACATGCACAGCACAACAACACGGGAATACACATTGTGTTTTCGAGCAAGCACGACTTTGTTTCATGGTGATTTAATTTGAATGCGGTTTTACTAGGTTGATTTGGTGGGAGGACACTATGATGCCGGAGACAATGTGAAATTTGGATTTCCAATGGCATTTACAGTGACAATGTTGTCATGGGGAGTCCTCGAGTATGGGATGGAGATGATGGAGGCAGGCCAATACGATCATGCACTTGAAGCTATCAAATGGGGTACTGATTATTTTATCAAAGCTTATACTCATCCAAACGTCTTATGGGTTCAGGTAATGGTCAAACTCAAAACTTAAATAAAAGACTCGTCAATTAAAGATACCTTGTCCTAAATGGTTAAGACGAACGGAGGCACCTCTAATATTTTTATGTTCGATTTCTGGTCTTCCCCTCGTATATTTGCGAGTGTGCCTTATTATATACGAGTATAGGCTCAATTACAAAACTAAATAAAGTTTGATCTTTGGAGATCTCTTACCATGCATGTTGTTCTTATTAAGTATGCGACTAAACTTATAATGATATTTCTTAACTAGAAGAACGACCTAGGTTATGTATGTGTGGGCAAAATTTGAAGAATAATATGCTTAATGTCGTTAACATGATTTTCATATTCATTTTAGGGCATACGCCATCAATTATAAACACATATGCTCACACTCTGCTAATCTGCTTAATGATGCCCGACTACGTACGCTGAGGTCATGGAGCAGTGTGAGATAGATGTCAATCTATATTGCAAACATTTATCACAAGACTACTTTATTTCTTTGGCAAATGTATATAATTAATATTCCAATTTAGACTTTGGATTAGCACAAAGTCTATAGTCCTTTTTGTGAGACGACGTTAAAACAATTTATGAAATGTTTTCCAGGTTGGTGATGATTGATTCACAATTAACACTTATACCTGACCAACGATATCAAATCCACCGATTTTCTAAATAAATGGACAAGTTTCTATGATAAAACTGCGACTACTTAGCTTCCAACTTTGCCTTGAATATGTACTAATAAGTAATAACAAGACCATAACTTATGACTAATTGATGCAACTGTTTTACGAAAGGTCTTGTCTTGTTGTATTGGGCATGAATCTTGTTTCTCAACTTATAATGGTCACTTCTAGATTTCAAAATGATTTTGTATTGAACTACGTACAAGTAGCGATTTGAATTGACCGTTTTACGTGTATATTTGTGTTTTCGAATTGTGCAGTTGTTTCATTTTGCTGATAAATATAGAGGGAAATATGACGAGAGTATTGAAGAGGTAAAAGGTTACTATCCTTCAGAGAGTGGGTACCAGGATGAGCTATTATGGGCAAGTTCATGGCTTTACAAAGCCACTATGAAAGAGAAGTACTTAGAGTATGTGATTAGTAATGCTGTCTCATTTGGTGGAGTCACTTGGGCTGTAAATGAATTCAGTTGGGCTATCAAGTATGCCGGTCTTCAAATCATTATTGCTTCCATGGTATGTTTATCATTTGTGCTTGCTCAATCATGACTGACTTGAATCGTCCATGACTTTGTGTAGCTTAAACTGATTAATGATTATGACCCGTAATAAAAACAAACCGGAAATGAATGGAGACGAAATGGAAAAGAATTTCATCTGATTAGTACGTACCTAGCTGGTTTGAAATAACTCGACTCAAGTGAATATTGCCTTCGCTCATTTTATGTTTTTTTGCAGCTTTCAAAGGAGGAAAAGAGCGATAATTACAACGTCGTACTGGATCAGTACAATACGAAAGCAAAACACTACATTTGTGGATGTCTCAACAAAAACATAGATGAAAACATGAAACGCACCCCAGGAGGCTTGTTGTACATCCGGAGGTGGAACAACATGCAACACGTTTCTAACCCAGCCTTTCTTCTAAGCGTGTATTCAGATTACCTCAAAACGACGGGACTCACCCTTAACTGCCCACGAGGAGAAGTGAGCCCACAAGAAATCTTGTTATTTGCTAAGTCACAAGTGGACTATATTTTGGGGTCGAATCCAATGGGCCTGAGCTATTTTGTCGGGTTCGGGCCTAAATATCCCAAAAACATTCATCACAGAGGAGCTTCATTGCCATCATATAGGGAAAATGGAAAGTTTTTCGGGTGCACTGATGGGTAGAGTAAGTGGTATGGGCATCCGGAACCAAACCCGAATATTCTAGCTGGGGCTCTTGTGGGCGGACCCGATGAGTATGATCGCTTTGTTGATAGGAGGGATAATTATGCTCAAACGGAGGCTTGCACATACAATACTGCACCCTTGGTTGGGATCCTAGCTAGATTGTCTAGCTCGGAGAATAACGATTGTTCGACTTTGTTTGCTTCCATCTTGTGTCATGTAAGATGACAATTGACAAGTGAGAATGAATGTCACACCGGAAAGAAAACCCTAAACATTTGTATGAAATAATATTGAATCTTAATATCCGAATAGCTTATATAGTCATGATTCAATTCAGGTCTCATCCCAAATAAAGATTTTGGTAATTCAAAGTCGAGACAACAATATTGAAAGTACAAAGATTTGTATATGTACAACTTATATAATAGTGATTAGTGAGTTAGCAACGCTATTATCATCATTCCGAGCACGAAACCACAAAGTGACAAACTTATAGTCCATACTTTTTTTTTTTGGAATTCCGGCGCCAATAGATCAAAATAAAACGAAATTGCAAAGTTAATACAAACCAACAAGAAAAGAAACAAAGAGCTGCAACAAACAACTACAACAAAGCAAGGAAAACACCAAACTAAGAGCCTAGGCACAACTACAGTCGGATTCGGGTAAGTCGAGTTCGGGTGACGGCTGAAGGGGTGGATTCGGGTGAACATATCTCATCCGTCACCCAAACCATTCCACCCGTTTCATTTTAATTTTAAATATTATTAATATTTAAGAATACGTAAGTCATGCAAAACCAATTGAACGTCAAACCCAAAAGAACTCTACACTATTGTATTTTAAAGGCTAATGTAAATGTAAAAATAAATATATTTGAATTGTTCTAAAAGCCCATAAAGCTTGAGACTCCTTGTGTTACATCAATTACTTTGGCTAATAGGGAGATGTTTTTTTCTCTTATATACAAAAAAAAAAAAAGATGCCCAATCTTCAATGCATATCCGATGTGGGAACTTTACCCACTTTATACAAGTATCAAATTTCCACATTTTATTTTGTGACCAATGTGGTTAGGGGTGTTCACCGGTCCAGAACCGGACCGGACCGACCCGGTAAGGACCGAGGACCGAATTTCATGAAAATCGAAACCCGGAGACCGGACC
>JBBYHQ010000007.1:4836379-4852857 GCA_038382645.1 Spergularia azorica | reverse complement strand
CCCCACAAGAAAAGAAATGACCACATCAGACACCAAATATTTTCATCAAGCAGCACCTCAATATCAGATTGGCTGTACGTAGGATCCAAGTTCTGAAACAATACAAGCCTTTTTTGCTCATGAGCTTCTTTCATTTGTTCTTCCCAAGGCTACGAGAAAAAAAAAAAACTGTTAATGAATTATAAGATGAATATAAAAAAACTTATAGGATCACAATAGCCAGACATGCATATGCTTCAGAAAAGTAAAGTAACTGTGAGTTAAGTTAAAGCTGAAAAAATAAATACCACAAATAATGGAATCAAGAAAACACCCAACTTCCTAATCATATTATAACAGTCACCTTTCATCAAATTGCAATGCTTGACTGTACAAATTTACAAGGAATATCAACAAACTGGACGCAACCTACAGATATGTTCATATAATTTGTAAACATTGTTATGTTATACAAAACTCATATCAAAAGGTAACAGCTTTGCATACGTTTAGAGATCCCAGAGATTTAACCTCCCAAATTACGATACATAGTTCCTCGTCATTCAAAGATATGATCTCTTACTTTGTCAGCAAAAATGATATGACCAAGTTATAGTTCCATTCAGATTATCCACCAAAAGACAGTTGGTATAGCTTTACAGACCCCAGAGATAACCAACCCAAGTACAATCACATAGTTCCTCCTTATAAGAAAAAAAAAATCCTTGGTTCATTCACGTGGTTAATAAATAGAATGACCCATTTACCTAATGATCAATACACACTACCCCATCAACAGTGAATGGTGTAGCTTGGGACAAAATTTCATGTTAGGAAGTGATAAACCTCAGGTATGTGTCCTTTCCCTTCTATCTTGTGTTAACCCATCTTTTGATGAACTTAATATAATGCATATCATTCAACTGAGAAACATATCTAGGGAAACTATTCTTCAGAAAAGACAGAGAGAGTGAGACTGGTAACACACAAGAAGGGCAATGGACCAGTAACTGGGGTGAGAGAAATAAGGATCAGCTGATAATTAGAGAGAGAGTGGAGTTGTTATTTGGGCAGGTTGAGTTATCAGTGAGAATGGTTAGTAGTTGATAGTTTTGAGAGTTTCACTCAGGTTGATTATAAAGTGGGTAGGTTTAATAGTTAATAAGCTTATCGAAAAAGCAAACAAAAGAAATGAAAAATATTTTAGCAGATTTGCCTAAAAGGGGAATGGGAAAATTAGTAGTATAAAGCTCTAAAAGAAAGGGGTGACAGCAGATTATGTGGTCAGACTAGGAAAAATACAATCTCCAGGTCGGTTAACTATCTACTTACATTACCACATCATAGGTAATCATTTAAGCATTAGAAGTTAGAACCAATTCATACCATTTCAATTCTAAAACAAATTCTAATGAAATCTGATGGGGATATCATGAATTCTGTAACTCTTAGTTTAAGGAGTAGCACCGAGGCGCTGGGGGGCCGTTGCGATGAGGTGCGAGGTGAAGGCGCAGGCCTCATGCACACGAGGCGCACTCATTTAGCAAAGAAAATTCTTTTTTCGAAACCACAATTTGCAAAAAAAATACCCCATTTATGGTATTTAAAGAGGGCCTATGGGTAAAGAAGTATAAACAAGGGATTAAGGGGGAAAGGGAAGGGTAGAAATAAGGTTACAAGAGAAAGAAAATTGAAAATTGCAGTCATGCGCCTCGCGTGCGCCTCAGGGCCTGCGCCTAGGTGCGCGTCATGCACACTTGTGCGCCTCAGCCTTCTGAGGTGATGGCAGCTGCGCCTCATGGCGCCTTGCGTCTAGGTGCGCTTCAGGCGCGCGTTTTTAAAGCTGTAACTTTGGTCAATCCATTAG
Organism: Spergularia azorica; assembly: GCA_038382645.1. NCBI lineage: Eukaryota > Viridiplantae > Streptophyta > Magnoliopsida > Caryophyllales > Caryophyllaceae > Spergularia > Spergularia azorica. Next base: position 4,851,011 of record JBBYHQ010000007.1, on the reverse strand, counting down.
GTATAGAGATTCCAAAAACAGAGATCAAAGTATTTCACTCGAGTGATTTCAAAATACTTATTCCCCCCCCCCAATTTAAAATTCTGCAAAAGGATGAAGAGGTAACCTGAGGTAGCCACAAAGACAACTACAGGAAAAAAATGATTGCATCAAGCACCTCACGAACGAACATATAAATTTCTCATTACTGCCCAACTCTAATCACCTAGAACATAAGTTCTGACTATACACAAAAAGAATTCATAAAGATACAAGTAGAAATACACAAGACATATGAAAAGTATGCACATGAGCTAAAGCTTAGCAAGAAAACAATACTCACTCCGGGTACAAACCAACTGCTCCTGCCCTGTATACACATGAAAAGTATGCATCAGATGTTCGCATGAACATGGATACAACTAGGAAACATACATAGAAAGCAAAAAAGAATGGATATGTATAAAATTATGTGATCAAGCATTAGTTTCTCTAGCAATATCACAAGCTTAAGCATACTCAGACACGACATCGAATAATACAATACTCCTAACAACAATTCTTTTACACTAATGCACATTTCAAAACTTATCCACAAATTCACTTTCCAATCGATAAAGCAATTCCAGTGCCAGACAGATCCTTCTGTCGGGGAGTTAGGAGGTAGGACAATTGCAGCCAGTCAGCTAGGATGTCATTTAAAACATCAGCCCCAATCCAATTTTTTGAAACAGATTTCAACCTCTAAGAAGAAGAGACAGACCATGGAGGAACACATACAAAGAGGTCATAGGCCATTGTAGTTGCATATGTACAGATACATTTAAAAAAACCTCATAACCTAATTAGACAAGACAATTGTGGAAACCTACAACAAGAACAACAAAGTCTAAGTCCTAAAATTTATTCGGGGTAGGCTAACCTCAAAACAAAATAAAAATAGAATTAAGGTAAGAGTAACTAGTCATTACCATTACAGCTTAATTGCACAAGAGTTGCACTTTGATCCATGCCATCCTAAACTTTGGGTTTGCTACATTTGGGTTTGGCACAATATTTTAGGCAATTGGTCCCTATTGTGCTTTTTGACATAGAACAGTGATCATTAATAATTTGTCTAATACTTGCACATGGGCGCATACCCTTAAATGAAGTATATTGATAAAAATGCGATTTGTTAATGGACATGCCGAAACAGAAAATTAAATTGACCATATCTCTTTGGGAATATAAAGCCCACTGATGATTTTAAAATCAAATAGAAAAAAATGACAGCTTACACGCGGTCGTTGAGTGACTTCTTTAACTCCAGAAGAACCTCCAATCTCCTCAATTTTAGATTGTTTGATTGATACTTTCTTGTCGATAGGTTTGAGCTCTACCGAACTACCAGTCTTTCTTTTCTTAGAAGGGCCTTCGCTTATACCATCACGTTCTCTTAGTAGCTTTCTTTTATCATTCGGTACTCCAACCTTACCAGGACGCTGTGGAGCCATATTAACACTGCCCTGTAAGTCTTTGGACTGTTTTACAGATGCTTCATTAAGCCTGCCAGTAGATTTGTTTTCTGCCATGCCATTGAGCTTCTGCTTCCCTTCAGTATCATTTACATCAGCAGATTCTCCACGCAACTTACCCCTGTTGTTGATTTCAGAAGCACTACCCGGAGGTTGTGAGGCTTTATTACTCTTTGGAGCCTTATTGACATTACTCTGTAAGTCTTTGGACTGTTTTACAGATGCTTTAGTAGGCTTGTCAATAGATTTGTTTTCTCCCATGCCATTGAGCTTCTGCTTTCCTTCAGTATCCTTTACACCAGGAGATTCTCCGGGCAACTTGCCCCTGTTGTTGATTTCAGAAGCACTGCCAGGAGGTTGTGAGCCTTTATTACTCTGTGGAGCCTTATTGACATTACTCTGTAACTCTTTGGGCTGTTTTACAGATGCTTTATTAAGCCTGTCACCAGATTTGTTTTCTACCATGCCATTGAGCTTCTGCTTTCCTTCAGTATCATTTACACCAGCAGATTCTCCAGGCAATTTGCCCCTGTTATTGATTTCAGAAGCAGTGCCAGGAGGTTGTGAGGCTGTATTACTCGGAGGACAAACACTAACAGATTTCTGGGTACCAGTCCCACCGCTGCCAACTAACGTTCGAGCACTACCAACAGGCCTAAGTTTCTTAGACGGCCTGCTAGCATTATTCACTGGTTCCAAAATTTCATTGCCATTATCATTAGTAGGCACTGCACATTTGTCATCCTTGCTCGATTCAATTTGCTTTGCATCAGAAGATTTCTTAGTAATTTTCTTATCACTTCCCAGCACATTTGTGGATGCAGGAACAACCACACTGGCATCACCAGGTTTAGGGGCATCGTCTTTTTGTCTTGACAGTTTACCATCTATACCTAAGCCGGTATCACACTTAACACCTAAATCTACTTTTGAGATGTCTGTATTGGAAATACAGTTTTTCTGCACAGCCGCCACGGAAACAGTATTATCATATACAGCAGTATCATGATTTTCTGGAGTATGGCATTTCGATAGGTCCAAGAGATCTTTAGTCACTGTGTCATCTTTCACCAGTGACGGACCTATGACAGCATTCTGAGCTACAAATCTATCAGCCACAACTTTATCTTCAGAGGAACTCAGTGGATTTGCCACATCAGCAGCCACTTCTGCACTATCTAACTTAGCAAGGTCCACTAGTTGATTATTTTTGTTCAACAAAAATTTAGCTGTGAAAGGTAAGCAAATAAAGAAGAGAGTCACAAATGGTTCTTGAGAAAGTTAAAATTGAACAGATTTCTAGGCACAAGAACACACCATCAACCATGGCTATTTTTTCACCCAACTTATCAGAGATAGTAAGCTTTTGGACATCAAAGGTGCGATAAAACACATAATGCGCCATCTCCAGTTCTTCAATCGAAGGCTGCCAATTCCTGTCATCCTTTGAGATGCATACAACATTGCATTTTCCAGCAATTGCTTCCTGAATTGAAATGAACAGAATCAGCAGGCACATCTACATGCTTGACGGAAACCAAGTTTGATGAATGATAACTCAACCCGCAAAGTGAGTTTTAAAAGAGACGGCATTGAACCATAGTACAATTGATGAATCGACCACACAAAAGGGCATGGAAAATCATATAAAAGCCACAAGCATCCCTTCTTGGCCTTGAAGACAAAATTCCCTTTGACAATAACCAAATTCACCAAGTTCCAAATACTTTGTTATCGTAAGACCCAAGTTCCAAATACTAAATCAATAGTTTAGCACGAAAAGGTTGATCAAAGTGTCCGCACTCATAATTCATTTCGAAGCAAATTGTGAGTTTAATTCTCAATAAAGGTCAATAGTAGAAAATGGGGTGAGTACATTTGACTCCCTAACCATGCCAAAGGGAGGCAAGAAAACACATCTTGTTACAAGGTTACATAAATCTTGGCGGAAGCTTTTTTTTTGGCACATAGAAACAGCTAATGCCACAGGGGTGGGAATATGAGGATTTGAACCCGGGACAACCCCCAAGGTTGATTTCCTAACCACCATCCTTTTGGCTGAAGCTTCATTAAAGGCACCATATAACTTTTATCTTCAGGTTTATGGTAAGTGGTTTATGGGATTGGTTTGTCCCACATTCGAAAACTAAGGCTCCTATGATCAGTTTATAATAGGATCCTACCATGATACTACCAACAAGGCGTTTATCTTTTAAGCCCACGAGAGGATATACGCGTTTAAGAGGTGACTACCCATCTTATTTGGTTGTGTTGCAACTTGTGATGGATCAGGCTTTTACAGTTTATCTTCATGGCTTCACTATAACAAAACATTTAGGTTGCGTAAATCAAACTCCCTTTACGGTCAAGACTGCACCAAACCGAAGACGAAATGCCAACAAGTTATGGACCGGTGTCGTCCCTTCCATTACGTTGGACCGGATTTCAATGGACCGAAAAATAGACCAAAATATCATAGGCAAGCTACAATTTGGTGTTCGATCTATTTTACGGTCGGGCTTGAATTTCTCAATTTTCATTTCCACTGGAGCCAACAACTCTTTGGATGTGGAATATAGTGGAACTAAGCAAAATGGCTCACAAAGCTGCATGCACATCTTGTATTATGAGGTAAGAGTCACGTCGATGCGATTCTCAAAGAAATTGCATTATAGGTAATCCGTAAGTAGCCTCTATATGTTTTCACCCTATGGCGGGAGCCTTCGAGGCATTAGGGCAATGTTGTTTTCTTAAACCAAATTTTGCCCTCCCATAGATAGGAGTGTACTTAAAGGTTATCAAGTCCATGGAATTAATGTCGACTCAACACTGAGACGTTGCCGATATCAAGTTTGTAACATTGTATCGGCCACGTGAATGCCAATTGTGCAAACCCTACCCAAAACCATAAAATTGACACCATGTTCAAGTCTACAAACTTGCAAATGCCCTAATGCCTTAAGTTCACTTGCAAATCATGGACAAGTTCACAAAGATTAACCAGATAGAACTTCTTTCTCTACTTGGTGCACCATAACATGCACAAAAAAGTCAAAAGGACTAACGCAAGCACTTAAGAATATATTCCAATGTTAAGAGATTTACATTGCCCGCACTGAGAAGTTAAGGTATGCCTAAATGATTTCACTCAGCCCAATAAAACAAAGATATTCCTTTTCCAACTAAAATTAGATTCAATGGCCTATTGGGGGAGTTACACTCATTAACATCCCGTTGCAACGACGGTGAGAAGGGGTGTTCCAAATGGTATTGTGCTAGTGCTTGGGCAGGTCCAAGGCCCACACCAACCAATCGTCTCGAGGAATTGATCTTTGAGACCATGAGTTCGTATTGGTTGGCACGTCGAGGATGGAGTTTTTTAACAACCTTCCACCCAGACGTACTCACAAAGAGCATGAAGAACCGAGTAACCAAAAGTCACAACAATGAAAGGTAGTAAGGTTAGCTATGTGTGCACTTCACCCATAGGAGTAGGTTCATGTCCAGTGAGTGACAATAGTTATGAGATGTAGAGTGCCCCACGTTTATAAGAGATTTCACTCATCACATTAAAACAAGGCATTCCCTTAAGCCCGAAACAAAAGTGATGCGCACTTGTGCGAATCATGCACAAATAGTTTTTTACATCTTCATTCTTCTTCAATTTCAATCTTTCACCATTCACCATCAACAAACATTAGCCCAAAAAGTTTTGGGGTCGACTTCATTAATCCGTAAATCTGCCCAGCAAAGGTAAGTGCAAGAACAATTAAGAGTAGAGTCACAATGAAAGATGATGAAAGAACATAGGTATACAATTAAAAGAAACCTTTCAAATAGCAAGGGAAGACAAGATCTAAGAGTTAGAAATGGTGACAAAGAAAACTTATCGAAAAATTTAATCTTTCTGGTTACAACTTATTAAACAACTGTAAAAGAACAGTAAAAAGAAAAGACGGTCAACAAACATACAATAGATTAGTAGAAAGAGGCAGATAAGACAAAATTGACTTTCTGAACCGATATCTTCTTTAGATCCAAATAGACCCATGTCTCTTTCAATCATCTGTACACGTCGTAGACTTTCCTATGCCCTCACAACCTTATCACGTCATCTAAGGTTTTCCTATGGCCCTTACAATCTTATCACCATTGTGCAACTCATCTAATCCACGCATCACTTGGTTTCCGTCTCACATGTCCATGCCACCTTAAATTCTCACTTCTCTTATCTTCAAAAAATGCAACTCCTACTTTCTTGTTGTTTAACCTCTAATCGAAGCGATGTTTTCTTATATGGAGACATGTCCACCGTAGCACGCAGCATCTTATGTCTTATAACAAGGTTGGCCTCATAATCGTGCGATGATATTATCTTGTCAATCTAGGAGGCGTGTCCATATCACTAAAAGCAAAAATCATAATCTACATCTTCAATCTTTCTTTTCAATCTTTCCCCCATTCTACCATATTCATTAGCTCTAGCAGAAAAATTCAGAGATAATTTACTAAAGTTTCCTATCAACAACAAAGTTTACAGCAAATCATGTCTTCAATAAACATTAAAAGGTGAACATGTCGAAAAACCTTACTAATACCTTTATAAACCACAACCAACGCACCATTCTCCGAACAACATCACATCTAGCCGCTATTTCCCAAACAAGCATGTGTTGGCGTTGAAATTTTTCAATTGCTTGCACCTCAAAATGATAGGGGGTCAGACTAATAGATAGCCCTTATACATAATACATTAAGAGAGATGTTTTATACATATTCTGCCTCAAACACCTAACATCTCATTCCATTTGCAAAGGAGCAAATACCACAAACCCATGCTTGATCCTTAGCATCTACTGCGAAGATATGGAATCATTTTGACCACAAGGGCAAATAAACCAAGGAGTATCATTGAACAACATAAGAAAACCCAGGGATAAGTCCTAAAAACAATATGATGAAAAACCGCATGTAAATTGAAGGAAAACTATTACACCAACAACCAAAAAAGAGAGCCATAACAGCAAAAGAAATGCAACCTAAAGAAAAAAAAAAAAAAAAAGAGTAAAATACCCATAAAATGAGCTCACAAAAAGATGTTTCTAAAAAAAAAAGATAACAAAAAAAGGAATAGAACAATTATACATGATAGTACATAAAAGCTGTTTAGAACACAATCAGGAAAAAAAAGAGCTACAAATTGCCATCATCTAGATAATCCATAGCAAAAGATGAAAGTTGACAAACTCGAAAAAGAAAAGGAGATATATAAAACATAACCGCAGATTAACCCAATAATAAGTCTGAATCATCATTCTGCAAGATTCAGTGACCTCATAACAATTGCTGAAACAAGTAACAAAGAAAATTTTGAAGTATACACCTCAAGTACAAAAGTATAAAACAATAAACGATAAAAAGTACTCCACAACAACACCTAGTTTCAGATAAGTATATAAAATCAGAAATGACCAGCAGCAAGTAAGTTATCTGAGAAAAAAAGTTATCAATATAAAAAGGATGCCAAACAAGATCCAGATCTGTGTAGTGTTGACTGCCATACAAAGCAACTGTCAAATTCACATCTTGGACATTCAGTAGTCACTTCAAGGCTATTGATTAAAACTACATGATGTATCAGGCTAAAGGTATGGCAGCAATGTTTACAAGCAATTAAGCAATCAACGACAACATAGCCCAGAAAATAATTTGTGGTTGGCTAACATGAACTGTTAATGTTCGTAAGAAAATAATGAAAAAGTAACAATGAAAGTACCAAAGAGACAGAGGATGGTAAAGTACGACGTGGGGAGAAAATAAATGAAATACATAAAACATAATTTAAAAAATAAAGAGGAAAAAAGAAAACTTTAGATGCAAGCAAAGAAGAGAATTTAAAAAGAGAGATATGAGGTATCAAAGGAAAATATAGCACTGTTAATGCGTAAGTATAATAAGAAAAAAGAAAAAAGGTTTGACAGACAAACCAAAAAACAGTGCAGAGAAGCAAATGAGATAAAAATAAAGTAATCCCATCATTCACAGTATGTAATATTGCAACAAACCATATCACTTGTATGAAGTCAGAATTACAATCTTCCCAAGTCCCAACCATTTAACGACTGTTAGTTGGGTTTAAGTCCTTAAAAATACGGTCACTGACTTTAAACTCCATGGGCTGCTTCATTTAAACACATCCATTTGCTAAATGTTAAAATTCCATGCAACCTCCAAAAACAAGCTCAGGTCCAGACTATATTCACCAAATTTAAGCACTCAACGCCATCAACAATGAGAAATCAAATGCGCATGTGCGTGCACCTCAACCAACTGTCTAACTTGAAAAATCAACCCAGGCACAATGACCCTAAAGGAACATCTTCCTAGCAGCAGATTAACTGCTTAACTTTCAGAAATTACCACAGTCCCCACACACAACACATAGAAAATGCAAGGATAGCTTACATCTGAGTCTGAATTAGTGAATTGCATAAAAATCCCGTCTGCATCAAGCACAGTGCTCATTAAACTGCAAAAGAAAAGAGGTGCCGAGAGAGGGAAAAAAACACTTGAAGACCCAAACTCAGGACTAAAGTTCCATTAATTCCATATATTGAAGATCAAAGGTTTTCCAAACGACAAATAATATCAACCCTTCATTCATCATCCACAACCACCATTCTCATCATTGCATGCACCAGGTGCCTATCATCCCCAATGCCAAGAAATATGCGCCCAAAAGTGATCTCATCACGTGCAGCACTTCCATACTAACAACCAAAATCAAATGTACTGCCAAAACTAATCGCCCATCTCTTTATGCCCACGCACCATTGTAGATGACATTAAATAAATGTTTCGAACAAAATCGTCCATCTATTCACCTTAACCATCTATTGATCAAGATAATGACTAATTGATTGGAAAATTGTACTACTGTATCAGGGACAAACCAAAGAACGAGGATAAGCCATTCTCATAAGAAAGCTAATTCAAAACTATAAAACGCCAGTGAAAGAGAAATCCAGTTTTCAGCAACTTATAACCATCTAGCCATACCAAAAGGCAAAGAAAACACTGACATTCAACCAATAATATAGTATGCTAAAAATTGAAACCCTAATACGGAATGTGCGTCACATCTCAAACTATATACTAAACTAGCAACCAAAATCAGACAACCAAATTAGCAATAACGCAACAAAACATCACGAACATTATTATAGTAAGAAATAAGAGCAGATTTTCGACAACATTACCAGCGGATTAAGATTGGTCAAGCCAGTGCCAACACCAGTAGCCAAAAAGAGCTCATTCTCCAGCACATCAACTCCTTCCAAGTAATTAGCAATCTCAGAAGGCCGAAAAAACCACAGAACTTTAACCTTCCCCTCCTTCTTCGGATTCTCCCAAATTTTCAGAATCTTGCCAATATACGGCTCAGTTTTGCCGTCTTTGTACAGATAAACCGAGTCATACTGATAATACTCCACTCCATCAAACCTAAACGATTCATAGAACTGAGAATCCTTATTTACGCCGCCTCGCCCTTTCTTCTTCCCCCAACTGAACTCAATTCCACCATCCGTATCATCTTTCCCTCTTTTATCATCTATTTTATCATCTTTCCCCAATTTTTCATCCATTTCGCACAAAAATCAGGCGAAAATTCGCAAATTCGTAAAACCTACGTTACAAAAACTCTATCAACAACCGCCATTCCACAATTAATCGTAACAATCACAAATTCATAATCAAATTAACAACTATTCAATTAATTCAAAGGAATGAAAAAACGATAAAACTGATAAAATCATAAAAAAAAAAAACCTAATTTAATTTAATCTAATCTAATTCAGCGATGATTGATAATTAGGATTATGAGGTTTTTCTACTAATTGATCATGAAGTATGCAAGAGTAAAAAGAGTGAGGGGGAAAGTAGCGTAAGACTTACGAAGAGATGACGAAGTAGCGAATGCGCGGGAACCGAAGAGAGAGAAAGTGAGTGTAGAAAAAAGAAGCAGCAGAAGGAGAAATGGCGGAGACAGTGGGGCATGCAGCGGGTAGAGGAGAGAGACTGAGATTATACTAGAAAGGGTAAAAAAGAGAAACGGTTAGTGGAGATTCTTCTGTTTATTTTTGTTTCCAAATTTTCCGGATTTTGTTAAAATTTGAAAATCTTCCGAAGGGGAGTTCACTCGGGTAAGATTGTTCTCAGTTTATAGCCTAGAAATCTGCTCATTTTTTTTTTTTGGGTACAACACAATAGAATCTCAGAATAGGTGAATATACATAATTAAAGTTACGGAGTACTAGTATATAGCTCGGTGCCTCGGTGGTGGAGTTCCTACCCATAATCCAGGTCACAGTGCAACGTAGTGTACAAACTTAATTTTGCGGTGATTGTTGATAGATTGAAGCCTCGATTGGGTGATTCCGTAGCAGAGGAGCAACGTATGTTCATCCCGAGAAGGTTAATATCCGACAATACTCTCATTGTTTTTGAAGTTTCCCACTATATGAAGAAGTCACATACCAAGAGGTCAATTTTCTTTTTTTTAGGGTCTCCATATTCTTCTTTTGATTGGGTTTAATCATAAAAATAGTAGACTAAATAAAAACTGGCCGGGGGGTATAGAAAGGAAGGCACCCCACGGGTACCATAGACTTATTGTCAAGATAGATATGAGCAAAGCAGAAAGCCTATGATCAAGTTGAGTGACAATTTTTTACAGTTGTGTGAGTAAAGGTGGGCTTTTGTATGGGTTGGATTTAGGGGTGGCAAATGGGTCGTTGGGTCGGTTCCGAGTCGGGTTATGCTGGGTCAGGTCGGGTCATATCGGGTCCGATGATCCTTCAAGTCGGTTTCGGGTTGGGTCGGGTCGGTTTTGGGTCGGTTCTATCGATAAAATTTTGTGTCGGATCGGGTCGGTTTCGAGTCGGGTCACAATCGGTTTTAGTTACTGATGGTTATTTATGACCGTTATTTCAATTTTTGGCATTACCAATCGGGTCATTGTTGGGTAACAGGAGGTCCGGTCGGTTAGGGGTCGGGTCATCATCGGGTTGTGTTGGGTCAGGTCATCATCGGGTCGAGTCTTAACGGGTTTGGTTGATCACAATTTCGGGTCTTATCGGGTCAGATTTTCGGGTCAACGAATCGGGTCGGGTCGGGTTTGCCAACCCTAGTTGGATTAAAAGACTTGTGATGCACTATACTCTTCCGTCCCCATTTAAACTTTCCATTGATTTTGAAATTCTCTTACACATCAAATGATAAGGGAAGTTTAATTTGGGACGGAGGAGGTATGACTTTCTGTATATAATTAGATGTTAAAATTGTGGTGTATATAGATTGTCTTTCATGCAACAATTGAAAGGGAATGTTAGCATCTCTTATTAGTTTTATGTATTTATCGTAGATAGATTTTATATCGTGTATGTTTGTACTCCCAAATTATTGTTACCTCCAAATTATATCGCAAATTTACCAAATGCTTATATTGTACTCTAAACATTTTATAATGCATCCTTATACGTTATGAGAAACGATTCCATTAGTTTAGAGGGGCATGTTAGTTATGGTTAATCCCTTAAAGATATTGATAATACTGAATACGATGGTTATCACTAATATAATCCTTGTACGACGATAAAGAATTACTTTAGATATGGAGTGAAAATAATAGATGATATCCTGGGGGAACATATCATATTAATATCATATTAAAATCGTGCTCAAAACGTTAATCATTCATGAAGCAACCAAATGACTTTTTAAATTTTGCTTACATATTAGTGCTAATTCCAGAACAATTTCCAATCTATCTATATTATACTTTCTATTGTCTAGCATTAACGTTCACGTACGAGTTTTGGGGGTTTGGCCGTGTGAAAAAGCCACATGTCACTAGGAGATACTTTCACAACACTGTTATTATTATTCTTTTGGGCTGCCCATATAGACGTTAGGAGTCACTTCAACTTCTTACATCTCTTTAAAGTTCCATATATTACTCATTATTCATCATAATAACGACATTAAATATGATGTCTTATGGTTGTTCGTTTGCCAATTGTGTCGGTTACATCTGAATTCGAATCAGTATATATGTTATGATTTTGTTTGATTTTGGTGAGAAAAATATCATTTCATGTATAATTAGTTCATCAAAGAGAGAGGTTTAGCCAGGTGAAGATATACGAGTATATATTTAGAGAGCCTATTTTTCTGTATTTTTTCGTAGTAAGACTTTCTAATATTTATAATTTACTATCAAAGTATAATGGCAAGTTACGAATCAATATTGTAATTGCAAATACTTTATATTGTACATCTTTTTTTTCTAGATATGATCACCTTGGTCATATTTATTTTCGATATTGTGATTGCCAACTTTATTTATATTTTCCATATAATTAACATGTAAGTACAACTCTACAGATAAACTAAAATTGACCCCGTGAAGTCACGAGGCCAAAAGCTAGTTAATCATTTAATTGTGAAGATAGCAATATGACTAAATCTAGGGTTAGTTATTTGGCCACCTAATCAACAACTAATCAATCAATCAATAATAATAATTACAAGAAAAAAATAATACTCAAACAGAAATAAAAGGATCGAACTCACGATTGTCGATAAATAAATAATTTCGATTAATCGATTTGCCAAAAGAAGTCTTGAGTCTTGCATAATGTTGATAATAAGTTTTAAAATTCTTGAATATTGAATGATTAAACCTAAGGAGTGATAAAACGTACTTATAGTAAAGTATTACAAACGGGATTCGGAAACTCATTAGTAGACCGACACAGTGGCCGACGACTCATCTCTTCCTAGACGACTCGTCTTTTCCTAGTATTGACAAGTCGTCTCCAAATGGACGAGTCGTCATAAAGCTCTGTTTTGAGTCGTCCTCTTCTGAACAACTCGTCTTCTACTCCCTGGCCTTCTCTTCACTCGTCTTCTTATTTTTGGATCTTAAAAACTTGATAAGCACTTACATATTCTTCATGAAGATCTCACAAAAAATAAAAATAGAATAACACCAATTACAATCCAAAATATAAAGAAAAAATATCCAAAATCACCGCAAAAACCACTCCAAAATGGGTTGTATCAGTACTCGTGAAAAAAAAAAATTGCATTTGAAGTCTCATGGACAATTAACAGTTTGCATATATTCATAGTGTCAAGGCTTTATTATAATTTTATATGTTCAAGATTAAATTCAAGACGATTGCAGAAAAATGATTAGGAGCCAGTCGCGACTCGCGTAAGAAACAAAACAATGCGATGATCAAATCTTTCCGCAAGTTCGAGGTTTGGTTGCGACTCACATATGTTACCTTAACGAGTACTGATGGATTGTCTCCCCGCGGGAAAATCCAGATCATCTGTGAACACCACGTGGGTGAGGCCAATTCTGAAACATTTAGGATGTATAGAAAACTTTGCATTCGAGAAAGCATCCAATGCTTGGAACGAAAAGGTAAGGCGAGATCAGGTCGCCTTGCCTCACTCTACACTCCCCTTTGAAGAACCCTCTGCTGGAGCCATTAATTTTCATTGAATACCACGAACTCCGGACACAAGTCATGGTCCAGTCAATAAGCTCCTTTGGGAATTTGCAAATTTTGAGTGTTTTCTCAATAAATTCCCAAGTCAAAGAATCGAAAGCCTTTCTAAAATTTGACCATATCCCTTTACCATTGTTTGAGAAAGAGCTATGTTATCAAAAATACTTCTACCTTTGGTCAACGCTGCTTGTTCAAGTTCTATAGAGAGGCTAAGACTCCTTGAATTCTATTAGCAATGATTTTGCTAACTGTTTTGTAAATTGTGGGATTTCAATTATACCTTTCATTAGCATTTATTAACTCATCTTTCCTTAGATTTGCGAAAATTACTTTACAATGTATGTAATTAATTGAATAAATAAATGAAGAATTTTTTTGAGCTTAGGATTAGAGCTCACTTCTCTCTAGAACCCACCCGAAAGAACTCCAAAAATAGGGATTCAAGATCATCCATGGATACATGCTCTCTTTCTCCTGGCCTCTCCCTCATGCAATCATGTCTTCCCATGAATCTCTCTATGGAAGGAGAAACCTCGTCGAGCAAACGGCGGTTCTCGATTAAGAGCATCAAAGAGATGAAATGATGGCGGTGGGATCTCTAAGTTCTCATCTCTATGGTTTTTTTCTTTTCGATTTGCGACGTTCCCTTTGATTTGTGTTTTTCTTGTTTTATTTTTTTATTGACCTTTTCTCTTTGGTTGATGTACTCCATCCCAGCAGTAGATCTTTTTTTTTTTCCTCCATGGTTGTTTAGATACCACGTTCCCTGTTCTCTTGTTTCGGATCTAGAAGTTTTTTATTTTTGTGAAACTTCTTCTTTTGTCATTTTTTCACGGGTTTGAGGGTTTCCTCAAGGTTCTGTCATCTTCCACTTCTGATTTACGATTAATCCGATTATGACCCTGGGGCTGCTTGCACTCTTCGACGACGACAAAGTTGTTCTCCGTCACCTTATGGCTGTTGAGGGCTACCTTTATTCCACTGCATAATTATGACGGGATCGTGAGAACGTCCGTTGGTGTTCATGCTGTTGCGGCGGTTTCGTGTAGACCCCGGCGGCGGCTATCGAAGACGTGGCGGCGGCGGCTCTGCTCTAGCGTCTAGGATTAGTAGGTATTAGGGTTTTTTTTTTCATGTTTGGGCCTGATTAGGGTTTTTTGGGCCTTAACTTTGGTCTAGTTTGTTTTTCTTTAAAGGTTTTGTTGTTGTTGGGCTTAGGTTGGGCCTCTTCAACGGTGTCTTGGATCTTAGTTGGGAGGTTGGTCGGTCCAGTTGCTTACCCTTTCGCCTTTCTTTGGGCTCTGCTGGTCCGTCTTCCCTTCTACTTTGTAGTCCGAGTCATTGGTTTCGGCTCAACTTTTTCTTTATTTTCTTTTCGTCCCACCGGCATTGGGTGCAACCCTGGCAGTAGGGGCACCTAATTGCTTTTCCTTGTAATACCGCTTACCTTTAAAAAAAAATTGAATAAATAAATAAACGGAAAATTCACGTGGTACCCTCGAACTTTGACAGATTGCACATGGTACCCAACTTGACAACTTTGTGCACATG
>JBBYHQ010000007.1:4788441-4812972 GCA_038382645.1 Spergularia azorica | reverse complement strand
CCCGCATTTCGATTATAGAAGATAGGAAAAGCAATTGAATGATAATAATCCAACCTTAACAAGCCCTAATTAAACCAGATTCATGACCTAAAATTGGAAATAAACACTAAATTAATACATGTTAGGGTTCAGTCAAACACTAGATAGAGGACTAATCACTACGCATGATTAAAACAATAGATTCAACAACAAACAAGAGAGCATGATTAAAAGTAAATTGAGAAAGAGAAAGTACTGAATTTCGTCGTAAATTGATGAAAATAGGTCGTCAAGAATAACGTACGTCGTAGTCTTCTCTAGGGCTTGAGAGCAATAATAAAACAAAGTCTAACTAAATAAATTACAGAAAAATAAAGGGTTTATATAGTTTCCCGAAAAATAAATTGAAAATAGGAAATAAACTAATAAGGAAGTAAGCGATTTCTGGTCGTTTGAGCTAGCCACGGGTCGTGGCACTTTCTTACTTCAAACGCCACGGGTCGTGGCTGACAAAATCTCAAAAACTCAAAAACTGTAAAAGTCACTGCCCCAGCCACGAGTAGTGGCGTTTTATGCCTTGCTCGGCCACGGGTAGTGGCACCCGTACTTTCGCCTTTTGCATCTTGTCTTCAATTCCGCTTCTTTGCCGCTACCGATTTCTACCAAAATGACCAAGAAGGCGAGATACACAGTTCCATCGCCAAAATAATATCAAAATCAAGCTAAACATCCCAAATTCGTGAGAATGACAAAACCGAACACATAAGTTGAATAATGGGCAAATATATGAAGAAACCGCTACCAAACTTGTAAGAATATGATCCAATAAGCGCCACAAAATAGCATAAAACCTAACGTATCACATCGAAATAAAGTCACTTGTCTATGATCAATGCGAGCACGTTGTTGCAAAATTGACCTTTCGATTCTTTCTCTATTAGCTATTCAGTATGAATCAACATATCAAAAATATCCCTAACTATCAATCAATCTAAATCACATGTCTAGATTTATTTCTTTAGTAGCAATTAAGTCTAAGAATATCAACAACAATAACCATAAAGAGCACCCGCGGTTCTAATGATAAAGATATATATCAATTCTCATTTTAATCTTTCAGACATTGAAAAAGCAATCGATTAAATAAATAAAGTTACTATTTTTCCAAGCAATTAAATTAAATAAGCCCTAAGCTAGTAGTACTGTTAGTGTAACACTACGCAATTTGGAAAGTGGTTTATGGAGTTGGTTTGTCCCACATTGGGAAAATAAAGCTCATATGATCAGTTTATAATAGATTCCTACCATCATACTACCAACAAGGCCTTCATCTTTTAGAGCCCGGAGAGGATATATGGGTCTAAGAGGTGACTACCCATCCTATTGGGTTGTGTTGCAACGGACGGTGGATGGGACTATTACAGTTAGCAACAAAAAAAAATCTAACATATAGGAATTAAAACAAGAGAATTGAAATTACACACAATTGTAACGATAGGAACGATCTCACAAAATGATGATAAACTGAAACTTCCACCCGTAACAAACCAAGTTTAGAGATTAGTTCTTCATAAACCTTCAAATACAATCTTGAAATAAGTTCTAAGTGCAAAAAGTTATGAATAAAGACGTAACCCTAAGTCTTATACAGAGTTTAATTATAAAATTAGGAAAAATACAAAGAACTACGGAAAATATCGTATTCACACAAGTTGGCGGACCACCAAGAAGCCACGGTGGACCGCCAAACTATCACGGCGGACCGCCAAATAGTTTTTGACCCTCAACGCTTTTCTTTCAAGGAAATGGTCGCGGACTGCCAACGAACTTCGCCGGACCGCCTTCAATCTTCTTTCCAATGCTTCACAAAATTAAATCATTGTCTTCGTCCTTCAAATCCAACATCTCTGAACTTTGGCAAACTCTGGGATCATATTGCCAACAATCGGCTCAAAATAGACCTTTCTCACTATTAAATACACATTACATTATTGTGAATTACAATATAAAAACCAACATAAGATCCCTAAAATGACATTAAAAACAAGCCAAAAACCATTATAAATACGAGCACATCACACTAATCCCGTTGAAAGTAGGTCAATGCAAAAGCTAACAATATAAGATCACTTTTTATATCCTAACTAAAACATATTACAATATAATAAGTATTATGCAAGTTTTCCAAAAGAATAAGCATGGTGTATATTTTTGTGTAATGTAAATAATGATAAAAAAAACATGTGTATCTTATCTAAAATACATGAATCCGAACGGGGACACGAAACACACTTTAAATTTAAAGTGTGTATCTGTTTGACAAAACTAGAACGATTTTGTAGAGGAAAATTTTCATTTTGTGTACCCAAGGTTTGGACAATTTCCACTTTGAGTACCTGATCAGGTTTGAGTAATTCCACTTTCGTTAACCAAGTTTTGAACATAGTTTCACTTTGGGTATCTCAGTATCCAAAAATAATAGTTTATTAATCTTTTTTTAGAGGAATATTTTATTACATCTTAATCATTTCTTTTTTTTTTTTTATAAAAATTATGCTTATGTAAAGCTAATATCCTAAAATCATTTTCATAAAAAATCATAAGTAAAATAAATAGAAATTTAATAATGTGTACACAGTGTATTCTTTTAGTAGCATTATAGTTTACTTGAACTTTTTTCACAGACATAATTTTCTTGAATTATAATTGTCATTTTTTCCCCTTTTGGATTTTGTTGCACCTAAAAATATATACTATGAACCTCATCAATTTCACAACAAAATAATATCTTTTTTTTTTTAGCTTGTATCAAGTTTTTAGTAAATTATGTGATTTATTTAGTAAATAGATATGCAAAATTACTAATTTAATACAATTAAATGTTACATAAATTAGTTAGAAGTACCCAAGGTGAAACTATGTTGAAACATGGGATACCCAAAGTGGAATTACTCAAATCTCAGGTACCCAAAGTGGAATTTGTCCAAAATTTGGGTACCCATTTTCCTATCCGAGAATAGTAAATACAATATTATATATATGAGATGACAAATAGTATGAATGTGAATAGACTAAAGACACACACTTTTTATACGACACCGTATTCTCAATAAACATAACAAATTTGGGTGACATGATAGATTTACACAAATCATATGGATAAGTAAAAAATAAATTTATTTCACTACTTCAAACTTTATTAAAAAGCAGTCTATAAAAAATTCAATAAGGTAGAGTAGTCAATGAAATTCTATGTCAATTGAGACAAAGTACCTGATTATAAATCGAGATTATATAAGATGTACTCCCTCCTACCCAAAGACATCTTCCTGTATTCCTCTTTTGGACGATTCACTAAGATTTTCCTCTTTCAAAACTTACCCCTTTTGCCAAATTTTCTTGACTAATTTACCCTTGCTAATTTTCAGTTTTGGGGCTTAATCATTCCCACTACCCATATTCTCTCTCTCCTCTCACCAGCCACCACCTCCCTCATCCTGCCAATGGTGACCACAAGGTCCGACCACCCCGACCCCCTTCCTCCTTCAACCGGCAATTTCCACCGTTATAGATTAGGCTACCCACCCTAAACGACAACCATCACCATCTCCGTCATTCACGACTATACTCGCTACATCGGCGCCGACTAGAGAGAACGAAACGGAAGCAGATGAGAGAGATTGGCAGGAGGAGAAGATAGGGGGCCGACGGTGGGAGAGTGACGGCTCTAATCGACGAGAGAAGGGAGATCGCTGGCGGGGGAAGGGAGATTGCGGCCAAATATGAGGGAGATGGGAGATCTGATTACCTTTTCGTGGTGAGCTGATCGTCGAGGGAAGGGATGTCGACGGGAAAAGTGGGCCTACGGGTGTCGTTGGTGGGGTGGTTACGTCGGTGGGGTTGGAGGCGGTGGGGCGCTGGTGGTTTTCGTGGTGAGATGAGTTGCATAGTGGTTAGGAGAGGGGTGGGATTGGAGGTTAATAATATTAGTTTGTGAAATTAATGATTTACTGATTAATTTAAGATTGTTTATTGGTTTTGTTGGTTGTTGTGCCCTACCCTATTTATTATGAGTTTAAATTGAGAGTCAACTATAGACTCCCTCTATCCCCCTTTTAATTGTAACGTATGATGGAAAAATAATATAATATAACATTATGTAATATAGTTTTTTTTTTTGGTACAAAGGAGCAGCTAATGCTGCGAGGGTGAGGGTATGAGGATTTGAACCCAGGACAACCCCCAAGTAGGTTGAGTTCCTAACCACTAGGCCAACCTTGATCCTCATTGTGTAATATAGTAAATACCCTTTCATCTTCCTTTAATAATCTCACTGTTATTTTTTAGGTGTGTTTATTGAAACACAATATTCTAAAGTTTTAAATTGGGTAAGTTGTAACACTATCTCTGCGCTTTTTAGCACGGAACTGTCTAAAAAAAACAATAAACAAACCTCCATATATCTTCAAAATAATAAATAAATAAATCACCAGAATTAATAAACTAACCACCCAATATCTTTATAAATTATAACAAACTACCCACCTTCTCCAACATTATAGACAAACCACACCACCTTAATCAATGTAAAAAAAAGGTAGCGGGGTGTTTAAATAAAGGCTAAAGGAATATTATACAATATGACTTAAAATAAAATAAAATAATATCATATAATATAATAATGAATAAATAATAGAAAAAAATATAATTAACGTAATATAAAAAATGACGGGTGGTGAAAGAAAAATAGAAAGAATGTTTAAGAGACGATGTTTAAAGAATGTTTAAGAGACTATGTTTATCAGGCTGTAACACATACACATGAATAGAGTGTGAACCGGACCTATCACGTTCATATCATCAATCAATAAGATCGAAATTGATCACATTAGAGTTAGTTGCCAATCTAATTTGGACAACAATCATGGTACACTTGTTTTGAGATATGAACAAGATTTATTGTGGAGATTTAGAGTTAACATTCAGTTGAGGACGCTATACTTTTGTCATTTTCATTCGGCGAACAAGTTGCGGTTTTTGATGTTTTTGAAGTATACGATGGAGACATGTGTGACAAAATTTATACTTGGGAAATTAGAGAACCCGGCTTAGCTTCTATGGAAGTTGTGATTCAGAAGAAGCAGAATTCAGACTCGGATGGTAATGTATACGGTACTCTACAAGAGTTGGTAAAATTATACGTGGTATCATGTTTAAAAAATACTGCGAATAAACTCATATAACTCAATGTCAATAATTAAGTTTTCCCACTATCAGATTCTTCAATTGTCATGGTATCAGACAAATCAATCATATACGGAGTAACAAATTTGGATCTTAGTTTGAAAATTATGAATTTTGAAAATTTGGGGGAGGTTTTTGTTTGGGCGAATTAATTGATTTTGGGAGTTGATATTTGGAGGGAAATATAGTCAACAAATGGTCAATGGCTGAGGACATGTTAGCAGACGAAAATGTAGTGTTCAACACCATTTTTCCTTACGATGGTCTCAAAAATAAAAAGGTAGAGTTTTACAAAATTGGAATTTTTAAAAGGAGATTTTGAAAAAAAAAAAAGAAAAAAACCTTAAATATTTAGAAGACAAGTTAAGTGAAAATAGAGAAATTTCAGTCCTAAAAAAGTTGGAGAAATCTCCGCCATCATTGTTTCCGTTAATTGGGAACGTTTTTTTTTTTTTTTTTCTAGTGGAAGGCCATATGTCGCCCCATAAATACTATACATCACCCCAACTTTGTTATTTCTTTTTTCTCTTAAACCCTCTGCGCGCGCTCTCTCTCTCTCAAAGTAAGTTAAACATGTTTAAGAAATTAAACCTTGAGTAATTAACATGAAAATTGAACCCACTAACTTTTCACTACTTAAAAATCTTGTTTTTATTGTCCAAAATGAATTTCTGAAAAAATGGCAATCACATGTGAGAATCTTGTGAAGAATGTTCAAGATGATGGTGATCCAAGAGTTCTATGACAAAGACTTGATGACGCTTGCTAGTTGCAAACAACATGAGCTACCAGTAGCTCCAAGCTGTTTGATACACGAAGTGTAGAAGTTATGTGCGTGTAATGTCAATCATATATTTCATGTAAGGGCAGATCAATATGAGTGGTCTCGTTGTTGAGCTAAAATTGAAGTGCAACTACGCTTAAGAAACAACCTACCTAGGTCGGTTGCGCCGCAAAATACGAGAAATCAAATTCGTGTCCATATGCTTGAGTTGGTATTTCTTAAAGAATAGTAAAAAAACGGATCTTTTGACAATACTTTTTGGGATCAGGACGATTTTTTCTAAAACCTATTTTGCAAAGATAACATTTTTGGTTCTAAAGAAATAGTCAAATGACCAAATTGGTATATAAAAGTGCACCTAAATACCACATTGCTATATAAAAAGTTACAAAAGACATATTGGTACAAAAAGATGCAAATATGTCAAATAAGCCTGCGGGTGTTGGAAAACCGACAAAAATAATTGCATTTCTTTTCTCAAAGATATGAAAAATAAACTTTTTTACTATTTTAAAAAATTAATCTTGAGCCATGAAAAATATTTTCAAAATTAGTAAAGAATTATTTTGCTTATTTTAGAAAATGAAAATTAATTGTTTTTGTCCATTTTCCAACTGTGGAAAAATAGGCCTATTTGACCCATGTTGCTTATTTATATACCAAATATGTCTTTTGAAGATTTTTTTAATACCAATCTAATACTAGTATATGCGTGCATTTTTATATACCAATTTGGTCATTTGGCCCTAAAGAGTCCTTATTTGAAAATAGAAAAACCTTTTAGGATGGTTAAGAATTCGGCCAAAGCTTTCCTCCATCTAATTCTCGAGATTTCCTATTCATTTAGGAAGCAAATTTTTTTGCTTATATAAATATGACTCCTAAGTCACTAGAAGATCGAATTTGGTTGTGGGATCGAAACTTAGGAGAAAGGTGCTGGTAAGTCCAAAATTATTCTAAGAGAGTTTTCGTCTTTCTTTGTTAGCTTAGCGTTGAAACGGGAACCTTAGCTCCCACAGTTGTAGACGGTAGTCCATGCTTTTTACTACATGTTCTTTTCTTATGGATTCCTTATCGTAGATTCGCAGGATATATATATTCATATATTTTCCTATGTTAAAATGTATTTGCTGAATAGTTCGAACGCATACCCACACTTCAGGTTTTGCTCCAAAATTTTACTTGCCTGTGTTCCGCTAAAACTAATGGTACCAGAGACCATGACAAGGAGCATTGTTTATGCTATACTAATCACTAAATACGGAGTATCACAAATCCAAAGTAAAAATCAAAAAAATGTGAAGAGATGTTGGGAGGATCAGCTCCTCCTTCCTAGCTTCTCATCTACCAGAGAACTTAGAATAGCTTCAGGCATTCCCGGGGCGAGTGGAAACATATGCCCTGCCCCAACTATCTCGTGATACTGAATCCACGGAAGTCTTTTGGCAATGTACCTCTGCAGTGTCACCGGAACGAGAGCATCATCATCACCCTGCCATATATGCACTGCTCTTTCTTTGGATGGTATAGGGTTTGAGAGGTCCATGGGACTGAAATCCCATCCCCCAAATCCAATCATCATGTCCCGATGGAGCGATTCATAGTCACCTTGTTGCCTCACCTGCATCTGCCAGAAGGCGGAGTCTTCAACTCGTTAGAACTAGCCAAGCTAATAATCTCTCATGAAATACATAGATGTCAACTTCAAGACCTAATGCCGACCTATGTTAGTTCAACATGAAAATCTCCCTCAATTGTCCCGTAAAGATTGATCACTTTTTATTTTCATATTAAAGAATATAGCGGAACTACCATTCATTCATTGTACTGGGGTTGGATGAGAATGTCACTATTTTGGGGCGGAGGAAGTACTACCTGATAGTCGACAGACAAATATAGGAAGTGATGAATCGTCCAGGGAAATAACCAAAATGGATGATAACCAATCTTTTTGGGATGGAGAAAGTACTACCTGGTAGTTATAGTATTATCTTGCTTATAGCACATGTGAAAGAAACAAAATGGCCAAAGAGTCCCTTATAATGCCACAGATTATCCAGAAGTAGAATGTATGTAAGACTGAAGACTGAAACCAAGCGTCCAATTTGTTCTGGAAATGCTTTGGGCAGCATGATGAGCACAACTTAAAAATACTTTTTGACAACATATATTCTCACAAATGGTCCGATGATGTTTAAAGTGAACTTACCCTGTGTTCTGCATTGTAAGGAACAGTAGAGAGAATTTGATAATCCTGAGAACTTAATGCAGCCCTTCCAGCAGCAACACTAGAACCAGGGAAGAATCTTTGAGTATTCCACCAGTAAGTTAGCCATGGAATATAGTGAACAACTCTTTGCGCCCATTGATCTTCTGGAAACTGTTTTTGAAAACCTTCTTTCGATAAGTTAGCTGGCAATCCATCCCACCAGTAATTTACAACTGGAGCTAGGAGAGCTGCTCCTGCTAGCCTGCAATAACATCGTCCCATCATAGGTTACCATGATATAGATTTCATTGCCAAAGAGAAGAAAAATAATTCTTATTCCGCATCAACATATATATTGATATATGCCAGAAATTCTGGGGATATGGCATGAATATGAATTAAAGTTGCACTCTTAAGAAAACTTTCTTACATAACTAGTCGGACGGTTGGACCTATGACTACAAGTTGTTCAGATAGAAATATTTGACCCTGAATATATTATTCTATAAAAAATCTTACCTATGACTAATATATTTGAAGGAGCCCCAAACACTCTGGCCACCCATGGAAAATCCCGCCAAATAAAACCGGTCACCAAGCTTTAGCTGGTCAGCAAGCTCTTCTATGTCCATAGACATGCTCTTAAGTGTTCTCTTTGGATCAGGATCGCTCTCTCCATAACCCGGCCTATCAAAAGAAATTATGCACACTCCCAAGTCTTCATAAAATCTCTGGAGTCAAACAAAAAGAAATATCATGGGTGCCACACATTTTTAGCTGAAACTATAAACACAACCCACATAAGGAAACAAATTTCGTGTTCTCAAAAAGATACCTGAGGAACTCTATACGCAATCACCACATCATGCCTAGAGTTACCAAACCCATGAACATATATAATCTTATGTTTAGCATTCTCCCTTGGGACACCAATTTCCTTGTAGGCCAAGTATCTTCCATCCCTGAGCTTCACCCTTGGTGAGGTAATTGGTGGACCACCAGGATACCCACATAACCGTGGTGGTGGTGGTAAGTTGGACTGATATATCGAAGTTGTAACAATAGCTGCAACCAGGAGTATTGCAATATTCCTGATACGCATCCTTATCTTCATTTACTTTACGATAAGATGAACTGCATATATAACCACACCATGTCAATACCACAACTTTATTGCCTAAGCGGAGACTAGTCAGAACTCAAAGAAGATCTCCGCACTGTAAAAACACAGTGCGCATCTAGACTGCTAGACCTCTTAGGCTGTTATTCTATTTCTAATGTCGGAAACAATATCCAAACTGTAATTAACACAAAAACCTGTAAAACAATTGGAAGAACCCACCTATTCCCAAGCTAATTCAAACAAGGGAATTGTATAATCTCACTTAATTTCCTACTACCAATTCCCACCTCTTATCTCACCAACTAATCCCTCGATTCCCATCCCACAATCCAAATGACCCCTAAAAAACTGCAGTAATGCTCTTAACTTGCTGCTGAAGACATCATACTCCCATAAATTCACCCATCAGCAGATTGGATGACAATTTGCCACGAAAACAATCAGCATGGTGTTGTTTTTCATTTGATGTTATATGTAGCGTTTTATTGCTCCCATATGATGGTCTCATATGACGAACTCATGTTAACCGACCCCAAATCATTTTGGGACTTAAGTTGTGTTGTTGCTGCTGCTAATGTAATTTTCATTTCAGCTTGATGTTCCCACTCAGAAATAAGGGTACTTGGTAAGTTGGTAATTGGTATAATCAAGAATAATTTAATTTACCCTTTGTTTTTATAAGCAAGATTTAAGGTCATTTCAACGACATCAATATCTTCATAAAAAGAAGAGGAAAGAAAGAAAAGATCGAAAATCACAAGCTTGAGCAAAAAGTTGATCAAACTTCATGCAGTACAAGAATCAGGGAGGAAGTTAAACTAGCATTAAAATTACATCAAATTGAAGCAAAGATTTGATGTATACTGTTTAGCTGATGATGGGCTGATGACATTTTGATCAAATTATCTTTATAATCAATGAAATTGTGCAGGTTTATGCAAAAGACAAAAATAAAGGAGGAAGAGTTTTTACCTGAAAATGGCTGATATGAATTGAATTTTGAACAAAGTTGAAGAGACTAAGCAGCTGATGAATTCCTCTCAAGTTTGCTAGAGAGTGGAGACATTTTTGGTACATCTGCTGTATTAAAGTACTTGAAATATAGACATGTTGTGGTAGCAGAACATAACAAAGTCAACTTCAAAGTTTAAATCATGAAATTTGTTGTTATGCTATCTTTTTAGGCTGACTTGGTGATCGTATTCTTGCCAATTTGGTGCACCTTTCTTACACCTACACAAGTAGTCTACCATCTACGACATATCTTTGTTAAGACTTTAGGCGGAAAAATGGGTTATACGAAAAGACTTGTATCATATCTTAATGCCGGTTAAATCGGATTAAGAATAAATATCGGTTGACTTTAGACCGAATTGGATTATTTGAATATTACTTAAATCAATACTCGTATTGTTTATATCGGGTTCTGGTTAAATCCGATTCATGGTTATTTCGCACTTAAAAAAAAATCTTCATGTCACATATGATTACAACTTACGTACAAGTTACAACCATACTTTGTATTTAGTTTTTGTCCCCATTTTGTTTGTTTGAACCTAACTTCGAATGAGTATATTAGTACATACCAGATAGATTTAGTGTTAGGTCACATTCGAATTGCATCATATTAGGTCAAGTTTAGATTATTGTCCAGGAATTCAGGCCAGATATTCAGGACAAGTTAAGTTTGTCAAGTCTAGTGAATTGCATCATAGTGTAACATACGTTTCTTCACTTTCTTGTCTTCAAAGTCTAATTGTAGCCCGTCTTCTTTTTTCAGAGGTTTTGGAATTTCCAATCCGTCTATGTCCACTTCGAAAGCTGATTTTGAACCCACTTTCTGCAACTTATGGTTCACTACTAAAACAGATCCGACACCGCTTGTAAATCAAGGCAACAAATAAATCATGCATGTCTACTTTGAAAGCGCACTTTGAACACACTTATTGCAAGAAATCAAATTCTCAGGCTAAATTTGGTGTGACGTCATTGTTACTAACTAGACATACCAGCCTCAGCTTTGCCATTGCCAACCATATGTAAAGAAGCAATATAAACTGTTAAGAAGGATGAAAATCATTCAATTCTAGCTGTACCGAAGAATTAGGACTTCATACATTGAGTATTTTTACTCGTGCAAATTTAGGCACATATCAAAGGTCTGATTCTCTTCCTTGTGTTCTACTCTTCTTTCGGCACTTATTTTAAAAGGCTTGGCACCATAGACCAAGTTCAGAACTGGTCCTGGTGATTCGAAGTATAAGTTCGTCTCCCATTATTAGCATCCATCGGACAAAAATCCTGTTGCCCTATCCATATCTTACTTTCATATAATCTTTGAGAGTGAAGGAAGAATAATTACACTGATTAATTTCATAGGTTGTAACGAAAAGAGCATACCTCAATCTGTACATAAATGAGAAAGTTTCATACAAGAGTGTACATTCTACTTCGTCTACAGTTGGAAATGGCATGGACACTTGAATTACAAACAAGCACTTCCGTGTGCATACTTTGTCTGTCGCAGGAACTTTGCTTTCAATCCCTAGGACGCCTTGGAAAGATGAGCAGATTGATCTTTCTTCAACAAAGAATTAACCAGAACAGAATCCAAGATTATCTGTACAAACAAATCCACCATAAGTTTCCAGATCAATAGTAGAACAGAGGATGAGAATCACGGTAGTTAAAATAACACAAGTGACCTGATTTAGATGTGCAGCAACACAAGGGAGAACCAATAAACCAGAAGCACCCATTGCACCACCGAGCTGGTCAACTACTGCTACTGTGACAGGCAAGGTTTTCTGCACAGCATAAGGAAGGGCGTTATTAGTCTCCATCTAGCAATTCAAGATATGTCATTTTTTTCTTTGTTGGAAATTTGTAGCAATAATCAAACTCTGCTTCAGTGAAGAAATAATTAGGACCAAATGGGGCGCACCTGGCTAGCAACTAGAAGAAAAGCAATGGCATTTTGTGTGTTGGAGAAGACCGACTTTTTGCTCCCAGAGAGAAATGATATTGTCTTTATAGCAAGGGCATTGAAAGCTAACAGAACAATATGCAGGAGGCTGCATCACGAGGAGCAAATTGTTAGCAATTATCTCCACATAGATAGCCAATTTCATGCTTCAACCAACATTAAAAGAGAATTCTGCATGGCTCAATTAAATTCAGAATAAACTTTGAAGGTAAAGTGTTGCAACCCCGAACAACTAAATGTCTGGACCAACCTATGTTGGTTTCGCAGGACTGATTTGCGAGACTTGGTTTGGTCTCAATATCAGGACTTTTCCCTTACAAGATCATACGTGTTGCCAAGAACTTGTCAATGGGCAAAATTAAGTTATTTCACAACATGTCATGTTTCTCACCAATAGTTCTAGTTTAGATGCAATTGAATATACACAAGTACACAACCATAAGACACTATTTAGTATTTACCCAGTCCCCAGTCCCCACCCTTCATATTTTATCATCTGATTGGTTCAGTGACATCCTGGCTAGAAGGGTGACCTAATTGCACCTTTGTTTTTTCTTATTATATGTATTTAAAAAATAAACAACAGAAAACCACAACACTATTCAACCTAAGCAAATGTATTTAGGGAAAGACATGAAACTAGCTGCTTTCACTTACGCGCCCAACCCAATAGCTAGAAGAAATCCTGTAGGATTAACCATCAAAAGCAGTGACCTTGATTTGCTAACTTGTATCCACGGAACCTGCGTCCATTTGAGTAAAATGATCACATACACAGGATAACAGCAACCTCATTATTAAACTCGGTTCTCAATATATTCGTTTAAGATTAACTGAGAAGCCATGAGGGTGCTACGCAGTAGGCACAATCTAATAAAAAAAAATTTATGATCAGCTGCATTATGTGCATAATACATATGACAGATACCACTGACAGGAAACTACATCTTTAAGCTGGGATGTAAGGATTGTTTCGTATAAAATATCACATTTAGCCCTAGAATTTTTTCTTTTCTACAGGGGCGTGAGGCAAAAAGGACCCGAGGCAATGGGTTGCAAGGCAAAGGCGCACACCACACAGATGCAAGGCACGTATATTTGCAAGTAGATTTTTGGATTTAGGTCCATTCAACTTAAGGACAACAACAACAACAACAACCAAGCCTTATTCCCAAAATGATTTGGGGTCGGCTAACATGAATTGTCATCTAGTAACCGTCTTGTGTACGCCATGAAATTTCGAAAACGCTGTAAACCTTTTAGAAGTATTTAAACACTTTCAAAGGAAGTTTAGAAAATAGTAACTCTACAACAACATCACCCATTAGTCAAAGGATCCCACCTATGGGGAAGTAAAGGAGCGTTTGAAGTACGCAGCTCTACCCCTGTTAAAGTCATACAGAGGCTGTTTTCATATGTGTCAAAATGAAATGACGAGCAGAGTTGCAATCAACCAACTACTGATTCACGATAAATAAGCAAGGACAGTCTACCTAGCGATTTTATTTCATTCCATCATATCCCACAGCCAAAAGGCAGTGAGTGTTTGACGGAACTCTACCATTAAGCATATAAAATATTCACGGTATCACGCTAACTATGACATTACTTATTTTGTTTTTTTGAATAAAACTATGACATTATTAATGTAAGAGTATAAGAGTACAGAAAAGAAGGAAAGAAAACAACTGAGAGGATGTGGCTAGCATCAAATCCTGCAAAACAGGATGTCAGACTATAGAGACTCTGCACAAGTCATTTTTTGTAAGGTAACAGCAGAACCTAGAGAGTTATGCTTGTCCGAGGTACATTGTCCAAATGACAAGAACTAGGCAACAGCTTTGGGATTCTATATTAATTAAGGCACAATATATTCACCTTTTGTTGGCTTTTAACGGGACACAGTTTGTGGGAGAGGGCAGACGATTAGGCTGACATAGATGACTTTGTAAACTGTTCTGCTACTGTTCAAATAGATAATCTTCTTCGCTTTGCTGTAAATTGACAGGGTTATGGGTCCTGTTCAGTGTTTCAAGTCCTTTTTTTAAGTGGAAGCTGCTTGCATTGTACCAGGATCACTGTCCTGCAGTGGTAACTTTCACCACCAGTCCTAATACATCAGAAACCTTTTTAAGTTTCTTAATAACTGGATCAAGGACCCAAGTTTCATGAAATGGTAACTGATAGATGAGCTGAGCATCTCCCGAGGACAACGATACAACAACAACATTGCCCCAGAGCTCAAAGGCTTCTGCGATAAGGCTGGTGTAAGGGCCGGGGCCAGGGAAATTGCATGTGCAAAAGCCTTTGAGGCTCTAGAGCAATGTTGTTGTTTTATCGTTGTCCCCGCCACCAGGAGTCAGGTCTCACGTCAGCCATCAAGAGGTAGACCCACCCTCAGTCACCCGAGCCGACCCTGACACCAGCTAACCGCGATTGCGGGAGGACGTGTCAAAGGAGGGGGAAAGGAAGTTAGGGATGTCGAGGGAGGAAGAGAGAAGTGGGGGGGAGATCCGAGAAGGAGATGAAGGGAGTTAGGGAGATCGAAGACGGGTAGATTGGAGGAGGAGGAGGAGGAGGAGGAGGAGGAGGAGGAAGGGAGTTTAGGGAGATCGACGGTGGAAAACAAAACTTAATACAAGAGATGATTTTGTTAGCCAGACAGCTTCCACATAAGGAATATTTTCCAAGGTACCCTAAGGTATGCGACATTTTCCAGCATTGCCAGGTTTCCGATTTGTCTATTACCGGCCATTTCCTCATCTTTTTATTAACTACACTCGAACCACCTCACATTACTCTCACCACCTACTCTGATATTCTCTCGCCGCAACTTAATTACTCACTATCTCTCTCCCCCCTCATCCTTACTCTCTCTCCACCGATGCCACCGCCATACCTCTGTCCAACACCGACCAGTGAGGCCGCCCATAGCCACCTCAACTACTGTATTGTTATTATCGTCACATATTCTCTCTCCTCCATAATTTTCACTCTCTCACTCTCTCACCATCTTTGCGACCAGCACCCGAACTCCAACAGATTCATCCACTCCGATTCCATCCTTACCATCGCCGGTGACATGTGACCCGCTGCACTTGGCCGCCTACTTCATACAACCACACGTAATTCCTTTCTCTCTCCGCATCCCAAATATCACTCGACCACTCGTGTCATCGCGACCATATAGCCGCCGCCCTCCTTGTTTGACCTTGGTGTCGCCTGCTGTGGGATGCGGCGGCGAGCTGGCAAGGGGGTGATGGAGCAAACAGGAGGGGGAAATTTCGTGGAAAAGATGAGAGAGAGTAGACAAGAGGGAGATAGTAAAGGAGGTTAGGCTCGAGGGCGTTTAAAAAGAGTCGTGCCGATGGAGTCGCTGGCGACTTGCGGTCAGATTGGAGGTGTCAGCAGCGATAATGGTGTTAGGTGGTGCTTGATGGTGGTGGTGGTTGGGTGGTTCTTGGCTGGCGTGGGAAAATGTTTGGTGAGGAGAGAGAAAATGGGAGTAGGTGGATTGGGGAAATTAACGGCGTTCGTAGGGGTTAGAGTGTACTTAGTGATAATGGCTGAAAATATTCAAATCAGAAACTTTGGGGGCATTTTGGGCAATTTGGAAACTTCAGGGGTACACTGGAAAATCTCGCATACCTCCGGGGTATTTTGGAAAATATACCTCTACAGTATTGCATGGTTTGCTTATAATCAGATGCTTGCCACCATTGGAGAAATTAGTAAAAGGGATTTGCTATACCAAGCAGGAGTAAAGTTTTTTACACATCGGGAATCTCATTGTCTTGATGCTCCTTATGAAGCACTTTTGGAGCAGTACTAATCTGGTTGGGATATACCAGATGCCCAAGGTCTATTTGAACAGCCTTATTACAGACTCCCCCCGGCTGCTCTGTTAGCCACTGTTATGTTTTGACTGACAGGAAAGACATGCACAGATTTTAACAGATACACATCATTCCTTTCAGATTCCTAAAAGGCAAATCAAGTTCACCTTTGCCTGACTATTGCTCAAATATCTCTTAGTAAGGTCAAAAGCATTCTGGATAGGCTTGGTTGTTAGGTGCCTTGCCTGCTAGTAGATTGTTAACTTTTTTTTTTTTTTGGATTTTCTGGGTATTACATAGATATCCAGTTGAAGATTAGGTTGTATGCTTTTCCATCGGCCATTGATGATCAACATCCTACTGATTACTTCAGGAAAGAAGAAAAAAAAAAGAGAAACTGTTCAAATGACCTAGAAGCACCTGGAAACCCCACAAAATCATAATAGATTTCAAATCAAGATTTCCTATAACATTCTTATTGATTCCAAAGACATCAAGAGTAGTCAGTTCTTATTTACGAAGACAGTTTTTCGGACTACATTTCAGGGTCTCTAAGCCCATGAATATTAGGAGAATGTTTACAACTCAGAAGAGGGTAAATTTATGAGTCTGCTCAAAACCAAGTTGCAGCTGTGGCGCTGTCCTTTAATGATGCATAAATCACAGAATGAACTGCGGACTGTTATGTTTTGAATGGTGACTTCAAAAAAGTTAAAATTAAGAATTTTAGGACCTCTAGTCACCATACAGGTATTTGCCAAAACTAGGTCATCGAACTGAAATTTTTTCTATGAGAAATTACCAGGTTTGGAACATTTGCATGATAAAAAGATAGGTTTCAGACTTACAAGACTGAGGAATACAGCATTCATGTATGATAGAAGCTTGCGGTTACTATCAGCAAACTTCCCAACGTCTGCAGACGAAACAATAAGGTGTTAGAAACCAATACATATATTCGTATAAGTTAAGTATAAAGATAGGCAGGTAGGTAGCTAGGTTGGTAGATGTTCATGGGCCCCAGACCCGATGCATCTCAGTCGGGTTTGAGTCCTTTTCTAGGACCCGTCGACCCATAGACCCATTAAATTATTGAAAAAAATTAAAACCCCAAGTTCCTAACTCTACGTAAACTAACACACGAATAGTTTCCATTCAACCAAACTTCATTCTTTGGGATTCCTGTCCTTCAAATAAGCCTAATCACCCCTTACCCTGTTACATTACCACCGCCGGAGTTTTAATTCCCTCTGACTTTCTTTATTTTGCCAAAGGACAAATCACAAGAATGTGCCATTACATATGAATGACTGTTATTTAATACTCTGTAATAATTGGATGATTGAAATTTTGATCGTAAAATTTTCTTTAGACTTCGTTGTGCTGTTGGCTTATGAGAATTGTAGTTTGGTGTAACTTAAGCGAGTTATTAGTACATTTTTTATTTGACTCATCATAAGAAGTGATCTAAATTACATTTTGTATCGGAAATATAAAAAAAATCACCAACTTATAAGATGTATATTGTTTGCTGGATAAATGGCGGGCATGAGGCCCAGACCTCCCCAAAACGAATAGATCTGAGTCGGGTTTGGGTCTACATATCATGGGTCTGGGTCCGAACGGACCCGACCCATACTCGACCCATTAACAATGGTAGTTAGATAGATAGATAGATACATATAGAGGGATAGAGAGGCAAGTCAGGCAACAATGAAGGCTCACATCTAGAACAATAAGAGGAAGAAGGCACTCACCGTCAATGGACTCTCGAAGGGCCTGCAAATAGGCACAGAATTATTTCAGTTATATCTATCATGAAAATTGGACTGCAATAACAACACCATTTTTTAAAACATGCTTGATGAAGACCAAATAAAATAAAAATAAACACTCTGGAAACTCCCTGGAACAGATATGAAGAACATCCAAAGAACAGATGGATAGACAACTCTAAAATAGACAAGTTCATGAAGTTATCAGGCAATGATCATTAATAACACCAAAGTATACTAAGTACGAAAATAATACAATCATTAGCCACGTGAGAACCATCACTTGCGTTGGAGGAATAACCCTTGTCAAGTAGATTCAGCAGCCACGAAGTACAAGGCGATTACACAGCATAATGTCTTACACTTAACATACTAAGCCTAAAAGGACAGTTTAAGAAGAAGTCTAATTTTGGAGCAATTTTCACACCTAAAATGTGCAGCAGTAAATCAGCTTGGGTTACCCTCCAATCAGCAGTAAATCAGAGTTGATTGGAGAGTCACTCTCCAACACCATTGTAGTCAAAGAGTTACCCTCCAATTTCTCTCTCCTCTTGGAGAGTTGTATGGAGAGTTGTTGTAGAGTTACCATTGTACATGCTCTAAGTGACTGCCTCTTTTAACCAAACCCTTATGTGAAGCAAGCTATATTTTGCGTGAGAAATAATCTTGAATACTCTACCAAGCAAGACAGCAAGGGAAACCTCTTAGAGGATATTTCATCCTCAGGAAAGCCGTTTGTTGGCTGAAGTATGAAGCAAACAGCTGTATCATATTGAGCTTCTTTTTCTTTCTGTTATATGAGTCTTTTCCTTGCTTTCCTTTGTCTTTAAAACAGGATACTACATGTAGCAGAAGTGCTTATAAACATGCTCCTCCCTGGATTGAAAAAACCAACAATTTACGAAAAAAGAGGTGTGTTTAAGAGACATTTTAAGTCAAAAGTTGTGAGCATATCTCAGGGTAGGAGCTAGGTGATGGACACAGGAGGTGTGCACTAAGAGGGGAGGAGTAATTCGGTACAGGTTTACATGTGCTTAGCGGATTCTAACCTATGTGTTCTGACAGTTTCTGCAGGGGAGGTTGAGGGAATCAGATGAACTTACAAGTACATATCTTCGGTTTGTTTCATTCCTCCTTTTGCGCCCCAACTAAGTTATGAGGGTTTTGTAAGGACATTTAATGTCTTCAAACACAGTTTGAAAATAATGAAGAGTAATAAGCTCTGCTCTGAATTCAATGGCTTAGCGGTGAAAAACAAGTTTCACTGATATGAGGCATCTTATTAACGCTCTGCTCATGACAACAGAGTCATGGATACACATTATACACCCATAGAGTTGAGTTTTTGAGCATGTGAATTCCGTTGGATCAAAAAGTAGAGACTAACTCAAATCTTCTGGTTTCACTAATCTATCAGAAGCTATAACTCAGATGAAAAGGAATTGATGAAAGTAATTTTATTTGGCTAAAATGATGGGAAAGTTTTGTCACTTCTTCAAACGAGTTGTTCCAGCAAAAAGCTTCATATTCAAACAGGATGATTGTCTTCAAAGTTCAATCCCAAAAACCGGAGACAGCCAAATAAGGAAAAAAATATTGACATGCTAAAAAGGAGAATAAACACAATTCTGAACTGGAGCTCTATTTCTTTGAAAATCAGCTACACCAAGTGTTTGACTCACATGGAGTTATCCTTGCTCTAAGCCTTAAACATTCTTAGACTGCAACAGGGGACCCACATCCATGAAGAAATGACAACATAAGATCATAACCATTGATAAGTGATCACTATCTTTGGGCCACCCAACCAATAAAGCACACCAAGCATAAATTTAAAGGCACTCATCCTCCTATATGCAGAACTTCAATGTCACCTTAAAGATTGAATAAACAAAACTAGAGATACATAAAACAGACTAATTTAACATTAGCATCCATCATTCAAACCTACCTCCCTAGCTTTCAGTAACCTTCGATTATTGATAATAAGATATACAGCAAATAGATCAACTCAACATTAGCATCCATCATACAAAATAACCTCCCTGGCTCCCTAGCATTCAGTGTAGCCTTAATAGATTGGATGCACTTATAAGTTTTATATAAGTACCTGCATCAGGCATCATAAATTTCTAAACAATGTGACAAGAAAAAGGTAAAATTAATGGAATGACTATTCTATCCCATCAAATACATAAGCTAGTTTAACAAAGGTTTATATTAAATTGGTCATGAAGAACCACATAAATGTTAATGGTAACATCATGAACATCAGGTGTATAAGCAAAAGACCCAATAACTGTCAAACGGGCAAAAGACATACCAACTAACCAAAGTAGTACACCTTCAGGAAAAGTGACATGTTGAGCCAAAATGTACCTTCCCTAGGATCAACGGAATCAACAGAGTCGCGACAAGGCTCTTCAAAAGGTGCCCAGTAGGAATAGATATGCCAACACCAGCAGCTACATACTTTGAAACAGTAAATGGGACCTGGAAAAATCGTCAAAACATATTTTATCCAGTGCATGAGAAAAGGAGACACAGGGGCTAAAAGACAATCCAATAAATGCAGGCATGCGAGTACAAAAGGCATAAAGCATACACAGAACGACAGAAGCATAGGAACCCCATCGCTCAGGAGTGGCATGACAGCAATGCATACACTAATATCGTACCATGACATACTTTACACTATTACAACAAGCAATTAGGTACGAATCGAGGACATGCATACCAAATCTTTAAATTTCAAGAGAGTTATGTGGGAGGACATCCATTTTGACCATCGACCACAAAGGCTAAGAAAATTCAACGGAATCGGCATGAAGCCAAAGACTAAAACCATTTAATCGGATTGAGTTGGGTTTTAGCCAAAATAAAACCTCTTCGTTTAAGGCACTCCAAAGTTGGGATGTTCTGTTTAGCGGCTGCCCAAGAAAAAGAAAAAAAAAAGTACAAGCTTTTGGAGGAGCTTTACATCTCCAAATAGCACTAACTGGAAAAATCAACCTCGAAGACAGCATTTTGAACAATATTGCAAATACTCCCTAACACTGAAACTTCCCAAAGGCTATCCCAGCCTCATCTTCAGGAACAAATTTAAGTAAAGAAAGGAGCTCCAATAGATTCAAAACTGAAGGTTCCTCCAAGTCTTTAAGAGACCTCGAAAACAATATGTCCCAATGATGATATTTACCTTCCCATAAAACGACATTACTCATTGTAGCATCCATATTGGATGCAATTCCGAAGAGATCCGAAAAAAGGGATTAAAGGAAGCTCCCCACACCATCTACATACCAAAATAGAAGTTAGAACCCTTGCTCCATTGTTCACCTTAAACCCCACACAAGACTTAAAAAGCTTGAATCCGGAATTAATGGATTTCCAAAGACTAACACCATGTGCACTACCAACCTGATTACTCCACCAACGGAGTCGTTGGACTCCATATTTTAGGGTGATGACATTCCTCCAAAGCGATCCAGTTTCATTGGAAAACCTCGAGCCATTTACCCTTATGTGCTTCATTGACATTTCGAAGGTGTCTTATACCAAGACCCCCTTTTTCTTTAGGACAGCATACTTCCGTCCAAGTAGTCATTTACCCTTGAGAGCTTCATCGACATTTCGAAGGTGTATTTACAAGTAGGGAAATAGAGCACATTAATTATTAATTTGAAAGGCAAGAAAAGTATCAAGTGATTAGACACGTAGGATCCCTCATCCGTATCCATAATAATTCAAATACGTAAGGTCATGAGAGGGCAATCTTCAACACTTCCATCAAATTCTTCAAAGTAACCTAATTTCACTCTTGAACATTTCTCCAAAAGTGATAATATTTGAATTAACACCTTCTTACTAACATAGCAATAGCTGCTCTTTGAAGAATGAAAAAAATATTTGTTTGTCTTCTTTTCGGACGATGACAAGGTGATGCAACATATGTTGTTAAGAAATCAAATTTTGATAATTCGAACTTTAAAGACACCAATACTGAGACGTAAATACAGAGCAAAAGTATGTTGTAATGGCTAACATCTTTAGTAACTTACAACAAGAATTCCGAGCAGATTGGATATTACGGTCATTGCCAGAGCTAATGCGAAATTTCCTCCTGCTAGCTGGATTTCACCAAAGCAAAAATGACCCCATGTAATGTTCATAGGAGGGAAATAAAATTGCGAAGAAAGATGAAAACGTTTCCATACCTGAGTAAGCGAGACACCACTTGACAATGAAGTCGGCATGCAAGTGAATATGGCTAGTCCTGTAGAACATGGGAACAACAAAACATTTTGAGATAACTGAAAAGGCATAATTAATAAGAAAGAGCATTTGACGCCAACTGACAACAATATTCGTACTCTATTGTCCACAAATCTCTTCAATCATGTGATGCTTTCAAGGTTATAGGGTCATATACATCCTCACTGCCCACACTACAGTTTTCTTCCTTCAAGTATCACAACACCCCATGGCCCATGATCTTACAGGGAAGCCAAACCATATAGTCTAGAGACGCAAGTTTTTCAACTCAGCTAAACAGATTTTGAAACCACCAACAATCTCACCCTGAAAACTTGCTATTCTTACATGTTATATCTATCCACCCCCCAACCTCATTTATTTCTTCATTATTTGCTTTGAAATAAATGACTGAATATGTTTGTGGCCTCAATTCTCCCTTGATTGTTCATATGAAAAGGATTTTAAACAAATAATGACAAGAACCAAAAGTATAACACGTACATCAATTACTATCCTTAAGACGGTATTTTCCCCAAGGCCAAAAGTTGATCATAAACCTTACAAAGCTACAAAGCTACAAGAAATAACCTACAAAGCTTTGACTCAAATCTTCGAGAAGACTGATAATGTAGTTAGAAACTACGATTAACTACGATTTTCCGAAGACTGATGTCTAGTTATCAACAACTATAGAAACAGGTAAAGTTTTGTCACTGAAAATGTATTTTGCATTTTAACATGAGTAATGCCCTCCAGTATACTACACAAAGTTCAACATGAAGAGTAGCCTGGAAACACCAACGAACTCTTAAACTGAAATTATACACACTTACATCTCACATACTCTAACCTAGGGACCTTGAGCCTTCAACAAAAATACAACCACCACTAATCCTCCATCCAAGGTGATTCGTATCAACAACCAAATGCTCCAGCGAAGCAATTTCAAAACACCAAATTCTCCTGTTCAAATAGAACTCTCAAATCTAGACTTGGACTTGGCCTAGTTCTATACATCAATTGAAATCCCTAAACTTGTCCCTCACTCTTTGGAAAGCCCGTAACTCCTCAAGTGAGGAAAAGAAAGAAAATAGCAGAGTTCAAAGTTTCTGAGCAGTAATTTCACAGAGTTAATAAGTAGACCTCAGCTATCAACAAGATAAACAGCAGTATCTATACGATCTGAAAAATTACAAAAGTAACAAATCATGAATACTAAAAATCAAGTATCAATAAGTATGGTCGTATTTGAATTTTCTACTTGGTACTATTCAAGCTTTCAGGCTAAACCAGAAGTATAATCTTATTGTATAATCTCAGAACCAAATATTGTAATAGAGAAGAGATAACTTGACATATTTTCATCCTTTATTGTACAACTTCATGTTTCACTTCAAAAAGCACAGCACAAATATACACGATACTTATAATTAGCAGTACACACTAGAGTTAATATGATACTCCATACATAAACTTAGCTATGGTACCAGTAACAAACTCTTGAGGCTGAAAATTAAGTTGTAAAATAAGCCTTGAGAATACAGGGGTCAGGAGGAGTATTGAAGCCTGCAGTGGGGAAACCAAAATTTAGAAGATAAAAAATAAAAATAAACAACAGACCAGAAATTGTTCACATTCTGCATATGAAAAGACCAGTTCTCCGTAAAGCTACGTACAGTAATGTATCAATAAGAAACACATCATAACCAATCAGCTGTCACTATAAAGCAGCAGAAGACAGTGAGCCGAAGAAAATTTTGGATGACCAGATAGTTCACACGATTTTTACATTGTATTATAAACTTGAACTGAAATCAAACACGCCAAAATCAGGGTTTTAAAATATTAATCTAGCATGGTATTATGCATACACGTGTAAAAATTATTACAGTGAACTTCCTAGATACTGCCTGGAACAAAAAGTGACTAAGAAATGTTATGTTTTGAGGATGTGGTACATAATTATCCCATTATACCGGTTTATCAATTTTCATAAATAATCTAGGTTGTAAGTTCCTAGTTTGCAATTTGGTTATTACTATGATAAGCAATCAGGTTCCATTTTACACATGGTGATATTAGAAAAATAATACATTCCTCACCCTGCGAAAGGTGAGCTATCATGTTCACCTACCTTAGAAAACACTTTAAGTACTGCTAATGTGTTGCAAGAATTTCATAAGCTCAACACAAGGTGGTGGCTCATTACTAAATATAAACTTATGTGCTTAGTTTAAAAAAGCGCGCCTGAGGCGCGCCTAGGCGCAAGGCGCCATGAGGCGCAGAGGCTGTCGCTTCATTCACCCCAGGCGCAGGTAGTGTGCTAAAGGCGCAGTGA
>JBBYHQ010000007.1:4762661-4788341 GCA_038382645.1 Spergularia azorica | reverse complement strand
TTACTAGATGACGATTCATGTTAGCCGACCCCAAATCATTTTGGGAATAAGGCTTGGTTGTTGTTGTTGTTGTTGGTTTATTGTATACGTACGTGCCTCCCATCGAAGTAGCACAAGAATGATCAACCGAGTTAGGGAATCAATTTGAGAGATTTGAGAGGGTTGGTCTAGTGATACTGGAATCAATGAAGAATTATTACACTAAATTGGTAGCAAATTAAAGTTGGTAGGCGGAATCATTTACATGATACATCATGGCAAACTGCACCCTAACAGTGTCGCATACGTGAATTATTATACTTATGAATTATCATCATAACTCATGAATTCATGGACCACGTCCCGAATCTGATTTCGTGGTATAGGCTTTTCCATACATAG
Source organism: Spergularia azorica (assembly GCA_038382645.1). Classification (NCBI taxonomy): domain Eukaryota; kingdom Viridiplantae; phylum Streptophyta; class Magnoliopsida; order Caryophyllales; family Caryophyllaceae; genus Spergularia; species Spergularia azorica. Next base: position 4,787,960 of record JBBYHQ010000007.1, on the reverse strand, counting down.
ACATTACCCTGTCGTTCTAAAGCTATGAACTTATAAGACCACGATAAATTGGATCAACATCGTACTAGTTGTCACTTGACGATCCCTAATACTACTGTTACTATGATTTCGCTGAGCTACCAGACTAATAACACCATGATTGAATTGAATCACAATTAATTAAGATATACGGAGTACAACTTTAATTTTTACTTTTGGTACACATCTAATAAGCATGCATGCAAATTATTGGTTAGTATTTTGTTCGTACAATGTCCCGAGAAAGACATAAGGGTAAAAAAAACTATGACATTTACCATCAGAAAAATTTACGAAGGATTTTGGCCTACGGAAAAGACGGGATTTCGTACTCGACGAAAACAGACTAGGCCAGGCGGGGCAAGGTGCAATGAGAACTAGATCGATCAATGAGGCCATTAAATACAATGGTGTGGGGATAAATTTTAATTTTGTAGGACTAGTATACAAAAAATTAATAAGGATCGGAAGATAGATAGAGCAGAATAGTATGGGGTGGCAGTAAGTAAGTATATCGTTGTCAAAAAATCTTGGTTGTTTAGGAAGAGGTCCCCTACACCCTGATCGTTCATCAAAAGCAAAAACGAAAGGCCAGACTAGTTGTCAATTAAAGAATATAGGACCAAACCATGCATCATCATAATAATTCAAGGGGGGGTTTGTCACTCCTCCCTACACACCCCCACCTTTCAGGCCCACGTCCGATTGCGATGGCTCATGCTCCCTTTCGATTTGGGCTCGACCTAGCCCCCTACCCAACTCTCCATACTACGCGTTGTAAAATTCTCTACAATAACAACATTACCCCAACGCCTTAAAAGCTCTCGCCATAAGATGGGATAGCCGGATAGGGAGTCAGATATATGCAAGGCTTGAGGCTGTACATGGATGATCCAAAATGGAAATTGCATCGAGAATCCTAATAATAGTTATGGACTTACGGAGTAATTGTTAATGTAGGCGGATTTATTATAAACGCAAAGATATTGATTTCAACTTAGAACATACTAGTACTTACTTTATAGAGTGTGTTATGCTAAAAATGCTTTTGAAATATAACGAGGGAAAGTAGAAACATTTTACTATTCTTGTTGTTTTGCCCATAGAATTATTGAGTTGTAGGAAAAGTAACAAAAGGTATGTACATCACTGCATGAGATAATGTTTTGTCAAAACAGGCACATTTCAAGTGGCTATGTCAAACATAAATGGGAAATTATGAATAAAGACTATATTCTTATGGTCGACTACTCTAGATTCCTACTCTTTGTGTCGTACAATTAATTACGTTTGACTTGAATGTGTGAGAAAATTTGAATATACCTAAACGTCTTATAGTTTGAAAGGGGTAGTAACTAGGATGTAAGCATCCAGAATATGCAGGTGCAGGCCACACATTCAGAAGGCCCAGATCCGGAATGAGCCACACAGTGGGGCTATTTCAGATCACCTTACCTTGTCATCCACCCCTTCAATATCTGAGGGAAAGAACTATAGAGCTACGTCAGCTATCCTGAGTATATATATGAGAGAAGAGATAATTTCAATAGGAAGGTTTTCGAACTTTGATCATAGATACCATCCCTCTTACCAGAATTTCGATCATAGATCTCTAAGTTATCGGACACTTTCAGAATTAACACAGAAATGTAAATGTGACTTTAGCTGGTAAGATCAAAAGAGCGATTCGAAGGCCCATACAAAAATCGAATTAACATATATATTAGAAAACTTAGCTCTGGAACATACTCCAGGAAACTTTCTACCAATATTGTCCCAGGTACTATCTCTTGCATTAGGCTCAAACTTACAAGTTAAGAACACTCCGAGAACCTTATGTTTACTTACAAATGCAGGCTTACACACACAGGCATCTAGTCAGTGTTAAACATCAGCATCACCCGAAATCAGTATACATTTTCACATACTGTCCAATAGTATCAGCATAGCTGCCAGCAGATCGCCCAAAGTTGGAGTCAAGGTTGCAAAGGGTGAGCTACCATCCTCAATCAATACACCAGCTGATGCAGTTTACTGCTAGACTATATATAACTTACAACTTCTCAAGCTAAACACACAACTCTCACACCAAAACAGAATCAACCCTCATATATAGTTACTACTTACTAGCCACAACTATTCTAACCTAAACCCTGTTATGTCATAAGAGTTATCCGACTGACCTTGATTCACACGTGGTTCAGTAAATGGTGTCGTAGAGATATCCGCCTGAGCTTGATTCGCTCGTTGTTCAGTGTATGGCCTAATGAAGGTTCTCCTCCACCAGACCTCAAATGCTCTTTGAAGATTTGGGCAATTATCACCAGATTTTAGAAAATTACTCAGCCAGGACAGCAGGATACTCTGCTGATCCTCCAATGGCAAGGTCAAGATTGTCCTTCCAATCCCTTCCTCCACAACCTTCCGATCAAATGATCTGCAGCCGTGATTAAGCCAGCTGTAGTCATTGCTCAAGGGCTCTAACCATGTTTGCAATAGCATGTGTCGAGTGTCCTTCGAAGGAAGCAACTCACCCTTACCTATACCAACAAATAACCTTGCAGTGATGCAGCTGACGTGGTAACGGGCCATAGCAGGCAGCTTATGGTGTAAGCCCGCTAACTCCTGTTGGCTTGCCCACATGAGGGCAAACTTGTCTGCAACTTGCCTTTCAGCCAAAATATCCAGCAACCAGGCAAGATTGTCAGCTTCTAGAGCAATCTGTTTGGCAACTGGCTCCTTGCAGTCCTTCAACTTGTCACTGAACTCTGGCTCTGTGGCCTGCCTGAAATGGGCTAGTAATGAGTCTATACATCTTCGACAAGAAGCATAAATGGTCTCATAACAGACATCAGGTGAGATATCAGAGTCTGAGCTGCTACTATTTTCCCTAAGGAGCTTCAGAACAATAGATTTCATTTCGCGCCGTCCTCTCTCTTCATTGCTCTTGAGAACAAGTTCCACAATCTGCGATAGAGTGTCTTTGGGTGGTTTGCAGATATTAGAAGAGACTCTTTTCAAGACAGGATTTACACCAACGCCCTCACGCTTAAGTTTTAACACAGAAGATACAACTTTCTCCTCTTCCTCATCCCCAACCCATGGGACAGCTTCCAGATAATCTAAACATGACTTGATACAGGAAGTGTAGCCAATTACTTCCGCAACCTGCAATATTGAGTCTGCAAGGTTAATAAACACTTTGGAACTTAATTAACCGGTTAAAGGGTTGTAAAAGATGAGAAGAAAATAAGTCAATATCAATGCAAAACACCTTAGGGCATCGTTTTTGGTTTTCAGTTTTCTGTTTTTTTGAAAACCAAAATCCCGTTTTTGAAAACCAGAAAGTGGTTTCAGTTTTAGTTGTCAGTTTTCATTTTCTATACGACTACTATAGAAACAACCAATTTAATGTGCATTTTGTAACTTATTCAACTAAATTCTATGCCACAAAAAACCAAAAACAGAAAATGGCAGTGATACCGAACGAGCCCTTAGTTGTTTTATGTGTGCAAGATACAGCAAAATGCGAGTACAGATAATATCTTTATCCTAAACGTGATGTATGTAAATACATTTCTTCGGGTTTAACAAGCCAATTCAAACACACTTGGGTATACCTGAGGTCAACATCAGTGTCTTTTGCACTGACGCATACATCTTCTTCGGGTCTAATAAGCCCTTAATACTATTCTTGGGTTCTGGATTACTCTACAATGGAATAAAGCAAAATGACTCACAAAACTATATGCACTTCTTTTATTGTGAAATAACAGTCAATTGGTGCGATTCTCGCTGCAAATTTCATTATGGGTCATTTGTAAGCAACATGTCTATGTTTTCGAAACAGGAGTAAGGCTTACGTACATCTACACCCCTCCCCCCTACCTCGCAATTGGCAGGAGCCTTTGAGGCACTGGGCAATGTTGTTGTTTTTGTAGTTGTAACACTGAACTGAGTAATTACATCTTCAAGTCTAACAAGCCAATGAATTCCACTGAATGGAATCACTGGAAAATACTCCCGAACCATCAAATCATCAATAATACATCTCAGAGGCCTCAATCTCTTAAAAGCAGTACTATATGCTTCCTTAGGAAACTATGACCATGATCCAAACTACCAACCCAATCTTATGTTGCTCTAGCCTCAGACATGGTTCAGAAAGAAAAGAAAAGCAGCATCAAAGAATTTAAACTTTAAGGACTTAGGTTGATACGCTAGACTCCCTTTCGGCAACTTCACACTTCAAATTCATTATCCTGTTCTACAGAACTTAAATTTATAGCAGGTTTTTCAGAAGTACTCGCGATATTTAACATCAGAGCTAATCCTATCATTTCAAATTCTGTGAAATATTCATCAGAAGATGCCTATATGGCTGTAACTCTTCTTCATTGACTATTTGACATCACTCTCTTCCACAAAATATGCAATCCCAACAAAATATGGCATTTGATAACTCCAATAAGTAGATATATACATTTAGGTCTAAGATTGAACAGAATAATATATAATGGTTCATTGCTGCAACCTGCAAGTATACGACAGAAAGATCTTAAAACTGCACCACATATCTACAGGACTACAGGAAGCCTGGAGCCTCCCAGGTAAGCAAGAATCTAAAACACAAACCCAGAGCCAACATACCTTCAGAATACGGAGAACTCGTTGAACGCTTTGTTTCATAAGCTTCTGCTTCATGTCTTTGCTATACATTAAACCAACAGTCTCAACATAGATTTCGACATCTTCACAATCCTCAATTCGAAGACACTGAACATCAGAATTCCCCTGATCACCCAATTTTTCAGCAAAGAAACTGCTATTTTCCACTACAACATGTTTATGAACATTCAACTTCACCGAAAACCCATGTTTCCCATACAACACAACCTTCAAATCACTAGTTCCAGCCTCGCCAAACTCAATGGACACCTTCCTTGGCAAATTCTCAGCCTTATTCTTCGCAGTCTTATCACCTCCCACACGCACATCAGGCTCAGGAGGAGTAGCAGTACCATGACTAGAGCTCCTATGATCATCAGAAATCACCGGCATAGCCGGGTTTTGTGCCCGGTTTTTGTCATTGGGATGAAGGCTATGATGCTTACTGTGAGCTGAAGAGTTTGATGGTGGTGGTGGTGGTGGCGACGAAGACGGTGGCGGTTTCGATCTGTTCACATGATTATGTTGTTTAAGATTCTTTTGGAACACAACAGGTGAAGGACAGCACCAAAAACCCTCTGGTGTTACAGCAATTGGTACATTCCTAAGTTTAGCATGACCTTTGGGAAATTTGATTTCAGCCATTTTCTTACACAACCAAAGTTGTTAACTTCCCAACCACACTACCTTTTCAACACTCCCAAAATCCAACAGTAATCAATTAAAAGCTCAAAACTTTGAACCATAGAACTTGTAATACAAGCTCAACAGATATAAACACACTACTTAAGCTGATCATACACCAATTAACACTGAATCACTAAATCAAACCCTGAAATTCATCAACTTTAACCAACCCAATTCACAAAATATGCTCAGAAACATGAATTATTACCAGAAAACTGCTAACCTTGGTTGATAATGAAAGAACTCACCAGAGCTTTTCCTTCAATTTGAAGCTATCACAGAAACCCCAGAAAAATTCAAGGCTGGTTGATTTTCTTAGAGAAAACAAAAATGGGAAACCCCAGAAAGAAGAAAACTATCCAAAAAGCAAAGAACAAGAGGGAAAAGTACAGTCACAAGAGCTTGAGATTTTTATAGAAACAAGAAGTGTTGCTTTTTTTGAGGTGGGTTTTTCTTGTTTTGTTAAGAGTGCATATGAAAATGATTTGGCTATCTCTTTTGAGAGTGATGAAACAAGCATGCTCAGTTAATGCCTTTTTTTGTTTAAAAATGAAATGAAATTATTATTTTGAGAGTATGATTTATTCCCCCTTTCTCTTTCTGAGAACAGTTCAGCTTTTGGCTTTTTGGTTTTAATGTGCATTATAAGTTTCACTGGAGCTGGATTCCTCTGTCCCCATCCCCCATCCCCAACAATATCGGCTAGTCCTACAAATTACAAAATGTTAAATTTGTTTTCGAGGTATAATCGACACAACACTGATTAGTATTGATGTTGACAGTTTGGTGCATACGATATGAGTTAGTTCTGTTCACTTATTGAATTCTAACATTGAGTATCAATGTATATCACTATAAATTTGTGGTACGTGTTGGATTGATCATACCACTTCATTTCACGATTTTCGTATTTATCTAAAGTAGGAATGCAACACAAAATCTCTTAATGGTAATTTTTTTATATTGACACTTTTGTGAATGTCTAAAGGTGAATTCACTTGTAGAGGTTGTGGGCTGGGGATGTTTAAGAGTCTAGAATCCAATGTTAATGTATCATGGATTTCTTGCTAAAGGGGACCAAATTTGACACAAAAAAAATCAAGTAATCAATATATATTTCATCATTCAATTCTTCCACTATATTTGTTTGTGCTTGATCCTTTCTCAACTAGACAAATTTAGTTTTTTTGCTCATGTAATGCTACTTAATTATTTATGAAAAAGTTCAAATAAACAATCTAATTCACGGCTACAATCCTACAACAGTACCACAAAACAAAACAAATCTCATATTGTCGTTTCCCTGAATTTCTTCGGATACTTTCTAATTATAGGAACCGGATCTATTAGCATCAAAAGATGTAACACAAACCAAAAAATGTGATCACGCTCACACATGTACTAGGAATCGAGGATGCAACATCTCAAATATTCTGCATTTATGTTCACGTTGGAAAATAGAGTGTAATACACCAAGTTGAACTGGATCATTAGCTGGATCAGCTGGACCAAATAGGCTACACTAATAAATTGCACCATTAATTTCACAATAAAGTAAGGAGCTTTATGCAAATAACAAGCAGAATAATAATGAGCAGTGTCCCTCTGCTTTTAATTGCATTTAATCATGCAGCAATAAGAATTAAGAAAATCGTATTCTGCATTAAACTAACGTAAAATGTAGGAATAATTTTGTTCATTTCGAATATCTCACACTCTGTCACACTGACATAAGTTTATGCCTTCTAAATTCTAACTTTGCATTCTGCTTTTTTATTTATTTTTAGTTTATTTGCTAGCTACTCCTTACACACTTACAGAGTTACAGCATAATATAATGATAGTTGTTGCTAAAATAATACAATCTGTCAGTAAATTTTGATGCTATTTGCCGTCTACGCTATCTGTAGGTATAAAATACTGAGTATTTTTCTTGAACTTTGGTCATCTACAAGGGCGCGCATAAGCCAAATTGTTGTCTGACACAAAAAGATTGTATTACGATTTGATAAATCATTACTAAACCGTACTTTTATTGGTTAACCGTTTCTTATTATATCGTTAATTTGCACAATAGAACACTTAACAAACTGTAAATTACTCTAGCGTGTTGTTTATCAATAGCTTATCACACGCTCTTATTAGTTTGATTTAATTTTCAGCAAATTTGTCAATATTCATTGCTCTTCAGTCCCTCCATTATAGTCAAATACAAACTTTCCAAAGTTACTTAACATATTCTAATATATAAAAAGAAAGAAATGAATGAAATGGAGGGAGAATTGTCTCTCTAGTGAAATGGAATAGACATTAAGACCAAGGCAGTATTAAGGCATTATACAGAGTGCAAGACAGACCAGGACATGAAACTAAGTCAACACACATGAAGAAAACCTAACGTCAAACAGCATTAGTACATCACGTCTATGAAATTATACATCTTTGGCATTTTACAAAACATGTCGCTCCTAAAGTCCTAACTGCTTTGCTGCACATGTGACATGTTTTACAAACAGATAAATCGATCAGTACAATCCTTCCTTTATCATGTTTCTTGCCTCTTTCCCTAGAAGGGCAACTAGAATATTGAAGTTTATTGAACCACCCATACGTTATAATTCCTAGTTTCAAAGTATGGTTGGTCAAGCGATTTGTTGTTCACTTCAAGCCATCTATGGTTATTCAAAGGTCGAACTTTCATATCATCGTATTGTCACAAACCACAACATAGTTCCTCGCTAATGTATAAACAATTGTTAAAACATGATGTGTAACGTACACTACTATACCAGCAAGTGCAATTTTTTTTTCTTTACGACCTAAGTTAACAACTGTGTTGACTTTGAGGTGCTTCCACCAAAGTCAAGCACATGCCATATCAGTATATCATCCTTCGTTGCATGAAGTTAATTAATGCTGGATAAGAGCAACTGAAAAAGTCCCAAGTTCCATCGTAGAGAAAAACATGGAAAATCTCTATGTAATATGCTCTGCACTGATGGCTGCCCTTTTCTTCATATCAGCATCTGTTCAGTTTAATGACCCTGGTATTCTTCTAATTTGTTACATTTACGGGTTTACTCCCTTTTTTCATGCGTATATTATGGTTTTCTGTTTTCTGTATGTGTTCATTTTTCTTTTGGGTTCAGATTGGTATTTCTGGATTGCCCTATATGCTGGTGCTGCTTATGTCAACCTGATGAATGTCGTCGCGAACGTCAAAAGAACAGCAGATGTAGGAAACCTCATCCTTTGCCTTGGGGAGTTCTTGCTCAGTAAGGTTATTTTGGAAGATATGACAAGGATCTTGCCACTAGACATGAGAGAAAGGGTTGTCAGAGAGAAAACTGGAAGTGTTTTGGTCAGTATCTGCATGATTTTTCAGATATCAGCTGCTGCAGAATTTCAGAAGGATCCTGCGAAGAGGGTAACTATGAAAGTTGCACCGGCTACGAAATATGGTAACAAGAAGTTCCTGATCATTGTTGATAGATTAACTACAGGATTCCCACTGATTAAATCAAAATAACTGTTGCTAATGCAGGAATGGGTATCCTGGTGGTGATGAGTTATGGTCTCTCAGTCGTCTTTCTGGTGTTTCATGAAGAAGAGATGAAGTACTGATCAATTTTAAAGGAGTCGCAGCCACGCCTGGCAGACGCTTTCCCTTTCCATATTTGGTCAATCTCTATGACAATGATTTTCGCAGATACTGTATGTTAACAGCTTCACTGTTTCAGCTAAAATGGACGAAAACAAGAGAAACCATTGCTGGAATTTTGGAACTCTTCATTCTACCAACTAAAATTTTCGATTTCAGGGTTCAAAGCTGTACAAACTACAAATTTATGAAACATGTACTGTACAATTATCTCAATAGTGAGAAAGAATCTATTACTACAATGCTTTAGAAAAACCAGAACTCTAAATCCATGACCCTCAACAAGTTGGATTCGGCATTAGAGGTCTCTCTAGAAAGATGATCAATAAGGCGAAAAATAGACAGCATTCCGGAAGCAACAAGATATTTCTATGCTAATCATCTAGAGACCGCATGGACCTAAGCAAGGGGTTTGGGGAATAAAATGGGAAATTTTTGTACAAAGAAAGAATTAACAACTACCAAGGCACGGAGAGCTGCTCGATAGCTTATGATTATGAACAAGCAGGAGATCACGCGTTCCTGATGCACTACCAACGGAGCTCTACCCAGGAAGGTGATGGAGATGCCCTCGTGAACATCTTTTACACAAGGGTGCTGGCTTCTTCATGTTGTAAGTAGTTCCTTGAAAATTGGTATGGAGAGTTTTACAGTTAGAGTTAGCGGAAGCGTCCCCTGCAATTTGTAGCTCCACACAAACAAGAGCATCCCTCTCCAGGCTGCAGCTCACAGCGGTAATCAAAGCACAATTCTTCACCAGCGTCAATCTGCTCCATAGTGTTATAGTAATGAAAACCCAATCACACAAACGCACGTAGCAAACAGGCAAACTAAAGAGTGCTTCCAACTTTAGAAAAATGTCGTTTTGAATCTTTGCATATGTACCGATATGGACATATTTTGTTTCATGTGATCAACAACACTAACTAAAAGCCTCACTTCAAAGGGAGTAAAAAGTTCAGTACAAGGATAGGGAAAAGGACTAAATCACTTACATCTTGCTTTGCATAGAGTCCAACGTGGGCAAGCTGCAAATCCATGCTTTCCACAAGAACCAGGTGACTCGCAAGGTTCGGAGAGCAGCTACATGAGCCAACACAACGATGTAAGAATCAACTTAAGGCAGCAATAAACAAGACACAAACATGCAAACAGCCACAAAATCTTTGATTATCCGCCAGTTGCTCTATATGTTATCCTTAGCCACTACATATTTCAGGTATTTCTCCAGATACATAACTAGCCAGATAGCCAATGTATCATTCCATCACGAGAATAGAAAATTAAGGTTGGCCATGGTTAGGAAAACAAACTTCTTTATCAATTTATTCATTACAGAGTCCAACTCTTGGAGGAAAGAAATGAATGACAAGTAGGATTCAAGATGCTCGTTATCCCAACATTGGCGGCTAGCTTGTAGCAATTGAGCTAGCGACCAGTATCACAGCTAGAGAATCCTAGCCGACAAGTTAGTTGATTGAACAACTCAACATTGCATAAGAGTAAAACAAACTAGTTGTTGATCAACAACCTAATCAAATGAATGTGTCTACTACAACTATGTTTAGCACCGGCTCCTCTAAATTGATGACTCACTGAATTGCCATAAGCTGCTTACATTCTACAGCCCAACCAAACCACACGATCCATCCTCTAGATGGATCAGAACATTAACCTAATTCTTTTGCCCATTTGATCATGGCCAACAATCTACAAGCGAAATATACTACACAGAGCCTTAAGTTCTGAAATGAATCCAAAGGATCAAAATTAAATCCCCCCCCCCTAACACACGCCTATCCCCCCAGACAGCACCTGCAAACTTAATATGCTGTTTAAATACCTTCAGGTATACTCATCAGAACCCAAAATAAGCCTCACATGTTATGCGCAAAAGTTTGCAAGAGGATGCCATAATATTCGGCAGAAGTTCACACACAACAGCTTCCTCACCTGTGATTTATGAATCGTGAAACATTCCCATATCTAGAAGCATCAATGAGATACCCAGCTTGCCCTTCGATCAGAACACTCATATTCTTGACATGGACCCCGGTGTCATAGATATAATCACATGTATCCTTTCCGTACCTAACAGTACAAACAATCGAACAAGTTAATGTGCTGTCGAAATGCTTTAAAGAAATGAGCTGGTTATGCCGTGAACCTGTTGCGTCTTTTGCTCGCTTCCTGCTCTTCTAATACCTCGCCTACGAACTCACATACAAATGTACCACGCGGAATTATTTCACTGGCTCGGACTGCCCAGCCCTGTCAATTAAGTAGCACAATTTAGCCTTTGACTTTAACAGTCTGACAATTTAAGTAATCTTTGACCATTACCTTCTTAACAGTTTTGAAAACTTCCAACTTCACTCTCACACCATTCTGCAAAACCCTATTTGGACAATTTCTATCACATTTGCACATGTGATTGCACTCATAGACAAGATAATTATCCTGCACAACATGAACATAGCTTTTAGATTTAAGTGTCCATGCAGAATAATCACATGAAAATCAAAGAAAGAGACAGGAGAAAACTTATCCCCAGCAACATGTACTAGCGAAAAGACTTTCCTTCACAAAGAAAACCAATTTCCCAAACTTCGTGACTAAGGAACTAGAAATGAATGATTTAGTAGAGAAGAAGATTGTCACTAAGTGGACAACATTTCATAATTAAGAAACTCAATCGACTGGAAAAAGATCAGCTAATAGCATGCCAAATCGCAAATATCTTGACCCCGTAAGCTTACCTCCAGCATTAATCTGCCTCTATCATCATATGTGAATCTTCCTTCCATTAACTTCCCATCTATATCCTTTGCATTGTCATAATCACTGTTGAATAGGTAGACATGATCACATGCCTCAGAAGAGCAAGCTGACTGTGAACATCCACACCCCAACTGCAAATTCTACAATGAGAGAGAGAGAGAGAGAGAGAGAGATGTGATTAGCACATAGTAACACAAGATACCTACACCAAAGATAAACCATTTTACTACAAAATGCTGAAGAAAAGAAGGAACAATAACAATTATAATGCAGTCGTACACGATAGCATTTCTATTCCGCAAGTTTGTAAAGATTTTTATGTATTCAATAAAAATAGGATTATTTGTCAAACACTCCCTTATAAAAGGTTGATTTTTATAAATTTGTCTAAAGTTTGGCCATTTGCCAAGATTCTAAATCATTACACTTACATGGCTTCTGAAAAAAGATGAAGCATAAATACAGAATTAGTCTGTTTCAGAGAACAAGAATTATTCTCGCTTAGTGATCAGGTGTTTGCATGTCATATATTAGTCTTATAACTATTGTTTAAAGAAAGACGTTCAGGTCTTCTTAGACATTATCAGACTAGAAGTCGACTCAGCTTAGCAGTCCCCTGCAGTGGTACTTACAGCTAGGCAAGTCTATGTACCACTGCCTATTCTCAGTTCTTACTAAGTATGAAAGCAGAATCATTCAACACCCTCAAATATTGATAATCATCCAAATTTCCAAGTTTAGTTCTTACTAAGTGAGTATGCTGCTTGGATATATATATTTATTACAAAATTTGGGCCAAATGACCAGATTGGTATAAAAAAACACTAGAGGACATATTGGTATAAAAAAATGCGACGAGAGTCAAATAAGCCTAATTTTTCACCGAGTTGGAAAATCGACAAAAAGCATCATATGTTCTTTTCAAAAAATTGCAAAATAGTGCTTTCCTATTTTTTTTAAATATTTATACTCTCAAAACTTTTTTTCAAATATTATTAAAGGGATTTTGCATATTTTTGACAAAAATATTAGTATACATTTTTTGTCGATTTTTCCAACTCCGATGTAAAATTAGGCCTATTTGACTCTTGTTGCATTTTTTTATACCAATTTTTCCTCTTTGAGTTTTTTTATACCAATGTGGTAAAGGCCTGTGTTTTCTTATACCAATTTGGCTATTTGGCTCAAAAATTTGTATGAACTTATTTCACATCAAGTTTGGGTCTATATTGCACCTGGACTAAAAGTGCTACTCCTTTGTTAGTTAAAATTGACCCCCTATGACCATATAAATCCATTATGACCGTAAATTTGAGGCTTGAGCTTCATGCTTCATATTGGGAAAGGTAGTATATGATTAGGATGCATTACTCATGCTTCAAAGAGTTAAAAGTAGTGACAACACGGAAAAAAATGCTCTTAAAAAGTCTAAAGATAAGTTTGACGAAAAAGTAAGAGAAGAAATACTAAGCCACTATGCGAGAAATATTGACGAAAAGGTTAAAAAAGACCGGGAAAGAAAAAAAGTTTAAATAAGTAAACAAAGAAAAAGAAACGCAATTACAAAAATAAAGTCAAGACTCAAGAACCATAAATAAAAACAAAGGGCACTCTAAAGCATGCAAGTGCAGAAATTTCCCACACAAAACACAAGCACTTATGAAGCCTTTTTGCAGCCTAACTATTAAGCAAGATAAAGTGAAATTTTAAAAATTTGACCCAGGCCTATAAAATTTACACGCACAAAATCAAATGTCAAGCGGAAATGTCCTGCAAATGTTAATGTGTCACTGTTTATAAAAGCATAACAAAGATGCATAATAAGAATAGCTGGTACCTGAGTATCGGCATCACGTGAAGGGTCAAATACTGGCTTCGTAACATATGTAAAGCCTTCCCACGGTAGGAAAACAACTTTACCATTGATAGCATAAGTTGGGATATGGAGCGAATCTATCAGATATTTCTCTACAACACAAGGAACAGGTACTTCTTCCTGCCCAAAACTTATATCATCACACAAGATGATGGTAGTTTGCAACTGCTTCTGTTTAAAATGATGCGAGTCAATGACATAGTGACACTCATCCATTTCACACTCCTCCAGTTGAGAAATTGGAGAAGATGAATACATCTTTCCACATTCATTTTGGGGACAAGTCAAAACAGCTGCCAAGCTTTGATCTTCCAGTGGTTTGCATCCTCTGGAGCAATTGAAGCCTTCTTGATGCCAACTTACTTGAATATTATGTTCACTGCATAATTTGGCTGCTTTTAAGTACAAACGTTCTGGAAGCGCTCCATATTTCTGCTCTAAAGACCTCTGAAGGCTAACCTTGCAGCATGTAGAGCGAGCCATAGATAAAATTTCATGATTATTGGGGCGGGCTTTTGTTTTGTGCGCTTCAGAGCACAACAATTTTGCAATAGCTGAGCAGTGAGCCTCTGTAAGTCTAGCAAGACTAGCAGCACCCATTACATTACATTTCATATTGATACCATCACCAACTGAACTAGCAGGCTGTAACCGTTTCTTCAAAATTATGCCACCCGGATTTCTCAGTCTATAAGATGCTCCACCAAGTCCTTTTTTCAATCTAGGACGGCTTAATCTTCCTGATTTTAGCCTATAAGTATAGAAGCGGAGACCCTTTTTCTTGGGACGTGAGCAAAGTGAACTTGCCCCCATGTGAGCTGCTTGATGATGACGACCTAAATCAGGAAGCAGGTCGAATTTCAAGCCACAAAACCTACAAATAAACCTTCTGACACTGCTATGTGTCCCAGAATTATTCCCATTGGAGTCGGGTTTTATGGAAAAGGATCTCTGCTGAGAAGCTGCTGATGGACAAAAATCGTCCGCTGTTTCTGACTGCCTAAAACGTTCAGTGTGAGCTGAAAGAACATGAGACCACAGCTCCTCAGAATTACCGAAATGGCTACCACAAGGAATACACTGAATGAGCATGCAATGCTCAACAAACTGAGCATGGTGTCTCTCCTGCACATGAGTCTCAAGAACCTTCCGGTTAGTGAAAGAATCGAGGCAAATTGCACAAGCATAGCCCCTGAAAAGCCACTGAGCTTCCTTATTGTGGCTATCGATCCAATGTGCCCCAAGCGTTTGATCATCATCAAACTCTTCAGAACATATTTTACACTTCAAAATTTCATTATTATCAGTCCCCTCTTCTACAGGCACCAGGGCTTTTTCCTCTACATGAGAAGAAGAAAGATGTTCAGTCTTATTCAGCTCAACCCCCCATATCCTACGCAGCCTCTCCTTTTCTCTAGAAACCAACTTCATAAGAAGATCAGCAACATTCGGATCTTTAGAAGCTTCAGACAAAGTCCACTGCAACTGGATCTCCTTAGGAACTTGATTTCTCACTGAGAATATACTTTTAAAGAGCTTGTAGAAAATCTCACATGCTTGATGTAACTGAATTTTTTGCTTCTGCGATGAGCATGCTTTTAAAAGATCTAGAAATATGTCTTTCGAGATTATCCTACTTTTGCCATTTCTGGCACGTTTTAGCCAGATTGGTATATGGTCCTCACAGTATAATGAATGTCTCTTAGGACTATCCCGACATACACCACCATTGGCCCCCAAGCCCAATCCAACGCAACAGGCTGTCTCGATATTATTACTGTTAAACAATCCAGCAAAATGCTCGGACATCTGAAGGGAATAGTTCGCTCCAACTATATTTTCTTCAGCCATGTTGAGTGAACACTCCTCGGGAGGTTGTTGAGCAATGACGATGTCCTTGCAAGAATTAAGTTCTGATTTGCCCGACAGCTCACCATGTTTTCTCTTCAAATGAGTCCCATGTGAAGTTGGAGACTTCATTCCATCACCATGGGGACGGTGTTTTTTACAGAAAGAGGAACCTGGCAGAGAGCGGTGTTTGCATCTGTGACCAAGAGTGGTGGTTCCTTGACACATAGGTGCATCAGCGGGTGGGGTGCTGTCCACCTTCACAGTGTCCGCTGGAATACGAGACGACAGATGAACACAACAGTAGTCATCCCCATCATTTGCCCACCTCACACACCGCCTCCCTTTAGCTTCTACGAAAGCAATACATTGTCGGCTTCGGGTTTTTGAAACAGCAAGATCAGTCTCAACCGCTCCATTCACAACCACACCTTGCAAGTGATTGTCCTTTTCGGGGACCGACTCTGCATTCAAAGTCCCAGTAACAACTTTATCCCATCTATCTATCCTATTGCCTGGGGAGGAGACTTCTGGAGTTCCCTGACTAGTAAGTTCCTCTCTAAAAGGTACAACTACGTTATTAGAAGTGGCATCGTGCATACCTGTGAAAAATGCCGAATCAATCTCGACAGGTGTAATTTTTTGAGGGCTCTTATTATCGAGTTGTGAGTTATTTGCCTCTGCACGACGAACTTCAAGCTTAGGTCTTTTCCGGCTAACCTGAGGACTTGTTATCAATGACACATCAGGACTTAATCGTTCTATGGTATCATTGCCAGGCTGCTGTGTGTATCCGCCAACTAACAGGGCAGCCGTTGTTGAAAAGCATTTTATGACTTCATGCTTCCACAATTTCCATTCAGAACCCAGAGCAGGTTGTCCCTCACCATCTCGAAGACTGTCGACTTCACTCCACAATACAGCCTCTACCAATTCCTGAACGTGTAAGGATATATACGGTCATAACCAAGAGATGTACAAGAGTGGTTCCAGGCACATGCTAGATTGACATAAAAAGAAGTCAATGACTCCTATACTGGAAAGTAAATGACAAAGACTCAGGAATGACTCATCAAGTAAACACTGTACGATAAGGTGACCAATAACTCAATAGGTATCATTGAGCTTGACATTGGTATGCGCAGAACTCTTTACTATCAAACGATGGTGAGAGGACACAATGCCCTGTGAACATTAATCTGCTACACCAAAACTAGGGGCAATGTCAACAATTCTTAGAAGGTTTCATGATCAAATAATAAAAATGCAGATGAGTTTCAACACGCCAACCTCTACGGACGTAAGAAAATATCATCACGAAGATTACATCAACACAGAGGTGGATCTTAGGCAAGCGGGGCAGGGGCTGCACCCCTGACTGCCTGAGTAGACTACATGAAGTTGCTTCTAGCCAGTAGTAAAACGGTTACTGTTATAATCAAGAGGTCAAGGGATCAAGAACCCCCCCCCCCGGCCCCTCGTTCTTTTTTGCAAATTCCGCCACTGCATAACCAACAGCCAAGAACTCATGATCCTAATTCCTAGCAGCAATGACTCCACTGTTAATTGCACAATACTAGGTTTGACATAGCAAGTTTTCAACAGTCAACCACTGCAATTTTTTTGTTTGTCAGAAACCACTGTTCACCATTAATTTTATTAGTGCCCATACAAGGACCAAAACTTGACCAAAATGATCTCGAAACTAGCCTTTTGGAAACTATTGTTGACCAAACATGTTCTATAAACATTGATTACCCAATTCAGCAAACAGCAGCAGACAATGCCTAATTGGTAGGTACTTCCAATAATTCCATATTACAATAGGATGCCTTCATTAATAATAGAGACCCCTCGATAGAATCCAAACTAAGAACTTGTTTCAAGTTCAACATAGGTTTGTCCGTTTGTAGCTTTTCTGTTTTGTATAAAGGTTGAATTCACTTGATAACATACTGATACCTAACATTAGTCAAATTGTTTTGGAAAGAAGCGAAAAGTTGACAGTGTAAGCAAAAGTTTAAAAAAAAAAAACATATAAGGTCAGAAGAATCAAGGACAGTAGCGCTCGACTACAACTAGTGCTTGATTTGTTCAAAATGAAATGTCTGGGAAAGTAGCAAGTCTTCATTGGTGTAAAATAGATTCCTACGCTTGGTTACTGGGCACACAAGAAAAAGAAGTCCCTTGGGTGTTTTCATTTCCTACAAATAAAAAAATTCACTTATCCGTTGGCCCGTTGCACAGCCCAATCTCTTGGGAATTTCTACGTCCCATTACCGGCCAAACACTTTTTAGATTTAAGTTTCACGAAAATTCCAATTTCGTTAATGTCAAATTCCTAAGGTGAACAATGAAGCACTTAAAGAGCAATACATTAACAAAGCCTTCACATGAATAAAAAATCCACACGGTTATCTCTATGGACAAAAGAACTAAAGCATTAATGTCTTAAACCATTCATTACCCAAACCCACTCAGGAATCAGGTTTATATCCTTACGCTTCACGAAAAAACCCTCACCGTCAGCCATTAACTCCTACCTCATCTTCCGTTTTGTATTCGCGTATATGTATTCCTTGTAACTTGACGGTTTTGACGTTAAGGATCCCAACCTTAGGATTACAGCATATTTAGGGACTAAGATAAGAACTAACCTCCTTCAGTAGTTCAATCGAATCCGCACTTAAAGCATTCTGGCACTTATCTGCCCACAGGTGGAAAGAATGCTGCAGCCAATTAGAATCAATATACAGCGGCAATAGCATCTGTAACCAAAAAATAAAATGAAAAAAATTAAACAAAATAGTTAGTTCGAGAACAGTCACCATGTTAGCCTTAATCACAAAATTGCCATTTCGGCTTGTCACTGAAATCGCTGAAACACTATACAAACAGTCACATTCCAGACTAAGATATAAATTGGCAATGCAAAACCAAATAAGGGCAAGACGTAAAACTCACACCCACTATAGATTTATACTACTCTTATGTATGTCAGCTACACATGAGACGGTATACTTCCCGTATAAGATGAAGGTTTCTCCAAAGAATGATCACACAAATTAACATAAAGAAGAAACATCAATTGCATTGTTCACCAGAAATTTCATTGCAAATCAGTGCTGCTCAATAAAGAGAAAAACCAACTATTTGACATAAAGAAAGCAATACTCATGGTATGTAAGATACACGTTAAACTGACAAGGATAACATATTAAACTAATAAGACTAGCACAGAGGGCATCAAAACCATGAGAGGTTTGTGAAAAGTACTCAAACGTCTGTCAACTGCGGTAAGCAAAATGATGACCAAGTGAGAATGGTTCTCGCAGTTCGGGTTTCATTGGATCAGGTGAACGAAGGCAACTACGATACACACCACGAGACAATGAAATATCGTCGTACAGTGGGTATCACTGGGTACTTTCTAAGCTTACTATTGTCATAGTGCACTCCTCTCAAAAATCCAACAACGATATCTCAGTGCCTTAAAGGCTCCCTATGGCAAGGTAGGTCTTACTCATAAGTTGAAAACATTAAGAGGTTGTCTCCCGATAACCGAAATTGATGGCATAAAGAAACTTATAGGCTGACTGCTACGTCACAGCATAAGCAAGCAAAGAGATAGATGAGCCATTTTGATTTATTCAATCATAGCTCTTCTCTTTTTTTCCTTTTCAAGGATAAATCGTTGAGCTACTGCAAATAAAGCATGGTGACTGTTTGACTCCATTGAAAACAAAATCAACTTCGAAAGTCCAATTTATAAAGAATAGTTTTGCACATAAGTTACACCAGCACACAAAGGAACAGTTCAAAATAGGTTGCAGACAGAGAAGTTACATTTTGTAGCTTCAAGAGCAATCTTCCAACATCAGGATAACCTTTACAACGAGAAGCTTCAGCAGCGAAATCCTTCCACACAACTATATCGCGAGCAGTTTCTGCCAACACCTAAATCACAATTTGCCATAATGAGATAGCATATAACACGAAACTTTAAATGAACATAAAACAGAATGAGATGCTTTAAACTTAAGAACTTCAGAACACTGTGTATGCCTAATTGAATATTTTCTATGTCTCTTAACATTTGCTTCTAGTTCCCTTTTGGTATGTCCTAAAATGCTTGCACGGTTTCTACATTTATACCATCAGACAACTTTTCTAATTCTGTGTGTAGATCCACTCAATTTGAATCAAGAAACAAGAGTAAAACTGTCTCTTGCGATAATTCTCAACCCAACAAACATTATATTAACATTTCTAAGCTCAGGGTAAAGATGTCGACGACAACTGTTTAGACAACTTTCTAAGCTTGGCAAACCGTCTAAACATTGTGAGACGGTTGCAAATGCATATACAAAATCATGGCATGGGTTCTAGCAACGGGTCATTAAGCTGACCCCAAATCATTTTCGGACCAAGGCTTTGGTGGTGATGGTGGGGATGTCGGAGCTTAGAACCATAATTTTTATTATGGTACATCAGCGAGCTCCTAATACTGCGAAGAGAAAGGGATATGAGAATTCAAAAGACATCTCCTAGGTTGAACTCCACTAGGCAATCTTGCTTCTCATATTAACGGAATAAGAATGATTGCAAGTAAACGAGCAACAGAATGGAGACCATGGAACTTTTACCTGAATATGTAGCTGATCAACAATATTCAGCACACCAATTACTAGCTTTTTCATGATGAACCGCCGCGCGACAGTCAAATCTTCTACAAGTTGCACTCCAGCTTTATGTGACTGATGTGCAATAGGCTGCGGTAATTCATCAATTGCACAGACAAGCAGCGTATCAGCCCAAGAGTAATTTCTTGTGTGTGGAAAGAAGATGACAATATAGCTCTTCCTGTCGTGAGTTGGCTTTGCTTTAACAGTTGCTAATGGCCAGTCAGCTCTCTCGCACTTGATACCTGCTTGCCACTTCCCTCTCCACTATACTTGCAGAGTAGAGTAATGCCAACATAAAAAATAAAAATAAAAAAGAAGGGAAAGACAGAGTACGTTTAGCTCCTGCTTTTCATTTTGAGAAGGAATAAGAATGATTTTACATCTAATAACGTTATACAATCTAAAGTAGAATGTAAAAGAAAAAGGCATTCCATAAACACACTATGGGCGCAGACTGGCAAAGATCAAAATTCTTCTTTTTCCTATTTACCATCCTAGACATAATCTCCAAAGAAATCATAATCAGAAGATTACAACATGCCTAAGAAGAGCACAAAAAAACTGGCACAACCATTGAACTCAGCATGAATATCTATCACCATAGTAATTACAGCTTAAATCAGAATTTGAATTCAAATAGAAACAATACCTTAACCCATAATGCCAGAGCTTCATCGTGCTCCGGCCACTTGGATGCTGAAATTGACAACTCTTCCTCTCTATTATCACAAAGTAGCTCACTGTCAATTGTGTTAACGTCTACATGGGAATTTTGAAAATCAAGGCAAGCTTGTTCCAATTGGTTTTGTTGCTCAAAATTATCCTCATGATCACACACATCTACAGATTTCTGGCCATTTTCACCAAGGACACAGCTTGGGTTAGCATCGCAGATCTGTTCTACCATAAAAGGTTCTCCATCCGTGCCTTGGACATCACAATGCCCTGGTTTCATAGCTTCTTTCACATTTGTGTCATTCGTGAGAAGACAATTGACTTTCGTATCCTCAGGTGACACTAATTTGGCATTCTCAGCACAATCTGTATCTGCATAACCCATAAACTCCGTGACTGAATTCTCTTGAGGGTGATGAGACTTTTCACCATAGGCGACAGCAGAACACGCGATCACTTCCATATCACCAACAAGAAAACCAAAAGGCCATTTATTGTATTCACATAGCCTTTTATCTGATCAGAGAAAATAGCAACGAAACTGATGTGATATAAGAAAAGAAATCAGCGTAACAATACCACAAAGGTCAGTAGCACTCCACAATCATTTTACAGTGACAAAATGTTTGCTCGTAATTTGCATCATCATTTGTAGTACCGATCATCCACAAAAATGTGCGTAGTCTATAAATTCTGATACTAATAATATAAGGTTGAAGCTATAAAGAACATATCGCCACCCAAAATCCTACCACGAAACTTTAGTGTAATCAAACGACAAGCCCTCACTTGGCCTAGTAAGATCTGAACAATAATCAAGAATCCGCAAATATGTACCGAGAGATACAACGACCCCACAGGACATTATATTATACATGCAAACCGGAACGTTGACAATTAACACCTACCCTTAGCGTTTTTTGATAATTACCAAAGAGTACCTTTACGATTGCCCAAAAACGGACAAGACTGTATTCCTGATTGCTAGCATTCTGAAATCTAAACCTCATATATCACATCCTCTATCAGAGAAAGCAATTCTTGCAGAACAAAGTATAGGTTCTGGAAGAAGCACACCCCTAAACTACAAGATTTGAAGCCCCTTTCTACAAACCTTTCTATAATATATAGTTTAATTGTCAGGAGTTGTTTAACAATTTTACAAGAAAAATCTCTCTAGACCATGATTGACATTACGTGCAAAATAGGCTCTATCACATATTCAAGTTCATGATCGAGAAGGTGTGGAGTTCAGAACCAAAGGAACCTTAACACAACCATCAATTGGTGCGTATCACCTCCTTTCCCACAGATCAATGATTGCCTCTTTTACTCCTATTCAACCCTTAACCGGTCTTTTCCACCACTTTTCTCCCATTGGAGTACTCTCTTGTTTTCATTTAAGGCATTCTCGCTTTCTGAGGTAGCGGTTTCAAAACCAATTTAACATAAAACTCCAAATCTTTACTCAATACTTTAAATACGAAGAGTCAAACCGTCACCTTGAAAAATGAGAACGACTTGTTTCTTTTTTTACATTCTTAACCGTTCCGATAAAATTACCAAGTTCAATTAATATAACCAAAAAGACACATCCATTGAGCTAAAGCTGTGAACTTTACCACTCAAACAAAATGTGAATCACTAATTTTTCTTTCTTTAAGATGATTTAATCACTGATTAGTACCAAATGTGCATAATAAATTGCACAACATAAACAACACAAGTCCATTAACTGGTAACTCGTGCAGGTACCTAAACCTTGGACACATAATTTCTGCAACAAGAATCAATTTAATTTTTAATCCAAAACCCTAATTAAAGAACAAAAAAGCCAAATTGAGCTAAAACCCTTAATTAAATTTACCAAAGTTTAATTGCAGAGAAACCCTAGAATTAAATTTACCAAAGTTCAATTGCAGGGAAACCCTAGCATAAACAGATCTATAATTAACCCAGAAACCCCATTTACACAACACAAGAGGTAAGTCCAAAATCCAATTAGACATGAGCTTAATTACAATCACATAAAAATAACATCTGGGTATTTCATAAAATCATAAAATTGATTAAGGGTTTCTCATTTTTGGGACCTTAATTAAAAAAATTAATCATCTTGAAATGGGGGTTTTTGCCCTGTATCTGTATCTGTATCTGTATGCGACTGTGGCAAAAGATGTTACAGAGAAATGGTCACACACAACACACAGAGAACACAACGTGACATAATAATAATGAATAAAAATAAAATAGAAAAAGACATCAGGTCGTAACAACAAAATAATTATACAGATAGAATAAAAATGCAGGTCACAAAAAAAAATAAAAATAACAATGTGGATAAATAATGTGCAACATATAAATGTACCTTTTTTCCATTGTTGTTGTTGTAGGTAGTTCGAGTTAAAGTGTTGTGTTGTGTCGAATTGAAATGTTGGGTTTTCTGATTCTCTCTCCTACGATGCTAGACAAATAAAATCTAGGCTAGCAACCTATGGAATGTGAAAGTACAGTATACAACACGCTTTCTTTCTTACAGATTTAATCTTGTGAACGTTTTTTTGGAAGGGTGGAAGGGGGGGGATGGGGAGATGGACATGTCTAAGGTCCAAAACCTGGTGGCTGGTGTTATTAATAAACAGGAGAGAGAGAAGATGTGAACGAAACTTTTTGAGATAAAAAAAATTGGGGTTTGTGGGCAGGTTTGGGGTACTAAATGAAAACCTAGCAGAAATTGTGTATACCACCTATTGAACGTTTTTTCTTGACAAAAGGAGGTTAGGCTGCTTGACTTTACCGGGTTTGAGGTGGTAAACTTATGTTTTTCATGTCAGAAAACGTGTTTTGGGCTAGCTTTATACTATCAGAATGGTATCTTTTGTACAGCTTGAGTTTAATCTCTGTGATTTGATATCTGGGTTCTAGTTTTTAAATTTTGATTGATGATTTGAGAATTAGAGTTGAGATGAGATCTTGATTTTTGAGCTAAATCAGAAGTCTTTTGTCACCGTCAACTAAAATCTTCTCGTGATCTTTACAAGTCGGTTATTGTCATTATTATCTGAGATGATGACCATGATTATGGCCATAATTTACTCTTTGTAACGTCTTATTATCACCCTTAATAAACGGGCATTTCTAAATATTTTGATAATCCAAGTAAATACAAAGAGAAAAGTCTTACATTCTATCTCATTTAATAGCTAGCTCATGGAGCTTTTATGGGGAGTGTTGTGCTCTATCGACACACGCAGGGGCGAAGCTAGGGTGGAAAGATAAGGGGAGCCACAACTAACCTTGAACTAGCGCTATAATAGGTCTCATGATCACGGTCATTTTTTTGTTCGCCAACCATTTTTTGACATTAATAAAACGTAAAAAATATTGTCCAAGTCATGAGTCTCTTTCGTACGTGTATGCGTGGATGACTTTAGTATGCAGTAATAATAAATTAACATCACAACTATACTAACTCTTACCTTTAAATGATACAAGGGTGAAGTAATAAGTTAAGAGAGGACAACCTAATACCTTTCATTAGACCCAAAAGATAATGTGCATGCATTCCTTAAAATATTAACAGTTAGGCACATTTATTAGGGGGTACCTTATATTGAAATTTGGAACTAATAAATAATTTGTATGTAGCCCTTAAAAATTTAATAGTTAAGCCCATAGATTATGGGGGCCACGGCCCAATTCTGCCCCCATAGTCCTCCGCCCCTGGACACACGTGTCCCCCTTCTCAGACCACATTGGGCCTAGCCTAGGACTAGATTTGTATGTCTAAGAACGGAAAATTTACGTGGTACCCTCGAACTTTGACAGATTGCACATGGTACCCAACTTGTCAAGTTTGTGCACATGTTACCCCTGAACTTATTATTTTGTGCACATGGTACCCAAATAGTAACTTCCGTTAGATTTTTCCGTTAAAAGATTATCTCTTGGTTAGTTAGGTAAATTGGTTAATTAAAGTTGTTAA
Source organism: Spergularia azorica (assembly GCA_038382645.1). Taxonomy (NCBI): domain Eukaryota; kingdom Viridiplantae; phylum Streptophyta; class Magnoliopsida; order Caryophyllales; family Caryophyllaceae; genus Spergularia; species Spergularia azorica. The sequence goes on along the minus strand of JBBYHQ010000007.1, from coordinate 4,763,076 downwards.
TTAAGTTTTAAAATTTGATTTTCAATTAAAAAATAAAAATTTTAGACTTTTAAAAACAAATCCAAAAAATTATTTCATGAACAAAAAGTCCAAAAAACTTTTCTTTTTCATAAAAATATATTTTTTTTAAAGGATTCATAATCTTTGCACATGGTACCCTTCAAGTTGCCACTTTGTGCACACGGTACCCTTGAGATCACAACATTTTGCACATGGTACCCCTAGAAAAATCAGTTTTTTTTTAAAAAATCAATTTTTCTAGAAATTTTTTGATTTTTTTTAATTAAAATATTAATTTTACAATTTAATTAACTAATTACCTAACAATTAACCGACATATCATCACTTAACGGAAAAATCTAACGGAAGTTACTATTTGGGTACCATGTGCACAAAGTAGTAAGTTCGGGGGTAC
>JBBYHQ010000007.1:4721094-4732503 GCA_038382645.1 Spergularia azorica | reverse complement strand
CTCTTTCTTGCTGGCTGCCAACAGCCGAGGGACAAGTGGGAGCCAGTGGTGGTGGAAGCTCGAGCCATCGAGTTGGGCCTGAAGCTTGCTTGCCAGCATGGCTTGAGCGAGACGTGATGGTTGAGTCAGATTGCTTGCAAGTGGTCACTATGCTTAAGTCTCGTTCTTGTCCGTTATCGTATTTAGGTAGATTTGGTCAAAATATTCTGTCTCTGTGTGGTAGTTTTTATTCTGTTTTTTTTTTTCTCATGTACGTAGGGAGGGTAATCAGGCGGCGCATTTTATGGCCATTTGTGCCCCATAGATGAGTCTGTTCGTGTGTGGTTTGGGACCGGCCCTAACGATCTACAGGATGTACTTTTCACGGATTTTATGTCCGCCTTTAAATAATACTTATTTCCTTTCTCAAAAAAAATATAATACTCCGTAACAATTTCAACATTCATTAATGCCATAATCTTTTGATAGAAAAGCCTTTAATAGATCTACTTTAAGTTTAACCACATCCGAATCGGTAAACGCCAAACAAAAACATCAAATACAAAACTACAACCGCAGAAGAGAGTAGCACTACGTACGTCTACATGTCTATCAGTCTATGACTCTACGGTCGACATAGACCAACATGTTTTAATATCGAAAGAGGAGCAAAGTTGGCACAATAGTTAAATGATCGACCTATCTAAGATTATGTAACTCATTCCCTTCCCCGCAACATTAACTTTTCGCAAGTATGCGAAAGTCGGAAATTTTTAATAAGGTTTTTCCCCTATAACATTTCCAGGAGGATTATAGAAACAAACAGTTAAAGTTGACCCGTCTTTAACACAACTCGCCTGTGCACACCCCAACTCCACCGAATTACGCCACACCACCTGCTTATACACCCCACAGTGGTGGTTCGCCACGCAAGCATCGCCGGAATAATTGTAAAACTTCTTCTCCGCCACCCACCCTTCCACCACCATCCGCGGGCTCACCACCTTACCCTGGGCCCACAGCTGGTTCGCTCCGTACCTCGTTTTGTCGCTGCTCAAATCCGCAAACTGGCAGTTATTCCTTGCCTTCTGTTGCGCCACCACACTCGCCGCCGCCGCCGCGAGACCTGCGTTCCACTTCAGTGGAGTTATCCGCACTGCGGCCCGGGCCCGGTTGTGGGCAGCCAGGAACTCCTGCGCGGGTAGTAAGGGTGGTGGTGGAGGAGGTGATATTGGGCCGGGCTTTATAGTGGGTCGGGCCCGTGAACCATGGGTTATGATTAGGGGTTGGAATAATATTAGTAGTGATTAGCATATGATGATGATGGGCCATTTTTGGATTTAATTGGACAGATGTGAAATCACATTTGTTGAGATATATTAATAAGATGGGCCAATTTTAGTTTACGATATCGTCCTCAGTAGGATGCGGATGAGACGGTGTAATTTGGGGGGTATTTTGGAGATTTTGAGGGGGTGGATGTGAGATCATGAAAATGATATTTTCACGTGGGGAGTTGAAGATCTATGTCTAAGATCACGTGAATGTACACCGGCCGGTGATCTGTTTGACGATTATGGACGTTTGTTGCCACGCACGAAGCAAGAACATTTATAAAGAGTTAATGGTAGTAAAGGATTAGATGGTGTCCAAAGTTGTTACATAATTGGACATTTGGACGTGTCATCACTTATTGTTGAGGTATGAAACGATAAAATTACTCCGAGTTACCCTATCAATCTCGGTTGTATTAAGGGTGTTGTCGTCACATTACGCTAGGCACCTATAATTGGGATATAGTGCTTAATGTTAGGTTAGTTGTTTATGCCGATTGCCAAACTTCAAGTAGTGCTGGAGTTCTTAATGAGGGGTGTCATCGGTCGTGATTGTGCAACAATAATGGCTAGGAAGGTGTTTCTCGTTGTCGATGAGATAGAGAGAGAGGAAACGAGGATTTAATAAGTGAGGAGGTTGCAGATGTTGTCGAGTTGAAACCAATGACGATTAAGGCACAATTAGTGATTTCATACTCCAACATTAGTGACATATAATATTTGATATAGAGACTATATATGTTAGTCATTATCGACCTAGTTTTAAAGAGTTTGATCGTAAGAATTTATCATTTAACTTAAAGAAATAAACTGTAATGACCTAATGAAAATTTGTTGGAAGTTGGATTAGCATTAGAAGCCTGAAGTTTGACCAAATAGTTTATTGGAGCTGAACATATGAGTAAACTACTCAGTATGTAGTATGTGCGTACTCAATCACAAGTTGTTAGTTTATCGACGTGCCTAGTTTTAAAGTCATTTTACATGTTTTGTTGATATAATTATATATTGTACGAACCAAAAGGTCGTTGATGGCTTCAATTCAATTCTTGTAGATCTGTTCACCACCCAATGTACCTTGCTTCTGAGATTGTGTTCACCCTCGTTTCAAAGTTCGATTGGCATCACGTGAGGCCAATTCACAGATCAATAATAATGCAATCTTTGATTGGACATCGATGGCCATTTAGTTATAAATTTGGTTGTGATGGTTCACTCGAAAATACTTACTCCGTACAATGTAGGGAGTATAAACTACGATGAAATTTAGTTTTCAAAATTAATACATACAGTATATATATTATGAAACGTGACACTAACTTTATTGATATCTCTGAAAATTCCTTTTACAAGGTCGTTTAACTTTAATTTGTTTCTTAAGAACAACGAATGATACGGAGTATTAAAACTAGGATGATGTGATCCGTGAAGCGGCGACAACGGGAAGTGTAGGAGCAGAAATAACGAGAAGGCGGGAAGGGCAGGTAATACACCTCACGAAGGCGGGAAATGTCGTTGACTTTGGCACTGTTGCGGGCACGAGGCCGGAATATTGTGTGCAGTGTTGCAGTCCGACATGCCAGCTCTTCCATTTCTGTTATGTTTCTGTCTAAACTTTATTCAATTTGCTAAGATTGATCAACTTATTTGGCCTGGTTTGGATCTTTCGTATGAAATCTCCAATCTCTTGATATACACTCGTGCATTATTAGAGATATATAATCCTCTCGTTCTTTTAGATTGTTGAAACTTGGTGTAAATTACGCAAATACAAAGAATTCAATAAAAAAACGGAAAAAGTACAATAATGCCTAATTAATGAGATCTTATTTTACCTATTGGTGAATAATAATGCGTCCTCAGTCGTGACTCTTATTTATATAGTAGTAATAAATAAAAAAATTGAACGTCATCATAAAGGTTAAATTGCTCGTAATTAAGGCCAACACCAGCGATAATATTCATAGTCAATCTTCATTTTTTTTAGTCTTTTCACACATCAAATTAAACAACTGTTTTAGTCTTGTACTCTTGCACATCTCTTTGCAACCAAAGTACTCCAACAGAATATAGAAAAACTTACAAAATCGTTGAGCATAGAATCATATGTAAATGTAGAATAAGACAACTTGCCGTGTTTAGGGTCGTATGTTGATAACTTCATAGACAATCCTCTAATAGATTGTAGGAAACTGGCTGAGCTAATTTGCTTCCTTGATTAAGTAGGATTTTCACTTGAAAAAACAAAATATGAAATCTCATTAATTAATTGAGGAAATCATCACTTAAAAAGGGAAGAAATTAACTTTTATCATGTGCCGCCCTATGGACACATGTTAAAAAGATCGTTTTATATATTATTGTGTTTGTCAAGCATTTTAGGAGTATGAGTAGTTAAAATAAGTAATCTGGATGCACGTAGTAAACTTACTTAACTAAAGGTAAAAAATGCTAACCAAAATGATAAATGGTGTCTATTGATCGATTTGGTACCTCCATAAAGCCTATGTGTTTAGGAGATTTAAAATCATGTTGTACGAAAACATTATTCTGAACGTACATGATATGCAACATCGGTTATATATGCTAATAATCAACAACATAGTGTCTAAAAGATAATTGAAGATCATCAATACTAAGATTAGAACTAGCCTTAATTGCAAGCTCACACAAATCCTCAAGCGACAAGGGTTTCTGAGCCAGAGACTTAGGCAGCACAAAGTATAGATGACCGGGCTTGAGCTCTTCAGGTTCGGGCACGTGAGTCGGATTTGCATCAATGACCATGGAGTCTGAGCTGCAAAGGAAACACCCCGGGTTGTGGAACAATATCTGATCGACGCAAATGGGCGGGTTGAACTTCTTAACCTTACCATCCATGTTGATCACCTTAATGACGGGTGATACCGGCTTTTTACTCAGTTTTCTACCGAGTAATAATCGTTGTCTGGTTTGAGTTGATGCACAAGTACCCATTGTAGATTAGTGAGGAAAAACTTGAGGAGAGTATGTATAGAGAGATAACTAACTTAGAATTAGTGAAATGTGTAGTGTTCTTTGAAATCTTGCTCTGCTAGCTAATTGTTTATGCTAATAATTAAGTAGAGAGTGATAGTACATGTTTAGGTAACGAAGAGTACCGATTAATAAGTATAATATGAATTAGTTGGAGACAAAGAGGTGAATCTTGAGCCGATTCTTCCGGTAAAATAGATTAAGCAAGATCAAATGGAGCAGTTAGTAAAATAATGAGTCTTACATACGTACAAAAGGAATAGGCCGGGTACTGTAATTAATTGCTCAACATCATGGTACCTTCCTCCAAACGCATGAGTCTTCCGATCCTTCTGCGTGTTTGGATAATGCCGATGTGGGATATGAAATAATATTAGCTATGAGACTTGGAGAGTAACATAGAACTCCGTATTACCAATAGTATATGATTTACTAACATTGAAAATCGCCAGGGGACTAAATTTCATTTACCATTTTGTTACATTTACGCACTTAGATCAATTATTATTCTCTGTGAGGTCGAACCTCACTTGTCTTGTTGTCTATTACTACGTTTTAGGTTAGTCTTGAATTAAATATATTTGTTAGGCCTAGGACCCCTAAACATTATCTCGACTTAATTAACCAACGAGATGAGATCCTCTAGAGTTGAAAATGAACTCTATTTGGTAGAGTTTGCCTAAAAAGGTAAGAATAAATCTTTTAACAATTTATTTGTGACCCTCAAAATTCTTTTTATTTTGTCTTATTACTTGTTTTGGTAAACTCTACCAACTCAACCAAAAACAAACTCTAGAGGATCCTTACCCTTAACCAACATAACCTAGGAACAAAATGTTGTTTAGAGTCGCTAAAATAACCCTGCAAAATATCAGCCCTTGATCGATATACTAAACACGACACTACATGGTCGAGCACACGATAATATGGCAGGATCTGAAGGGGACAAGAAGATACCACGTATAACTGTATAAGAAGGGCAACTAGAACGGTTGTGAAGCCTGCATTTGAGCCTAAAGAGCAAGAAGATATCTATCGGGGCATATCTGACTAATAAGTGTGAGGATGGTCTCTAGACAAGAACAAGAAAATGGTTCGTTCGAGTAAGGTGTTAGTTCCTAATTCAAATGAGAGCACAAAAAGTTCTCTCTAGTTTTGTTCTTTTACCATAATTGTTTGATAGTCGCGTTCAGTCTTTTGCTGTTGTTAAAAGTGTTTTATATTTTGAGTTGCACCTAAAGTGTATTTATAGTAACTATTTGACACTTTCTGTTTGATAAAAATTCGAATTACTAGAAAGCTCTTGACATGCTAGTAAATGATTAGGGCTTGTCTTAAAAGATTAATTGAGGTGATAAGTAGTAATACAAGATAGTTTAACTAGTTTGGATCTACTAATTAAACTTCTCAGCTCCTTATGATCTGAGGTTCAATAGTGAAGGCTAACCTGATGCAAGGGGTGAAACCGTCGAGTTAACTTACAATATTGATCAATTTGTCGAAGTGGTTAATGATAAAGTAGGATGATTAATTAAAGCCCTATTTGATAGGACTACATCTTTCTGAACTGGTCTGAATGACTCTGATCTGATCTTATATGATTTGAATGACTCTGATCTGATCTGATCTGAATTAGTTGAAAATTTGATTGAATTTCAACGAATTAGTATCAATTATGGACCAAATACATTGATAGTTATTTGAACATTTCAGATCTGATCTGATCTGATTTGAATGACTCTGATCTGCTCTGATCTGATCTGAGTTGAATGAATCTGAACTGATCTGAATAGTACTGATATTAAGTCCTATCAAACAGGGCGTAAGTACATTAGAATAAATCATTATTGTTCGTCTTCTATCGTCTGCTGTTATTTATATTATTATCTATAGATTATAGACTGCGTTTCAATAAACCACATATTATGTATTCTATGTATAATGTGTATTTAACTAATTGTAATGATGAATTTGTGGGACTTTAATTTAGGATTTTCTATTTGACTATTTGTTTATATTATCAAAAATACTAAGAGTCTATATGTAGTCAAGTGAAAAAAGTGTCTATGGCTAATTTGTAGTAAAAATACTTAATGGTGCAGTAAATTTTGTTGTATAATTTGGCAATTGGTGGATTATAAAGAAAGAGAGACAATTAAGGGTCCTTGATTTTGGAAATAAATCAATTCAAATTTCTTTCTATTGATAGATCCGTAACAATGTTGATTTACTACCAGTGTCGAAAATTTACTGCAAATACGTTATTAAATTTACTACACAACCATATGCTTTACAGCATGCTATCTTTAATTTACTACACGTGAATATGCTATAGACAATTTTGATATTGTCTACATATAGACTCCTAGGATCATCCTTATATTATTGAGGTTAAGCTAGATTTATAATAAATGTGATTTTGATTATGATTTTGATTTTGATTTTGATTATACATGTATCATTGTGAATTTGTGATTACGATTTTGATTATGATTATAGAGATGATGATATGATTGAGATTGTGGCTTTAATTGTGATATTTATTACTGTGATTATGACAAGAATATGAGAATGATTATGATTATGCTTTATTTATGATCATGATCATGATTCTGATATGCTTATGATTTTGCTAATTCAAGTTTGATTCCTCTATATTCCACTCCAAAATCATTATATATATTGATCTTATATATATGTTCATGTATACCAACAAAGATCAATCCTGACCTAAAAAAAAAAAAAAAAAATATACCCCTTACATAAAATAGCTCATCTTTTCCTACACAGTCCTAGCTCAGATTTTCAAGATTTTTTTTTTTTTTTGCCATTTTAGGTTTTTTATATAATGACCAAAACGGAACTAGTGTTCGTCCCTTTCCCAGCGATGGGTCACTTGTTCTCAATGGTCGAATTCGCCGAGCTCATTGTCCAAACAAACTCCAACATCTCTATCATAATAGTATTGTACCATATGTCAACCTTCGAACCCACTCAAGTCACCGACTACAATGATTCCCAATCACGTCTAGTTGACTCGGCTCAGATAACCTTCGTCACCCTACCGCCACTCTTAAACCAGCCTGATCCCTCTTCTCCGGATTTCTTCGGCCCGCTTAGGAATCCTCTCCTCATGCAGGTGATCAAGGACCATAAAGTGAGACCAGACGCCTTCGTCCTCGATCATATGAATGTTTCCATGATCGATGTCGCTAACGAGCTACATGTCCCATCTTACATTTACTACATTGCAGGCGCTAACCTCTTGGATATCGTGTTTCACTTTCAAGCCATTGCAGAGGAGAAGGGGACAGATGACATAACTAAGCTGGTGAGTGATGCGGAAGTCGAGCTTAATATACCAGGGTTTCGTAATCGTGTTACTCCGAATGTCCTACCTTGGGAGATCCATGTTAAGGATAATATCTGGTCTTGGTTAATCATAAATGGTGCTAGAAGGCTTAGAGAAGCTAAGGGTATTCTTGTCAATACATTTATGGAGTTTGAATCTTCAGTTATTCAAGCTTTACAAGAGAAAGGTACCAACATTCCTAATATATATCCCGTGGGGCCTATATTATCCTTAAATAACAACGGTACTACTAAAGCATCTAATATAGATAACGATATTATGAGTTGGTTGGATGCGCAACCACAATATTCTGTCGTGTTCCTTTGTTTTGGGAGCATGGGAAGCTTTGATGCTGACCAAGTTAAGGAGATAGCCGACGGTCTAGATCGTTCTGGTCACCGTTTCTTGTGGTCACTAAGAAAGCCTTATCAAGTAGGCACCCTTGGTGTTTTACCTAGTGAGGAAGAGATATTTGAGGATGCCTTGCCGAAAGGCTTCTTGGATCGGACGAGTAACAGGGGGAAAATAGTTTCATGGGTTCCTCAAGTTTCGATACTAGCCCATAAGGCCATTGGAGGATTCGTATCACATTGTTGGTGGAACTCGATACTCGAGAGTATTTGGTTTGGGGTCCCGATTGCTACATGGCCTATGTTTGCGGAATCACAACTAAATGCTTTTACACTTGTTAAGGAGCTTGGATTGGCCGTGGAGATTAGATTGGATTATCGATGGGATTTTCTAAAACAAAAGAGAAATTTTTTGGTTACCGCCGAGGAAGTAAACAACAGTGTTAGGAAGCTCATGGGTATTGATAAGAAGATGAGGAAGATGAGGGGGAAAGTGAGTGAGTTGAGTGATAAAAGTAGGAAAGTCTTAGAAGATGGGGGATCTTCTTATTATTGGTTGACCCGTTTTATCGGCGAAGTCAAGAAAAAAGTTTAATCTTTTATAGTCTATCTATTGAAATTGTTTATCCCTTTTAATCTTTCTTTGGAGGAATTTTCTTATTCCGATCCCTATACCATTTTGATCAATTGTTAGAAATTGATCTTTGTATTGTAAGATTATGGGAAATTCTTCTTCCTACTACAATAAAATCCCTCTAATTCTTACAAAATAAAATTGTTTTATTACTTGTAAAATCTTTTCGTGTTTGATAATTTATGTGTTGCAGTCTTGTGTTTGTGAAAAACAAAGTAATATAAATTCCAATCTTACACCAACCAAAGTAGGTAACTGGTGATGGAAATATCGATATTCCTACCAAATCAATACTCCCTCCGTCCCCCTTTAAACGCAAATACTACCGTACCCCAGGGGTACCTTCCTTTTGGTACCCCTGGGTCTAACTTGAGCAAAATCCAATCCTTAGGTTAAAAAGCCTAGTCCAAAAGGAAGGTACCAAAGCATAATGAAACCCAGCCCATTATTCTCTCTCCTCCCCACTCCCCTTTCCCCACCCATCTGAGTTCCCCACCCCGACCACAACCCATTCCCAACCCCGACAAACATCTCAGCCGCCACCACCACTGTCACCACCCGCCAACCCAGAAGCCTCCGACACACCACAAAGACCAGCGACCGTTCGGCAACGCCATCCCTCCACCACCGGGTCAACGTTTCTCCCTCCTTCTCCTCCATTTTCTCTTTCTATTACTTTTCTCTCTCCTCTAATTTGATCACTCCACGTCAACGATGGTGAGTAGCGGCGGATTTCGAGCTCTCCAAAGGGTCGTACGAGGGGCGGCTCCCTGTTTCCGATGGTGACATTGGAAAAGAGTGGTTTCGAAGGGAAAGGAAAGAGGCCTTAGAGGGCGGACAAAACGCAAGCAACGGTGGTGGTTTCTATGACAAAACTCGCCGGCGATGGGCGCTCCTTTTTGTGGCGTCGCCGGCACTTGAAGTCGGTGGTGTAGCGGCGGCGGTGGTGTAGCGGCTGGAAAAAGGGAGTGGGGGAGGGGGAGGAGGAGGGGGAGGAGAGAGAACAAAATAAATATAATTATGAAACTAATATCATTTTACAACAAAAGCAAATCATTTTACAACAAACACAACCGCGCACTAATCATCTCTAACCTTGAATTATCAAATATTGATTATATTATACTAACTATAGTTTTAGCAGTGTGGGGGATCACCTATGCTGCTGTCCTATCCCAGGCCACTCTGTGTACCCCTCCAATCACGTGCTACCCTTTCATAAATCATTTCAGAAAATATAATATTTTAAAGATAAAATAATGAAATGTTAGCATGTGATTGGAGGGGTACACGGAGTGGGATAGGAAAGTGACATAGGTGATCCACACTGCTCCGTGTATTCCTCCAATCACGTGCTATCATTTCATTATTTTAGTAGTTGAACTTTAAAATAGTATCTAAATGCAGAAATGCTAGTTGAAAGCTAGAATAGTACCTGTAATAGTAATTGAAAGTATTTAGTTGATAGAAATATGAGTGATTGAAAAATTTTAGCTTATAGGAGCTGATTTATACTCCCTCCGCCCTCTAATGATTGTTAAAAACTGAAAACGAAATTTTTTAAGGAACTTGACATATTTACTTGTGTAATACCTAAGTTATTAATTTTTACCAAAAATAAGATAAAAGTGAATGAAATATGCCAAAAATATGAAAGTGATATAAGTATTATGTTTATTGGAAGAGAAAATAAGCAATTTTTTAAGGACAAACTACTAAGGAAATTTTAGTAATCATTAGAGGACAGAGGGAGTATAAAAATACATAAAATACATCATTTATTTTTAATCTTATTTTGTTTTATGAAATAAATTAGGAATAAATTTATTAAATAAGCTAACTTATTACTTAAGCTAGTGGTGTCAACAAACCAACTTATTTGGTCAAAAAGCTTAAAAAAAACTAGTCATAAGCTAATTTGGACAAATAAGCTAGTTTATTGTGCATACCAATCAGAGCCTATGTTATATAGTTTGAAGGCAAATCCACTTGAAAGTTAGTTAAAAAAATTGGAAATTATTCTGGGATTGACACTAATATGTAATAAAATTAAAATTAAAGTCTTTTTAGTTACTTCATAAGTGATTAACGCCATGAAATATTGTTAATATGATAAGTTCTTCCAAGAGCATATATATCTATTATTTTCACTCAGAATCTAAAGGAAAGAGGGCGGAGAGATTTTTGCACGCCGTGATAAATGCGACAATGGTGTTACGGTCAACCATTGTATCATTAGAGATAACCAACGATTTTATGTCAATATATAAAATGGTTAAGCATAGCTAGCAGATCCCCTCTAAAAGAATGGAATCCTCTCGGCCTCTCGTATCAACACCAATTTACCATTACAATTTGAAGGTCCAAAACATCTTTTTACTCTTTTCTTATGTAAATGTGTATTTCCAATATTGAAAATCATATTATCTCAAAAAAAACAAAAAAAAACAAAAATTTTTTGAAAATCATATATTTGAGTGTCCATTTCCTTTGTAAAATGAAAAAGGACTTTGACTTGATCATGTTAATAATTTTAAAAACTATTTAGCATAATAAATCAATAATATAAGAAAATATTATTGTATAACTATTTGGTCTCAATATCAATGGAACGGACAACACCCATGAACTTGGAGTTAAGGGTGAATATGGGGTCCAATGTTTTCGTTTTTTTTATCATTTGGGGTCCAACGTTTCAGTTTGTATCGTTAAGGGTCTGAGAGTGACAGCCGTTAGTGTGGGCCC
>JBBYHQ010000007.1:4675013-4685423 GCA_038382645.1 Spergularia azorica | reverse complement strand
TGTGAAGTTTACCAAAAGTAGTAATAAGACAAAATGATAGAATTTTAAAAGACACAAATAAAAATGTTAAATAATTTGTTCTTACCTTTTTAGGTAAACTCTACCAAATAGAGTTCATTTTCAACTCTAGAGGATCCCTACACATTGATATGAGTATTATCATTATATTACTGTACAGTTAAATGGAATTCACACTTTGTTTTTAAAATGTCAATTCTACTCAGTGACTCATTATAGTAGTAACTAAACTGACATATTTTCTTATTTGTAGTAGTACTTTTTAGAAAGAAAAAAAAAAACGCATCGGTTCCATGAGGCGTTCGCTTTTTTCGTTCGCCTCACGCCTCATCGCCTCGGAGCGCCTCACGCCTTTTTAAACTAAGATTTTATATACATTTTGTAAGACCTGACTCTTGGTTTTTGATAAAACTGTTCCTTTTCAGTATGAGTGCTTGGTCGAAACTTGTGGATTAAAGTTCAAGAGTTACAAAGCACGTCATCGGCATCTTGTGGATAAGCACAAGTTTCCAGCTTCATTTGAGTTTTCTAAGAAACAGCATCAGTCCAAAAAACACAGACAGAAACACTGGCGTAAGCAAGCTCATCATAAGGAGGAAACTTCAAGTCCAATGCAAGTCGAGGATGAGACTATTGAGGGCCTAGTATCTGGTTTCTCCAAATTAAGCACAGCCGATTCCATGCCTTCGTCAATCAGCTTTGGGCGTCGCCACAATCGTGGATTAACCTTTGTACCTCGGTCAGTCCAACATGGAAAAAGGTATGATTTCTCTTTTTCTGCAACTACCTTTTAATGCTTACCATTGCTTTATCATACGTATTTGGAAATCTCTTGAGATTTACCACAATGATACATCATCGGGTTTGATGTTACCTAGTGTATGAAATCAACTTGAGAACCCTTAAAGCTAATATTTATTGTGTAGAAAGGAGTTTGAAGGAAAGTATGTACTTTACTGGTGGAGGCCCTGTCACCAAAGGGGTAACAGAATAAATCTGAACGTTGACAGATGTTATAGTCATCTCAACTTTTGGATTATCCCTACTTCAGCTCAGTTTTACTGATAATGATCTCATTTATCCTTCTCGGATGATAGAAATCATCCATAAATCAGGATATAACATTCCTTAACCTAGAATCACTCCCCATTGTTCTTTTTTCTTCTTTATGTCTTCTCTCGAATTAGCTTAATTGCTCAAGTGCTGATCTTCTCTCATAGTCTCTTCATCAATCCTACCCCAAGACCCGCTCCTACCTCAAGACTTCACTACATCTCCCCACCCATCTCTCTCCTCCCTCTCTTGCTACCTCCCTAATAACAACGACAAATACTGCATTCTACTTGTCGCCTATGATGGTAGAGAAAAGAGAACAAGGTGAGGCCTTGGACGATGGTGGTGTTCTTAGGAGAGAGTGTGCGGGGGAGAGGAAGATGGAAAGGCGTCAATCTAGGTTAATCATCATTTGGCGCTTACATAAACTGCCATACAAGAGCGTATCGTAAGGGTTATCGGCATCGCTGAATGAAAAATTTAAATAAGGTCAATTTTGATTAGATTATCAGAGAAGGGAAGATCATATGAAAAGTTGGAATTATTTTTTGTTATCTAAGGTGAACTCTATTCCCATTTCATATGGAGCCAAAGACTAATTATTCTTTGGCTTTGGGATATAATGGAATAATGGAAATTGCCTCAAAAAACTGTCTGTGCACCTTATATTGTGAAGAAGCAGTCAGTCGGTGTGATTCTCGAATCAAATTTCATTTTGGGTCATCCGTGTGTAGTCTCTCTATGTTTCAATAGGGGCAAGGCTTGCGTACATCTGAACCCCCCTTACCCCGGAAGCCTTTAAGGCGCTGGGGTAATGATATTGTTGTTGTTGTTGTATCTAAGGTGTACTTCCTCCCCTTCACAAAGATGTACTCCCTACCCTTTGGGAATTGTGACTCGCAAAGTCATAAAGTCACATTCCCCAAAGGAGAAAATCTTTGTGAACTGGAGGGAGTAGTGTATTTAAAAATGCGCTGGCATAATAGGTGCATATGGTTATTGATGATATTGCTACTGTTGTTAATCTTTAATTATTAAATAGTAGTGTGACAATCACTCATGGTGTTGAAGTCTTGAAGATGTATTGTCTTCAGACCTAGTATATATATTGAATGTGATGCGAAATTTAACATACCAACGCATGTATGTCAGTCTGTGTGCAATAATGCTATGCTAACAGAGTGACAGATAACACCATTATACAAAGGGAGAACATTCAAACCAAATGAAATCCTAGTAAATTTTTTAAATTGGCTATCGTAACGGACGCATTCCTTGGTAAACTATAGTATTTGGGATCATATGCTTTATTCTGATTTCAAAAGCTCATTCTTGCTTGTACAATCTTTAATTTCATCCCCCATCATATGCCTTTTTTTTTGGGTTCATTTAACTGGATATGATTTCAATCATAGGGGATAAATTTGCTCCATCGGACCCCCTCCCCTTCCTTGTCACAGTCCTTTGAAGCTCTGAAGTAATGCTGTTGTTGATAATAAATATGGTTATGATGTATTGCAGTAAAAACAGCGATACTCCAGATACATGACATTTGCCTTCGTGTAAATCTGTGACGTACAAGGGATGAAATGTCTAGTGTGAAGTGTATAAAGCTACTAGGTCAGTCCCTGGCTAATGTTGCGCCATCAGAGGACAAGAAGTTGCTGCTTACACAGTCGCCTTAGGCCAGATAGCTTCTGAAGACTGAACCATGCGATGACACAAAGGGATGTACCATTGTACTGGGAAATGCCTGACAACTTTTCCGGAGCTGGTCTCTTGTACATGCATGCCTAATGAAGGACTAGGGACTAGCTGCTTCTGTCAAGGCTCTACTTAGAGATATATAAGCGCTCCTTTGCGACTCATTTTAGCTCAAGGCACTCTTTTAGTGTCTCGAAAATTCTGTAACTAGCTTTTGATAGCTCAACTTATGAAATGAATAACTTCCCATTATCTAAGTAATGAGAACTTTTTCATGTTAATCTTTGAAGCTGCTTATCTATTTGGTTTGAATATTGTTTTAACTTATCTAAGAAGTTGTTTAATGTAAAGCTCATAGACTTGTGGTGCTTACACTACTGCATTTCTTAACTAATGAGATAGCTACAGGTCAAATGCTATAAGCTTGAGTAATGTGACCAAATTACTTGCGTCATAGCCAATTAAGACCAAGTATATGGCCTCATTAAGTTATTAAACTACTTATTATTCATAACATTTTATATGGTCAGAACAGTGTATATATCTAACCTTTCTCCTCGTCTACATATTACCTGTGAACTTTCTTTACTCTGGAAATTATTTTCACTTTAATGGAGAAGTGGACAATATTTTGTATTCTTCTGTTTCTTCTGTTTACAGGAAATGTAAGAGCTGGTTCATTGAAGAAGAATTTCTACAAAAACAGTTGCCCGAATGTCGAGAGTATCGTCACTGAAGCTGTGACGAAAAAGTACCAACAGACGTTTATAACAGCTCAGGCCACACTTCGACTGTTTTTTCATGATTGCTTTGTTGAGGTAAGACCATATAGAGATTGCAAAACTCTCTACTAGCTTCGTGGTTCATGATTTTTCGCTTCTACTGTTGTTGAAAGAGATCGTATAATGTCCATTCCCATATGTTATCTGACAGCTGTTAATTGTTCTCTGTTTTGCTATAAAGGGTTGTGATGCATCTATTATGATATTCTCTCCGAATGGAGACGCAGAGAAAGATGCACCTCCTAATCTGTCACTGGCTGGAGATGGATTTGATACAGTGATTAAGGCCAAGCAAGCAGTGGAAGCTATATGTCCTGGTGTTGTCTCATGTGCTGATGTCCTAGCTCTCGCTACCAGAGACGCCGTCTCTCTGGTAAGATAATCTTTATCAGAGCTTTACGAACTTCATATGCTTCAAACTAACCGAGACTTTAATTATTTCAGGCAGGGGGGCCTTTTTTCAGAGTAGAACTTGGACGACTTGATGGGCTTGTCTCTAAGGCGTCTAATGTTCAGGGCTACTTGCCGGGTCCTGATTTCAATTATCAGCAGCTGAAGGACATGTTTGCGAGCAACAAGCTCAGCGAGATGGATCTGATTGCCCTGGCTGGAGCACATACCATTGGGTTCTCACACTGCAACAACTTTGCAAAGCGTCTCTACAATTTTTCGCCGTACTCACCCGTTGATCCTACTCTGGACACAACCTATGCACAGCAGCTGATGCAAGAGTGCCCAACAAATGTCGACCCTAATATTGTTACTGCAATGGACCCTGATACTCCGAGAACATTTGACAATTCATATTACAAGATTTTAGTTCAAGGGAAAGGCCTCTTCACTTCAGATGAGGTTCTCTTTTCTGATCCAAGATCACGGCGTACAGTTGAGGCATTTGCCAGCAACATGAGCACCTTCAGCTCAAGTTTCATAAAGTCGATTATAAAGCTCGGTAGAGTGGGTGTTAAGACTAGCAATGGAGAAATCCGTACAGACTGCACCAAGTACAACTCGTGAAAGCCAACGGTACAGGTTTCATGAATGACATTTGCATTGTAATTACAGAAAAATAAGACCTATAATCTGTGGATATTATGTCAGGCATTGAGAACGTACCTATTGTTCAATTGTTCATATCTTCCTAAGATAAATTTATCGGAGCAGTTCTGATTACAGATTTCCTGTGTGCACATTTTGCTGTTCTTTATTTTTGCATGTATGTTTCAATAATAGGGTAAATGACGCGTAGGAGGAGCTTAAGTGCCTATTCCCAGTTCAGATCACACACTAAAAAATCTTGAATTTCATGCATGTAAATTAAAAGCACGTAATGAAATGAATATGGAGTACTTAAAACTGTATTATAACACAAAAGCGAAACTAGTGACAGACTAAAATACATAAAACTTTCCAGGAACAAAGCTCATCTCCCCTATTGCTTCTATACAACTCGGATCAGACAACGCCACAACAAAGGTTTTCCTTCAACCTTCCTCCACAATCTACTGTTCACTGTGTGCTAATATGTAAGAAGCCTTCCAAAATGATGCATGAAACTTAGGAAAGAAGCCTTGGTGTTCGTTACTGGCTCATGCCTCAGCAGATGTCAGAAAATCTTCTCCGTTTGTCAGCTTTTGTCATACCGCAGACCTGAGATTAGTGTTCTATAATGGGAGTTCATGAACATACTTGATAATTAGCATGTTACATGTACGGTATTATATTTGTGTATCACAGTCGACATCAGTAGACTTTGTCTAATTAAGTCTCATTCATACAAATTTGAATAATCTTCCTGCATCATGCCTACATCAGTATTTTTTTCTGAAATCATGCCTACATCAGTATTTTTTCTGAAATCATGCCTACATCAGTCTTACTACAACTAGAAATTAAGAAAAGGAGATATTCACCTTCTACCACTTCTCCATATAATATAGTTCATTCAAATCAAGCAACTTCTTCGTCCCCACCACATCACAATTGGTTGAAAATAAAGGAGAAAGACTAGAGAGAGACGTAGCTTGAGCAAGAAGATTGCTACTCTAATCTTTCCCTCCCCAAACTCTGACAAATGCTCTTGATCCGGGCGGATAAAGGTTGAAAGGTTGCTGAATCCTGTCAAACTCAACTTGCTAAGTTTATCTGACTAGTGACTAAATGTCTGTGGCGAGGCCTGTTGTTGAAAGAAGTAAACAATGGTTCTTCTTCTGAGGCATTTCAGAACAAAAGTTCATTAGATCATATCATAACATCTTCCGTAACATGTCATTTTACGATCATTTTATCTCTGCCTAGAGTTATTTGATACTTTACCAGTGGTGTACGTGGACCTTTGAGGCACTGGGGAACTATTGTTGTTGTGGTAGACTGGTAGAGTCATTAGGCTGGACCATTGATTGTGTGCTGCTTTTTATGACAGACTCCCGCGCTCATAGGTAGGGAAACTGAGAGTCTGTGAGATCTTATCTCACAAAATTGCAGCAGTATATTCAGCCATTCGCTCATCAAGATTTAGTCATTTAGACCCTATTCTCTTCAACTTAAAAAACGATTAGTTAAGGTCAGATCCAGTGAATTATTAGTCCTACTGTAGCTACACAATGCATATCAGATCAAAAGATTCAAAACTTTTCAGTCGCCCATCACTTAATCGTGACTACGTCAATGAAAAAGAAAAAGAAAAAGCCTCTTCCAGATTCCGATATATTGTTCACAAATCCATTTACGTGAAAGAGTTGGTTACATAGTCCGCAGCAGCATCTCCTGCTGCTGTCGAAACAAGAATACTGTCTAATAGTCTCCTATGTTAAGGAAGCTAAGGACAGAGAACCAGTCATTTCCCGTATAATAAAGAGAAACAAGGCCTCAAAAATTCTAGGAAAGAGATGAAATCTGATTAAAGCCTTTCGCCTGCTAGCTACTTCTGTCAAGTTCAGCATAGAGATATAAAAGCGCTCCTCGGCGACTCATTTATAGATCACGGCACTCTACTAGTGTTCTCTCAGAATTCTGCAATAAGCTTCCAATCGCTTGCCTCATGAAATGCATAGCTTCCAATCATCCAAGTGAAATTTTCATATTATGAGCCTGGGTTTCTATTTGTGGAGTATTGTGCTTATACTGTAAATAAAATTAAGAACAAGTATATGAGCTTCACACTGTCTGAACTATGTCATAGACAGTTAAGACCAAGCATATGAGCTTCATACTGTGATTAAGGCAAAGGAAGCAGTGGAAGCTGTATGTCCTCGTGTTGTCTCATGTGCTGATGTCCTAGCTCTCGCTACCAGAGATGCTATTTCTCTGGTAAAATAATTCTTACCAAAACACTACGATCTTCACACAGACACAAAGTAGACTGACTCCTGTATTATTTCAGGCAGGAAGGCCTTCTTTCAACGTAGAACTTGGACGACTTGATGGGCTTGTCTCTAAGGCGTCTGATGTTCAATTGCCGGATCCTGATTCCGATTATCAGCAGTTAAAGGACAGGTTTGGAAGAAACAAGCTGGACGAGATTGATCTGATCACCCTGTCAGGAGCACATACCATTGGAAACTCGCACTGCACCAACTTTGCAAAGCGTCTTTACAATTTTTCGCTATCCACAGCCATTGATCCTACTCTGAACACAACCTACGCACACAAGCTAATGCAAGATTGCCCACCAAATGCTGATCCTAATACTGTGGTTTCGATGGACCCTGACACTCCAAGAACATTTGATAATTCATATTACCAGAGATTAGTTCAAGGGAAAGGCCTTTTCTCGTCAGACACAGTTCTCTTTTCTGATCCAAGGTCTCGGAGAACAGTTGAGGCCTTTGCTAGAAACCTGACCACCTTCAGCTCAAGTTTCATCAAGTCGATCATAAAGCTCGGGAGGGTAGGTGTTAAGACCAGCAACGGAGAAATTCGTACAGACTGCACTAAGTTTAACCCCTGAAGGCAAACAGTACAGGTCTCATGAAAGACCGTTGCATTGAATTTTATACAAGGCCTTGGCTTGAGGGTGTACGAGTTGGGACTAAAGCTTGGTTGTTGTTGTTGTTTGTTGTATTGAGGGTGTAATTATTGTTCAATGCTCAAACTTTCTTAAGATAAATTTATTCAAAACAGTTCAGATACAAGTTTCCGAGTTTACAGTTCTGCTTTGCTTCTATGTTTCAATAATGATTGTGAATGACGCATAGAAGAAACTCTAATTAATTTGCATGTATGGAGACGAAAAGCAAGTAACCATTACAGCAACAATGGCAGTTCTAATAGCGGACACGATTACTTTAGAAACAGTCCCAAAATTAAGCTTTACCGCTCTAAGTCCGTAGTTGCTTCTTTACTATTCGGATCAGATGCCAAAGGATGATGGTTTTTGTCCTAGTCGGGAAAAAAAAAAAGGGGGTTGAGCTTGAACCCACTATGAATATCCTCAGCGTATACAGCAAAATCTTTGTATTTCAAGCAGGGGTTCTAGGCCAATCACCGTGATTAGAATACGGGTGAAACGGCATCGTTTTCGCTTGAAAGCAAAGCATGTGGGGTTGTTTTCTGTATTTCATAGAAAAAAGAAAATACAACCCCTAAATTTTAATACTTGCAAATTAGGCCTCAAACTTTCTCTCTCCGCCTCTTCCCAAATCCCTAAATCACACCACCACCACAATTAAGCACCAACCCATTTGCAAACTCACCGACGACGGCGAATATACCACCGAGACCACTACTCTAGCTACTGCAACCATGATTCTCAAGTCTCAACCCCAAATATGAACCCATGCCCCTGCTCCGACGATACACATCATCGACGACCACACCACCGGTCATCACCATTTTCAATTTTGATACTATATACTATCTCATCTTCTCTATATACTATTTGAAGATCTTCACATACAAATTTATACACCAATGACGCAAATCATCGGCGACCACATCACCGGTTATCACCATTTTGAATTTTCATACTATATACTACCTCGTCTTCCCTATATACTATTTGAAATCTTCATATACAATTTTGTACACCACTAGTCATCATCAGTTTCATACCATACATACCACTCCAAAGTCCAAATTCTACATATACCATTTGAAAACTTTCACATACTATCATACATGTCCAGTTTCATTTGCGCACCAACCCATCATAATAATCATCGGAAAATTAAATCACCTTATCAACTTACCTGCAATACCGTCACTTTCACATCCTCAATCTCCATCATGCACTCCGTCGACTTTGTCGCCGGAATGAACCGACGCTTTATGAAAGGGAGGATTGCTAAACCCTTACGGGCCAAAATTAGAAAAGGGGGACTGACTGGGGGTCGCCGGAAAAGAGTTTATGATTGGGTTTCCCGCCACCCATATCGCGGCGCGGGAAAAATCAACCATAAACCCTTTTCCGATTAAGAGCTTGTTTGGATAGAAGGAAATGGAGTGAAGGGGAGGGGAGGGGGAGGGAGGGAAATTGAATCCCTTGTTTGGATAGATATTTGTAAGGGGAGAGAAGAGAAATGGGGGGATTTGGGAGGATGAGTTTTCCTCCATTTTCTTTGATTTTCATCTCTCCAAATTTGGAGAGATTTGGAAGGAAATTGCACCTTTATTATTTCAATTTACAGAAATACCCTCAAATATTTATTGAAACACAACTACACTTCAAACAAATTTCCAAATTAACCTTTTATTATTTCTCTCTCCTCTCTCCTCCCCTAACCACCAGCGCCGCCACCCACGAGCAGCCGCCGGCCCGCACCAACAGCCACCGTCTCCGGCGCCACCACTACCACCTGATCCGCGTCACTCCCACAAGCATTTCCCCCATACGCACAAACACCACAAATCACCCTAACACCACCTAGTTTTAGATCTAGGGTTTTTAAAAAAAAATGAAAAACCGACGTTGAGCGTAGAGGAAGGAGGAATGAAGGTCGTTTATTGCCACCTAGGACTCGCCGTAGCAGGGCGAGTCGGACGGTGGTGTTTTCGCCGGTGAAGGTCGTCGGCGGTGTATGGTGGCGGCGGCAGTGGGGCGGCTCGGGGGAGGGGGAATGGGAGAGGAGAGAGAAAATGAGAGGAGTTGGGGATTTGAGTTTATTTTTATTATTTGTTTTTATTTCATTATTATTATTATTATTATTATTATTATTATTATTATTATTATTATCATTCTATATTGGTATTTCCCCTCCCTTTCCCTTTACCCATTTTTGTTAACCAAACAATGGAATTCATCTTCCTTCTCCCTCACCTCCCCTCCCTTTCCCTTCCCGCTCTCTCTCTCCCCTCCATTTCCCTCCTAAAATGCTATCCAAACAAGCTCTAAGTGGCGTTGGATCTCCATGATTCTTCAAACTCGACGGTAATGTTGGTGGATTGGGGGAGGGAGATGGGTTAAGGGAGATGAGAGAGAAATTGTGTGTTGAGGGAGAGGAGAGAGAAATTATACATATAAAGCATAATGGGAAGGGTGTATAAAAGTAGACTGGGCAGTATAAAAGACCCCAAGATATACGCGCGTGTTGGCCAAAGCCGTGATTAGAATACCTAATAGGGTATTCTAATCATAGTGATTGGCTTAGCATTCCTGGTATTTCAAGTCTAATTCATGCTCACTAAAGTAATCCTCCATCAAGCCTACATCATAACATCAGTCAAAAGAGTAAACAGTTGTCCTTCTGAGGCATTTCAGAACAGAAACTAGTTTATTAGCCCGTGCAAAATTGCACGGGTTGTTATATAAATTTGGTTATAACTCTATTTTATTACTCATACTTAACGCAAAATATTAGGACTCTAAAAAATTTAACCGACCAGATGTGACCCGTTGTTCAAGGTTTGTAGCCCA
>JBBYHQ010000007.1:4620968-4631823 GCA_038382645.1 Spergularia azorica | reverse complement strand
CTTAACCCGGGTACGAGTCTCGTAGGCATACAAAATCGATTATCGCGTTAAGTCCGTTTTCATCATCGGGCGCTATAAGGGAAGCCCCCAAGTAGGGTGTCTACAGATACATTCACACATTTTTTTTGAAAAATTAAGTATGGATTTCGGTGACATTTATCGTCAAGATTGAGACTTTTTAAAGAAAAATGCATAAAAAAGTATGGATTTCGGTAACATTTATCGTCAAGTTTGTACCTCTGAAATATTCATTTTGTCCACAATGTGACCAAAGTACCATATTTCCGTTAATAATAAGCCGTTAAGTTTAACATTTTCTTCCAAAAGTTTAAAAAGAATTCACATTATATTACCCTTTTGGCCTGGTTTTATATTTTCCGGGATATGCCCTTTTTTAGAAATCTTTGTTGTTGCTCCAAAAGTTAAAAGTTTTGTATTTAGTTTGATCTTTTAATTAATTATGTGTAATTGTTTTTTAAGCAAATTTAGCTACATATGATATCTTTAAGTAGCAATTAAAATATACTACATAAAAACAATGAATTAATTCAACAAACTGGAAACTCAAAAGAACACTTATCCTTCTATGTTTTAATATACAAAATACAATAGCATGTGATGATAATTTACAATATTTTTTTAATTAAGTGACGTGGCTAATGTTGAGACGTTAATAATGAAGTGACAATGAAATATAACACAAATAATTTGTAAACAAAATAATACTTATGACTAATGGGTATATTCCAAAAAATAGTGAAACCATAGGGGTACAAGTAGGAAAATGATTTAACCTTTTAGATTAAACATCCAAATTTAACGGGTCACTAACGGCAACATGGTATTTTGGTCAAATAATTGTGGACAGATTGTATATTTCAGGGGTACAAGCCGAAATTGTTAAACAAGAATGGGTATAACCTGAAAAAGTCAAAACTATAGGGGTACAAGCTGGAATTTCCCTATTTTGTTTTTACTTTTTTACGCATTTTTCTTTAAAAAGTCTTAATCTTGACGATAAATGTCACCGAAATCCATACTTAATTTTTCAAAAAAAATGTGTGAATGTATCTTATATTGAAATACATTTCGACATGAACTTGATGATACATGTATAATAGTATTCTCATATACGTAGCCCAAGTTATAATAGATCATATTAAGTTTCATATACCTAATATGATCTTTTTTTTTTTTTGTTGGACTACACTATATATCAGCTTCCGCCCTTATATATACCCCATACCCACCCAATGGTGCTTCTTGCAGTTTTAAACCGGAGTGACTACAAGAGGTAATAAAAATAAGGATAATACTACAACTTTATTTAAAAGACAAGAAAATAATCATTACATACGTCTAATGATATAATATTTTAGCCGTGCAACGCACGGGTTTAAAAACTAGTTTGATATAAAGGTAGCTATCAACATGACAATTCAAAACTACAAATAAAAAGAGGAAAATCTCTTTGAATCGGGGGAAGTATTAAACAACAATAAAGGACCCCGATTTGAAAATGAGCCAAATTGGATACGGCCTAACTCAACAGTTAATCCAAAATAATCCAACTCGACCTAAAAAGTGATCCAAATTTTCAAACACCTTACAAGCCACAAACCCCATATAATCTTGACCGACCCAAAATCGAACCGACCCGCGATTGCCAATTCTAGTAAAGCCAGCCATTTAACGCGGAAACTCAACCCTAAAGTAGTACATGTAGACCAATCCCATATAGTCCATCATAAATTCATAATATCTACGTTTAATTATGGAAATTTGAAAGTTTCCTCCATACTTCTCATCATCAAATAGAAAAAAATAATAATTGTTGAAGCTTACAGTTTCCTTAGGTACCAAGTCTACACAAAATTACCCAAAATTAAGACGACTTTGGGACAAGAATCACTCCTTATTTAAATATACCCTAGCATTAACATTCAGTGCCTATCCAATTCGATAGAATTGATCAAGCGAAAAAAAGGTCAACATTATTAAGAAGTTGTTTTGTTTCCCTCAATTAAAATTTCATCATTCTCAGATTCCTCAGAATTTCTACGAGTCGATCATCTCCTATGGATTCTCCAAAGGTACTTAATCTAACCCCTTTTCGACTCCATTTTGCGGTTTAAGTGTTTAACTTTATTTTCTTGGCAATTTACTTGTTGCGGTATTATTTTTCCGTTCTCGTGGATTGTTAATGTTTGGTTCGAGTTTAATTGAAATCTTTGTTGATAATACAGTAATGACGATAATTGTCAATTTAGTATTCAGTTCTGTCTGTGATGAATTATTTATTTGCTGATTGTATAGATATTATTTGGTTCTGTACGTTTTGTGTTTTGCTAATTTGATGTGCCTCCCTCTGACTTAGCCCTAAGTCCTAACTCATGAACATAGCAAAACTTCAAAATGTTAGCCTACTGTTTTCGACAAAGTAATTGACTATAGGGTTAAAGTCATGGGTTTGATCCGAATTTTGTTGTGCGTTCATCTTATGAATTGCTAACGTTTGCCTTAATTATACTCTATATATCGATAACTTAATGTATTCCAATATTCTATAGATTTCATTTGGAGTGTGTAATAGACTACTAATAGCTAAAAATAATTTGGAGTGTGTAATTTTATAAATTTATTGTCAATGTAAATCTAACATCATAAATTTGAAGTCTATAATTTTATAGATTTTGTGTCAGAATTCGAAGTAGAGAAATGTTGGTCCTCCAAAACTCATCGTCAAACATTGTCGAATTTGTTGATTGACCAATTGTGCTCCTTTGCTGACTAATCAACCAAATTTGTAATCAGACCCTAACACATTGGTCTAAGCAAGGTTTCATCGTAAATCCGTGAATGCGAGGCTAGCTCAAACATATCACAACAAAATTGTTAGAGGGATTATATGAACATCAGGGAGCTCAAGTTGTGCTTGATGTTCTATTGAAGCTAAGTATACTCGTATGTATTTAGACTCACTAGTGACTTGTATAGTTATGATGTGATAGGACACATTGATGACATGTTTGTAAACTTCTACAATTTATCATCATACTGTAGAATACTTGCTGACTTCTTTTCTTATTGCTCTATGATGATAGAACTCTGCACCACTGAAAACAGTGAATTGGAGATCGTTTCCTAAGTTATAGCCTTACTCTTTTTCTTTTTTGGTTCTAGACCAACAAATTAAATAGCATCTGATTAACAAGGATTCCATCTTTGTTGCTCATTTGGTCGTAATTGTATTAGGCATTGTTTCAGTTAATGTTCAGACTTCAGTGCATCATTTACCCGGCTCTACACAAGCAAATTCTCTTCAAATGTGCATTCCAAGGCTGTTGTGTTGGAGACATAAGGTGGTTGTTAAACTCTCTGTCTACTTTTATATAGACAAACTGTTTTTAATTCTTATCTACTTCTGAAGGGGTAAACGCTGTGTGTGTTTAGCTAAGAATTAGTCATACTTTATAGCTAGACAAAGTGACAAAACTGTTAGTATCGTCTTGTCTACTTTTTGTCAGGTCGGAGACCTGTTCTCTTGTGTATTTGCTGTTGTGTATATACCCGAATTTTGCACGAATATTCAAAAGCTTTTCAGCTCTTAGTAATCTGTTTCTGTGAAGATGCAAATTTTTTTACCTTGTTTCATTTTGTTTTCTAGTATTGCTGTTTTGGATGTAGGCATTGATCAATTTTTAATGCTATTTTTTGTGAACCAGGATATATGTGCCATATGCTTGGAAAGCTTGAGAGCAAGAGAAGGGCAAGCATTATTTACTGCAGAATGTTCGCACACCTTTCACTTCAGTTGCATTACTAATAATGTTCAACATGGTAATCACATCTGCCCTACATGCCGCGCTACTTGGAGAAACCTTCCATCCCAATTCAGTCCTACCTCCAACATCGTTCCTGCTCCTAACTTCATTCGTCGTTTTGGAAATGTACAGCCCATTTCTCCTGATATCAGTTTTGCTGATGATGAGGCTCTCCCCTCGCCTGAACCTAATATCTCCTCTACTGCCTCCTCGGCCCCAACACCACAAGTACATAGCCAGCGAACTGGGGACATCACAGTTAAGGCATTGCCTGAACGTGTGGCATTTAGCAGGGCAGAGCAATCAGATTCATTTTCTGTTCTTGTCGGCATACGTGCCCCTCCTTTGTCACCGGAAGCTTCAGATAGGCCTGATGCTCGTGCACCTGTCGATTTGGTGGCTGTGCTTGATATAAGTGGAAGTATGAATGGGGAGAAAATCAGGCTCTTGAAGCAGGCCATGGGTTTCGTGGTTGATAACTTAGGCCCTACAGATAGACTATCTGTTATTTCATTCGCAACGTCTGCCTTGAGAGTAACTCCCCTTCGGAGGATGAACGATGCAGGACGAGCGGATACTATGCAGGCAGTCAACTCTCTTCGGGCTAATGGCTCCACCAACATCATTGCAGGGTTGAAGATGGCTGTCCGGGTTCTTGAACAGCGCCGTCAGAAGAACCCTGTAGCCAGCATGATTCTTCTGTCTGATGGCCAGGACAATCAAAACCGACATGGTGCTCAATTTCTTCATTCCTTGCGCCTCCTCCCACCTTGTATTCGGACCAATGATGCTGATCAGACTCCCCAGACACAAACTGATGTCGTTCCTGTTGCAGTCCACACATTTGGGTTTGGCTCTGATCATGATGCTGCTGCTCTCCATGGAATATCTGATGGATCAGGAGGGACCTTTTCCTACATTGAGTCAATTGAGATCATCCAAGATGCTTTTGCTCAATGCATAGGTGGACTATTGAGTGTTGTGGCTCAAGATGTACAAATCCATGTGCAGTCAGGTTCTGTTGGTGTTCAAATTCAATCTATTTCCTCAGGAAGGTACCGGAACAGAATCAAGAATGAACCTGTACAACTTGGCGTAGTTTATCTGGAAGATGTGTATGCCGAAGAGGAAAAACAATTCCTGGTAAACCTCTCAGTCCCGCTGGCATCAGCGTCTTCAGCCGAAGAAACTGACACATTAACAACAAAGTTACTGGAGGTGAAATGTTCTTACAAAGACCCAATATGCAATGAAAGCATCATGTCTGAAACTGTAACAGTAGAGATTCTCAGGCCTTCAACTGAGAATTTATCAGAAGTAGACAGACAGGTATGCCTGGAGGTGGACAGGGAGAGGAACAGAATCTCAATTGCAGAAGGGATTGCTCAAGCACAGGCAATGGCCGATAGAGGAGAGCTCGAGGAGGCACGAGAGTTACTAGGCCAGCGAAGGATGAGGTTGTTTGCATCGTCCTCAGCACAGGCAGGGGACAGCTTCTCGGGATTGTTAAACAGCGATGTGACAGAGATTGAGGAGAGGATGGCAAGCAGAGCCGAGTATGAAGGCGGAGGAAAGGCATTTGCATACTCTAAGAGAAGCTCACACAATTTTCAGAGAGCATCCACTCAAGCTGTGCCGATGCGCAGGAGTAAATTGCAAATACAGCCAACAACAATGGAGGGTGCCACAACTGGTTTTGGTGCTAACCTATTTTCTGCTCCTGCTGCTCCTAGTGTTGGTTATCAAACTTCTTTTATGCAGAAAATGGTTCATAAATCACAGGAGCTTCGTTTTTCGGGCAAACAATCTGATGGAAGTAGTAACTCTTAACCAACCTTGACCTGGTTCGTCTGTTCCGCAACTGAAATTGGAGGCTCTTCATCAGTCTTTTAATTGCAACAGCAAGTACCTACTAAAGCTTTTAACATTTTATTTTGTTTGTGTTGCGCTTTGTAATTTGTGTTTAGAGAAGCAAAAGACATGGTTGAGAACTCATGATGTGTGGCATTCTATCGTAACCATTCGTAGATTACTAGATTTGATTGTTTGGAGTGTATTTTTTAATTAATTTTTAATCTTAAAACTTGTATTTCTGCTTTTTAGCTTAGTAAAAACTTATTTTACTGTCAATGGTTTCACGTTGGCTACCCTCTCCTCCGCTTGGCCTCTCTCCTCTTTGATTAGCTAGCTTTGGGGTTGCCATCGGTTCCTTTACGTTGTTGGTAAACCCCTATTTATTATCATATTATTGGTCTATAGGTTTTCATTTTGGTTTTGCACAATAAAAATTTCACCACTGATTGTGAGGTCTTTTGTGACAACTTTGTGAGGCTTATTTGGTTTCACTGTGAGATCCTTGTAACTCTTTTGTGAGGTAATTTGGCTCCATTGTGAGATGTTTGTGACTCTGTTGTGAGGTCTTATTGGCTCCTTTGTGAGTTCTGATCTCTTGATTAGTGGTTGATTCCCTTATTGTTTCATTTGTCCAAGATGGAAATTGCTCGCAGATTGGTTATTCTCAATGAATTCGACATCAAATACCGCTAACTACCTTGATTGCCTTTTCTTTGTCAAGTTACACAGATTTCCACTCCCGATGAAAACACAAAGACGTCGACGCACAAGTGATCAAATTTGTTAATTAGCTGATGATTGTGTCAATTAGTTTTTTTTTATATGATAGGACGACTTAGTATTTCTTCATTCATCCCCATCGGCCAGTCAAAATGGGAGAGGGGTTTCTTTTGATGGGATTGATTTATTTCTTGATAAATTGTGTGATAAAAAATGTCTTTTTTTTTTCTTCTATTTTATCAAAAATTTTATAATTTTTAAATTCAGTCTTAGTATTTTCAGTGCTACTACTAATATTGATCCAAGACTGACAAATAGGAAGAATCTTAAAACAAAATGAGAAGTAGCATACCGTGCCAACGGGGGGACGGGAGCGCACCGTGCAGGGCGCCATCCTCGCCCGCGATGACCACATATCGAGGTCAGAATGGGGTTGGGTGTTTTCACATCGTTACAATTGTTGATACAAATGCCGTTTGGCGACTAAAAATTAATGATATATCCGTTTTACTTAAAAAAAAAATAGTTTCACGTTGGATGTTCAATGATAATTAAATTAAACTTTAGGAATAAAGAATTCTCCAGAAAGAATAAGTTGCCTAAAAGAAAAGATTTTGTTATTTAAATAAAAAAAAAAAACAGCTACAAGCCCACCCAAATTTATACGGGCCTTTATATGAATTACTATATCCCCAAATAAGTCCTATATATAAGGACTTGTGCGCAATTAAGTTTGCGCAAGAAAAACTACAGGAAGCAATACCAATCTCTCAAAAATGGATGCTCAATTCCCGGAGGTAAGATCAGAACTTCTTAGTCCTTATATCATGGTATCTTCGTTTGCAGTCAAAATTTTTCATTATAATGAACTCCATGTTATATTGTTGAATGTTTAACCTTCATGATCAACTTTCTTGTATAGTGCGACTTTAATCTCCCGTTTCTTTTCTGGTCGTAGTATTTAAGGTTTAGGGTTTAGGGTTTTAAGTTTCGCGCCTTCGCTCTGAACTAATATATAGTCTTTCTTGATTCACATTTCGTTGATCAATTGATCTCAATCATGAAATTCGGATTGTGTTTCCTTATAGTTCGTTCGCTTCAACTAATGTAACAATTAATTCAACCTTGGTGGTTTAAGAACATCAATTTAACCTAAGTTTCATGCTCGACTTTTGGTAATGATTTGACGCGCCCCTGTGGTGCCTAGGTATGACCATATGTCCGTATGAGTACATACTGTAATTTACATGGTACAAAACCAAACATCAATGATTTGGGTTTGTAATCACAGGATGTTTGTGCTATATGCGTGGAAAGCATGAAAACCGGAGAACGCAAAGCGTTGTTTAAAGCAGAGTGCAGCCACACTTTTCACTTTGACTGCATTGCCTCAAGCGTCAGCCACGGCAATCGTACCTGCTCTACTTGCCGCGCTACTTGGAATCACCTTCCTTTCCTAGCTCCCAATCCTACCAACAGCCCGGTTAATCCTCCAAACAATTCTACCGCTCCACATCCAAGTCCTGGCTCTAGCCCTGGCTCGGACTATAACCCTATGTCTAGGCCAAGGTAGGAAAACTTTGCAGACGATGAGCCTATATCGAATAGTACTCCTGTCGAGCCAAGCACAGGTGAAGGTGCAGGTGAATTGACCATCAAGGCCGTGCCAGGGTACCCTGCTGTGAGCCAATCCGAGAGCAAAACAGAATTTCCTGTACTGGTCAGCCTGTGAGCACCTGCACTAGGTAAAGAAATGACCTCGGACCAGGGTTCACGTGCTCCTGTAGACCTTGTTGCTGTGCTGGACGTGAGTGGCAGCATGTATGGGGCCAAACTGAACCTTGTCAAGAAAGCTATGCACTTTATGATCGAGAATCTAAGCCCTCGAGATAGGTTGTCTATAGTATGCTTCTCCGATAATGCTTGGAGACTCACCGCGCTTAAGAGAATGTCAGGGGAAGGCCAGTCAGAATCAATTGCAGTTGTAGATGAATTAGATGATAGGAATTCAACTAATATAATTGCAGGCTTAAGGGTTGCAATCCAAGTGCTGGAGCAACGAAGGGTAAAGAACGATGTTGCGAGCATCATTCTTCTTTCTGATGGTGAGGATAACTGCAATGGGAGAGGCCGTGGCTTCTATGATGCACTGAGGAACTTGTCAGTGCCAAATTCAGTCCCCATTCACACTTTTGGGTTCGGCTCGGACCATGATGAAGCTGCTCTGCACGCTGTCTCAGAGGTTTCGACAGGAGGGACTTTCTCTTTTGTGGAGTCTGTTAACGCCATCAAACAGGCCTTTGCGCAGTGCATTGGCGGTCTGCTAAGCGTGGTTTCTCAACAAGTCGAGGTCACAGTTAATTCTGGTGCCCCTAGAGTCTTCAAGATTGAGTCCGTTTCATCAGGAAGGTACAAGAGTGATCTTGATCAAGTCCATGGCTTAAGTGCGCGCATTCATGTAGGAGACATGTATGCAGAAGAGCGTAAACATTTCCTTGTTTACCTAACCATCCCTCCATTCGAAACTCAACAAGCGTCTTCCTCGTCTTCATCCTCATCCTCGACAGAAAGAACTCAACTGCTGCTAGATGTCACCTGTTCCTACATTGACGCCCTGACAAAGAAATCTCTCGCAAGCGAGACTATTCTTGTTGAGATACGCAGACTAGAGGAGTTAACCCCCGAGCACAGAAAGGCGAATGTACAGGTTGAATTCCAGAGGAATCGGATGCTCGTAGCTGAAACCATTGGAAGGGCACAAGCCATGGCAGAGGAGGGGGACTTTGAGGAGGCGGGATGTACCATCGGACGAAGAACCGTGCAATTACAGACGTTCATTGATGATATAGCAGCGAAGGCAGATGATGAAGATGAGGAAGATGATGAAGATGATTATGAATTTATGGAGGACTGTGCAGACATACAAGATGAATTAGTAGAATGTTGCGCACTGGTGAGTAGCAAATCCGAATACGAGACACGTGGGAGGGGTTATATTTTATCAGGGTTTAGCGCTCACGCAGGGCAGAGAGCTGCATTCCAAGCTTCTAAGCGGATACACAGTGCACGGTCTTCAACCGGAGGTGCTTACACCACAACAGCAATGCAGAACATGGTTGCCAAAGCTCAGGAGCACAACAATGATAATCCCTCCAACGTCGACAACCAATACCACGAAGACGAGTCTTCAGATAGTGATACCAGTGACCATTCTTCTCCTAAGAGGTCCAAGTTCAGCGCAAGGAGCTCAACTGGTGGTGTTGGACCTGCAGGTTTTAAGAAGGAATAAAAATAGAGCAGAAAATTGGCATTTACTCGTACATTAGTTTTCATTATTTCTATTACAAATAGTCACGGTATTTAGAGTTTTTGTGACTATAACTTCGTTTTATTTTATTTCCCGTCCAATTCGATAATTAAGATGAATTTTCAGATTAAAACTTTGATGGTAGCTCTTGTATTTTCTTTTCGCCTTCTTGTCAATCTCTCTTCGTTACTCGTACAATGCTTTTACACTGTACTCGGTCTATTGCCAAGTTTTGATGTACATTGTCTTTTCTCTCTATTTCTCTAATACTGCTCTTGTAATCCATGCTTAAATGCGAGATTGGGAGAGACATACATATTTGCACCAAAATTATTCTGCCACTGTTTGATTGAAATTTGATTTGTAGTTCAGGTGAAATTGATTGTCTGTTAGTTGTTACAAAAAATTTAAAGAACTTGGCGAAATTTGATTCAATCCAGAATAATTTGATTCTTACGAAATTATGTTTCAAGTTACCTTTTTTGTTGGTTTCTCATTGTCGGCTTTGTTGAATCAAACAGAACTAGTTTAAGGAGACTGTGCTAGTGTCATCAAATCTCTTACGACACTCAAGACGATTGCAGGTCCGGCTGGTTTAATCGTTAATGCCTGTCTTTACTGTGCTGTTAGACTCAGGTCTGTATCTTTTCGCTTTTGTTTTCATGGATCTCTTACCTGAACAGTTGATCTCGTCCTGCAAGATGTAACTAATCCGGAGTTTAACAATTACTTGAATGTCTAAAAAGTTTAAAAATTGTTCGGGTACAATCGTCAGATAACTTACTTGAGGAGAATACAAAAGGAAATGAGCATGGAAGGTTTTTAGAGTTGTTATAGGAGTGTTAAGGAAAGTTTACTGATTGCATTGCATTACAAATCTATCTATCTATCTATCTATATCTATCTATCTATACTTATCTATTAATAGGCTAACATCACAGATGATGTGGCGTTATACCAAAGTGTTGTTAAGAAATAAAATCCAGCTCATCTCTTATGTGTCAGCTCTCCACCAGTCAACAGTCCAGCATGTTAGCCATTCACCTTCACACAATGCTTTGTCTCTTTAGTTCTTCATCAAACGTACAAGGTTAAAGCAGATTCATTCATCTTCCCTCCTATCCTCCATAAACTCTTCATCTTCCTTCCA
>JBBYHQ010000007.1:4559447-4584993 GCA_038382645.1 Spergularia azorica | reverse complement strand
TTTGTTTCGCCAAAAAAAAAACTGAAGCTAGCTTGGAGAATGCCAATCCTACGTGGACCCATTCTACGTAAATACTTCATTCCATACCCAAAACTTGAATTATTTTAATTTAGAACATTATTTAAAAAAAACGTTCCCTCAGAAGAGAGTGAGAATTGATAGTGATGAAGTAACGGAAAATAAAAGGAGTAAACAAGGAAGCATAGATACAATACTAGAGTTTTTAAAGAATAGTGCCCCACCGTCAAATACTGCTCCACCGCCTTCTCTAACTCAGATGGTTAGTTCAGCTCTACAAGAGATGGGGGTTTCTACGACGCGAGGCGATGAATATTTTGTTGATGCTTTGAAGTTTCTTACCCAAGAACGCAATGCTGAAGTCTTCTTAGCACTTGAGAATAATAACCAAAAATGGATTTTTTTGGATGACACATTGGCTCCAAACGACGATTATTATGAAACTAGTCCATACGAGGATACACATCACGAAACTGAGATGTAATTATATGATAAAATATATTGCAAATTACAAACTACTATATTTGTTTCGTTTCACAATAGACATGTATGATGATTTTGTTTTCAATGATTGTGCTTTTTTTTTTTTTTTTTTTTTTTTTTTT
This sequence comes from Spergularia azorica, assembly GCA_038382645.1. NCBI lineage: Eukaryota > Viridiplantae > Streptophyta > Magnoliopsida > Caryophyllales > Caryophyllaceae > Spergularia > Spergularia azorica. The sequence goes on along the minus strand of JBBYHQ010000007.1, from coordinate 4,584,370 downwards.
TTTTTTTAATAAAGGGTCTCCTACTACCCACGCCCGACGGGTAACCCCAAAGCTGATAACAACAACCACAATAATAATGATAATAATAATAGTAATAGTAGTAGTAATGATAATAATAATAGTAGTAATAATAATAATAATAATAATATTGAATTGAATAAAAATTTTAAATTCTGTTCTGATTTGATTTGATTTGATTTGATTTGAATAAATCTGAACTGATTTGATTTGATTTGAATGAGTATGATTTGATTTGAATAAATCTGATCTGATCTGATCTGATTTGAAAACACTGTTGAATAAGTTGAATCGCACAGGGCCTAACCCATATATCAATGAGGACGACAATTCAATATTATCGTTTCATAGATCGAATTACATCTTATCAATGCAGTACAAAACAACTGTTTGTGAGTCTTGGGAATATGGGCGCAATTACTAGCGGAAGTTACAAACCCAAATTTACTCTTCGTGTTGGTCGATGGACAATCAACACTACCAACCAATTAGCACGAACCAACCAACAATATAACACGACTAGTTTAAGGCTAATCAAAACGCCCCCCTACACATACAACAACGAACTTAAGTGAGACACACGCTATACGTGGAAACCCAATGCGGGGGAAAACCACAAGTACTGTAACCGGTATCAAGCCCGGCCTTCCACTAAGTAATCAATAATCAATCGGTTATAACACTACAATCTTCCTTAGAATCAACTGGGCAACCACAATATTAAGGTTCAACCTTGGCACAACAAACCAGTAACCACACACTATTTCACTGACTAGTGAGAAAAAACATCAAAACACACCAAAAAAGATTAGAACGAAATACCACTTAGAGAGGTCGAAATGCCTCTAAAATTGGAAAGAATGAAGTTCCAATATACACTAGCATCCTCCCCACATTTCGCGACAATCCAAGCTCATTCGGGGCACGAAACAGTAACTCAAAATCTGGATTTTTAGGGTTATGCGGGTTTGTGCTTCTTCTCTCTTTATCTCTTTGTGAATGTGTTTGTATGATTGTTTGATCTCAAAAACGTTCCGCTCTCAAAACACTCATTTTGTTTTGGCAATAGCTTTTCCAAGAAGCTTCACACTTAGTAAGGGTAAAATGGTAAGAACTACCATTTACCTTACTACTTTCTCCATGTTGGAGGGAATACCGAATACCCAACACTGAGAGACCCTGGTATGAATTACCATTACATTCTTTTCATGTATATCTATCTGTTTTACATGTACATCTTGTTGGCGAGCACACCAGATTTTTCCTTCACAACTTTGTTTACCCCCTTCTACGCAACTTTAATATACTCTGAACAAGTCTTATGTGAAACGAATTCACACGAACTTATGGTGAGAACAGATACACACATCTAGCACGTAATATTTGATGCAAAACTTTATCGACTATAATCAATTTGATTTTTCGTCCAACTTCTACGAAAAAAAAAAAGAACACCCCCTATTTCTTTAGGCAGGAGGGCCTCCTTAATTGCTTGGACTCCAAAATTAGTGCAGCAGTGGTTAAGTAGCTTCTAATAAAAGCATTTTACACAAAAACATCATAAGTCGTTGAATTGGCCAACTTTGTCTCACACCTCCGGCGCAACATCTGACCTTCACCCCCCAAAAAAAAAATGGACAACAAAAATGTCGTCGTCTGCGATAATGGCACCGGGGTAACCCTCTTTCTTCCTCTCTCCATTATATTGATTTGATTAATTACTGATGTGAAAAATATGTTGTACGATCGAATGCTGTGGAGTGTGGACCTTAATCTCATTTCGCCCAATCTGATTTAATTTTTGTGATATGTTTGTTTTATTTATACATATACGGTTTTAATTGCAATTTTTTGCTGTTGGGGTGATCTTAACTATGATTTGTTTTAAGAAGATTCCAAAACCCAGAAATTCTAAGGTTCAATTTATGCGGTTGAAGAATTTGAAGAGAAATGTGATGCTCAAGTTATTTATTATTAGCTGAATGGGCAACTCTTGATTTTTGACCTTGTGTTAGTCCTAGAGTTATAGACTAGTTTCGAGCGTTCATGCACTCGAATATGGGAGAGTGTGTGTGTGGTAACTGGTAACGTGACATTGAAAAACTTTGTTGTGGAGATGGGGGCGAAACAACACCAACCCAATGAGACATTTACGCGCGCAAAAACTAGCCGCGAGGCCAGGTGTGGAAGTACCTCAAATGCCTAGACTGAGACACATTATAGACATCAGCGCTAAGGCAAAATTGGGGATATAAGTGTAGGCGAGAATGACCTAGGTACACCAAAATTATGACGACTTGAGTACCTTAACTCTAGCAGGCTGTACGCGTCATTATCAGTAATTATAGTGTGTAAAAGGATGGTCCTAAGAGGATTGCCTTAGATGAGAGATCTCATTAGCACACTTCAACCAAACAAAACTGAGCCATTACTGGACAAGGGGGGTTACTAAATGAGGAAGTCCCAGTCTCAATGCAACAAACAACTAGTAAAGGAAGTGATGTAGATACCGCTGGATGACAACAATGTCGTGATGTAGTCAGAGCCCTTCGTGCCTTCACCAGAATGTTTACGTGGAACCCGGGTGCATTACTATCAGTCTAAAGAACCTGGCCCTAGATTGGACAAACTTTAGAGGATTAGAGGTGCCCAAGTTATGTACTTTGGGTCCTTTGCCCTTGGTTAGAGCAAGCAATAAGCAATTAGGCACAGACGCGAATGCATGACACGAGCTGTTAGAAAGACGAGGTTTAAACAAGAAGCCGAGACCTTTTGTTATATTCCTTTTTCTGCAAATGTTAATTTATGTGATATTTATTTCCCGTTTCATTTGAATTTCGTGTTTTAAGATTTGTTGTTTTGCTTTTAAAAGTTATGTCATGTTAATCTCAGTGTGTTCAAATTTATTGTTCGTTTGTTGCACCAACATTAGTGCCAAAAACACCTATGCACCAGTCAAGGTACTTTGTTCCAACACCAAGTGCCTCGAGTAGGAGGTAGGCAGGGGTGGAACTAGTTGGGTCAAATCATCAAATGATTTTGAATGTCGATACCTAAGCACCTCATGGAGGTAGGTATGTAGAATAGTTACGATCAAGCTTGCACATAGACCCCTTATGGACATAGTTGATCTTAGAGATGCGAACCTAACAAGTGCATGATTGAGCTTCTTTGGAATTATAGAAGTATCCGAAAACCCATCCACCCAAATGCATCTGATTGCCAGAAGTTTGTCACTAGCTCTAACTTTGGCGTTGAAGTTACTTGTAAGGAGCTACCTACAATAATCTTATAACTGAACTTTTGAATGATAGATCCTGCATCACCCATTTTGAGTTCATACCAATGGATTAATTTCACTTGACTCAAGAGTAAAATTGAGTATAGTTTTAGAGGTCTCCATGAAGCTGTTGAACCTAAGTATCTTTCCTAAGGGTCTCTTACTTAGAAACCTCGTTTCTCTTTGTACGTAAGACTCTAAGAGGGAGCTTAAAATTGCCCCACGCCTAGTGATTATAATTTTAGAGGTCTCCATGAAAAAGCCGTCTCGAATATCTGAGGTCTGTACACCTAGTGACTTATCTTTCCTGTAGGCCTGTTCAAATAGAAATATTGAATAGCAAGCAAAGTTGGCAAAACAATGTTGGTTCATATTTTGGTGAATGTGCCGTTGGTGACTCAACTGGAGAAGTTGTTGAAAGTACCATGTCGTTGGTGCTCGACTGCTCGTCGTAAGCTTTGAGTGAGCTAAAGTCTAGGGGTATCTTTTTTTCTCATCATGGACAAGGTGACGCAGTAGGAAGAACCATATACACGAGCTCTAACAAGGAAGACTTGATAGTATTGTTTGGTAATTTGCGGTTTTGTGGAATGGATCCTTCCCTTTCTCTCTTTGAACTTTTTTTATTGCATGCTAGGCCTTGGTGGTTGTTTGTTCTTTCTTTTGGGTCATTACAAAGCAAATCTTTTTGTGGTGAAAACAAACAATCTAATGTCTTAGATTTATCACTAGAAAACACTTCGAAGGGTTTGGAGGAGAAAGAGGTTATGTCTTCAGATTATGTGAATGATACTTAAAAATGTGGAATAGAGTGAGGATGCTGAAAATTGCTGCTATAAACTTAGAGTGAAGTTCATGTACATGTAATTTTTGCCTTCTGGAAGACATGAATTTTTAATTAACTTGCCATCTGATAGCTACCTTGTCAAAGTTATACTGACGGTTCTCCATAAGAACTGAACTTTGTCAAGCATCCTCAATGTCCTCTTTGTTCACTGCAGTATGTTAAGTGTGGCTTTGCTGGAGAGAATTTTCCCACTTCAGTCTTTCCTTGTGTGGTTGGGAAACCAATGCTACGGTATGAAGAGTCGTTGATGGAACAAGAATTGAAGGTGTGAATTATTCTACCTAGGCAAGTGAATTCTTTCTTTAGATGCAAAAGAGGCTGTTTGATTTGGTTTCTCAAGTAATGTTGTCAATGTGACGACATACTGGAATTAGGCGCGTCATCACATTCATGGTATGAGTACGCCTGAGAAACTTACGTGCTCATGATGCAGGATATTGTTGTTGGAGAGGCATGTGTAGACTTGCGAAATCAACTCGATATATCTTATCCCGTCAACAATGGGATTATTCAAAACTGGGATGACATGTGTAATATATGGGACTATGCATTCTTCAATGAGTTAAAGGTATAGCTATGCACTTTACAAGCAAGGGCTTGTAGACACTAAATTCTTTTTTATGACATTTTTGTAGCTATTCTGATCTCTTCACCCATCTCTTGACAGGTAGATCCTACAGAGTGTAAGATACTACTCACTGACCCCCCACTGAATCCTTCAAAAAATCGTGAGAAAATGGTGCGTGCTCTTTCCTACGCGTAGTTTATCTCCATAATAAAACTCAGAGTTGTTCATCGTGGTTAGCAATATTTCATTTTCTAATACAGTTTGAAGATATAGGTCTAGGCTTAGTCCACAATCATCATAATTATCAAAATTTCACTCATTAATACTGTAGGAAGGTTTAAATTTCTCTTATCTGAAAGTTGGAAGCAAAGGATTTTAAATTTGGGTTGCAATGTAGGTGGAGACTATGTTTGAAAGATACAACTTTTCTGGTGTCTTCATCCAGATCCAAGCGGTCCTGACCTTGTATGCTCAAGGTAAAGTAGTTCCATAAACATTCCATTTTAACTCATCTGCATAAACTTGGAATGTACTGCTATTACCCATTGCACATTGGAGGTAGCGTTTCCCAGGTTCCTCAGGTCATCTACAAAGAAAAAAAAGGAAACAATATTCTATTTGTTTCCTATATGTAGACTCCCTAAATCATTAAAAAAACCATTTTCCTGAAATTGGTTTCTGCATATACTTGCAGGTTTGCTCACTGGACTAGTTATTGATTCTGGTGATGGTGTCACTCACGTGGTAATGTTTTAACATCATGCCCTCGTTTCCTAGCTCTTGTAGTTTGCAGTTAGAATAGTTTGTGAATCTAAGTCTTCTCCAGGCAGTCACTGCATGTCAATTATTTAGTATTTTTAACTGTTCACAATGGTCTTTTAAAACTCCTTTTAAACGGGTTTCAATATTTTTTAACTGTTCACAATGGTCTTGAACTTACATGACATGCATAAGACAGTTTCAGATCACGATTCTTGTTAGCCGACCCGAAATCATTTCGGGAATAAGGATCGGTTGTTGTTGTTGACTTGGGTAGAGGTTTCGGACACGGGTACATATCCAAGTGTCGGTCTCACCGTGACTCATTTTTTGAGTCTTAAAATGAGGTTACCAGTATGGAAAACTTCTTTGAAATAAAAAGTTAATCATTTTGGGAATAAGGCTCGGTTGTTGTTGTTGGCTTGGGTAGAGGTTTCGGACACGGGTACATATCCAAGTGTCGGTCTCACCGTGACTCATTTTTGAGTCTTAAAATGAGGTTACCAGTATGGAAAACTTCTTTGAAACAAAAAGTTAGTCATAAAAAAAGGGCAGCCCGGTCACACATTGGCGTCCCCACAAAGCGAGGGTCCGGGGAAGGGTCCCACCACAAGGGTGTAAAGGCTCAAAATTCAAATATTCTCAAGTTTATCGAAGTAAAATATATATATATATATATATATTTACACATCAGTCTCTTCCCCTACTTTTGTCATGCGATACTCCCTTTCTATCTCTTTTACGAGAGTGTTGGATAGGCAAGAGTCAGGTATAGATTCCTTACCCATATCTTTGCGTAGTTGCGTTCTATGTTGGACACGGGTATGGCCTTTGAAGTGAAGAGCTGTGATAGTTGAGTTGAGTTTCTTAGAATCGTATATGGTCCCTGGTTGACCATTTGCTCCTGAACAAGATAAGAAGATTTGAATCTTGCCATTATGCCGTAGCAGTTTCTTCACTAGTTCATGCCTGTTTCAAGTGGGGACATGCAGTCATACTGGCCAAAGTAGACTCAGCAAACATGTTACTTGGGTTAGGCACTGTAACTTTGGGTTTGGTATAGGTTGGGTTATACAGTGGGTCAGGTCCTTCTTTTCTTGTTTTTAAGTGGGTCATTCGTGTTTCCGGCGAACCTTCTGTTCATGGCCCAGAGTATTCATGCCGGTTTGGGCCAGGTCGGTCTTTTATAGGTCTACGCTAAAAGTGAACCAGCTGTATTGCTGTTTCTCTATATGCTATCTGTTGATTTGACATCTTTAATCTCTTTTTAAATGCAACCCGGATGTGGTAAAAGCTGCTGTATGGTTCACGTGAGTAACAAAGAGCAGCTGCTTGTCAAGCTTTGATTTTGCTTCCTTGTTGATCAATAATAAAGAAATTTCTTGAACTCTCTCTTCAGGTTCCTGTTGTTGATGGTTACTCCTTCCCACATCTCACGAAGAGAATGAATGTGGCAGGCAGGCATATAACATCTTACCTTGTGGATTTGCTTACACGGAGAGGGTGAGGCTACCTTCAATTGCTATTAGCTGGTACAATTCATGCTGATTTTTGTCTGGACTTATTCCGAATGCTGTTGCTGAATCTCATTGACATTTCATTCCTTCTTAAGGTATGCGATGAACAAATCTGCTGATTTCGAAACTGTAAGACAAATCAAAGAGAAGCTATGCTATATAAGGTTAGATGATTTGTACAGTAACAGACTATAGAGATCCTGTGATTCCATGTAACACCAGTTATAGTTCATTGCAGTTATGATTACAAACGTGAGTACCAGTTGGGACTTGAAACCACCATTTTAATGAAGAAGTACACTGTAAGTTGATGTGTTTAGGACCTTTTTGATGACTTCAACCTATTCCATTGTCCTGTTTACCTTGTGATAAGTAGGCGTGGATTTACCTGTGTTAATATGCTAACAAAGATCACTTACTGTCTTACATCAGCTGCCAGATGGAAGGGTTATCAAAGTTGGTACTGAACGATTCCAGGCTCCTGAAGCTCTCTTCACTCCGGTAAGTAGTTTCTATAAGCAATTTATTTTGAACTTGAGTGGCTAATAGATGGAGTTTCATATTTTTTTTTTAATAAAATTCTAATGTGTATCACACTATCAGTGCCTAATTTTTTTTTGTAAACTCCTTGTTTCCGATTTATTTTAAATTTCTTTCTAACATTTTAACATATTGATCCGAGTTGAACACAACTTGCTCTTCCCGATTGGCATGTCTATTTTTGAGCCATGTTAAGGTGGACAGGTAAAAGCAAACTTATTATCCAGAATTTAAGAGTTAGAGGGATAACTGAAACTCATGGCCTGAGATTGAGAGATGATACAGAGCTTATGTTTTCTTAAATTCTTCTACAAATTATCTTCAAACCTTACTATATTCTTTTCCTGTAGCAGTTTCAAAATTTTAAGTGGATAGTTGGGGTACTGTTATTTTCATTTTTCTCATGTCATGCTCTTAAAGTGTAGAGTCCAATAAAAACAGTCCAGAAGGCTACTATGTTCTTTTGTTTAGTAAAATTATCAGGCTAGAGCAGTAAGAGTTGAGACGTTGAGGTGAAACAAAAACAACTACTAGTTTTAACGGATCCCTTATGTTATGAGAATCTCTTATGTGTATAAGGGACTCTCAGAGTAGACCTCTAAGGCTCTAATGCTTCGTGGTTAGACATATGGCTGCAGAAGTGTTTCCTACTCAAGACCTACCCAAATTAGACGCATACTTGGTTGGGTTCTTGGAGATAGCTGCTGGTTTTGTTATTCTGTATGGATGGTTTTTAAATTTGAAAATCTGTTCATGCCTCAGGAACTTATAGATGTTGAAGGTGATGGAATGGCTGACATGGTATTTCGCTGCATTCAGGAAATGGATATTGATAATCGCATGATGGTACGGATACAACTGATTGATACTTACACTTGCTTGCTGCAAATGGTTAATGCCTGTGTTTTAGCCAATAATATGTTTATTTGAAGCCCGAAATCGTGACTGCACTTGAGAGATGCTTGAGGCCTGGGTTAAGCTGTCCAATAAAGTTACACGTATACATACTTTAAGATGGATAAATTTCTGGCATTATCCACTGCTGTATATAGACATGCACACTTGTTTTAGAGAGAAATTTTTTGTTTGCAATGACCAGGAGACCTGAATTCCTTAAAAAACCAATCCAGGTGGCGTCTGATGGATTTGTATGTGATAGTGGGCTACTTGGCTTATTCTTGTTTGATAATCCATACGGGTCTTGATTTGATATGTTATCTTATTATTTTTCTTTACAGCAGGTGTGTATATTGCTAATGTTATTTTCTGTATTATGTAATTTAATTACTGAAAATCATTTTGCAATAATTTCCTTGCTCGATTTCTTGAATTAACTTCAACTGATTATCCAAGATTTCATTTTCAGCTTTACCAGCATATTGTTTTAAGTGGAGGAAGCACTATGTACCCAGGACTACCAAGCCGGTAATGTTCATATATCTTTTGCACGGGCCATATGAATTGTTATGCTCTTGTATGAACTTATTTGAAGTCTTTTATTCTGCTTAAACTGGCATTTAGGAGCTAAGGGTCAAGGTGGGATGGGACCCTAATGTTTTGAATAATTAGGAAGTTGATGAAAAATAGAAGGCATTACTTGTGAGCAATCTGAGTGTAACAAATTGAGGGTTCGTTTGGTTTTGATGGAGGATGATAGGTGCTATCCGTCTTTTTCCTAAGTTGATAAGTCTTTTGCCCTTGGCAAAGCCTTGTTCTGGTGTTCTTTGATTTTCATCTTATTGTAGACTTGTGCTGGTGTTCTTTAGTGGAAGATTATCACATTTGGTTGCTGGCCGCTTTCTGTGATGGCATGAGGTAGTGCGAGTAGGACATCTGGTAATGAATATGACATTTAATCAACTCTTTTTGTTCCCCTTTCTTTTTGCTTGTCGCAATGAAGATTGCCGTTCTAATTTTTAAAAAAGCGACGATGTAAAGAGCTTCTATATATTTGTTCTTAATGTAGATGTCAGATGGCAATGAGTAATGACTATCAATGCTGACATTCGTGTGAGTTTAAATGTTATATTCCCCTTCAATTTGGTTGGATCCTGATGATATTTCAGATGGGGGTACATGTGTCCGACTTCTGAGTAGGATGCTGCTATTCGGCTGTTTTCCTAGGCGACTTGAGGATTTTTAGGGAAATGCTATTGGCCGTCCTTGGGATTCATCTTGCACTCCCACTAACACAATTCCCTTTGATGAACTCGGTGGCGTGCCAATAGTCCTGGCCAATTTAACACTCTTGAATGTCTGCTTTGTGGCTTGGCCCAGACTCCCCTGTTTTATGTTATGTGTAGCTTGCTTTGACTTATGGCATGCCTATGTTTTTGCTCTGGACCTGTATTTTAATTAAAATGACTCATCTTATTAAGAGTACTTGTGGCGCTTATTTGAAAAAAAAAAAAAAAGAATCTATTTAGATCGTTTTTTGTGTTTACTTCTAATTGAATTTTGACATGAAATTTTTATTTTTTGACAGGTTGGAAAAGGAAATATTGGATAGATATCTCGATGTTGTCCTCAAGGGGAACAAAGATGGGTTGAAGGTGAATTTTTGGACTCTCTAGACCAATGGTGAAATAATCATGAGTAATGCAATAAATCAGTGACATGTGATTAGCTATCTGATTTGTGATTGAAGCTTTCTCCGTAGACTAGGTTTAGAATGGTTTTTATCTATGAATGTCTTGTTGGTTTATGTTAACAATATATATTTGAAGTCTTTTCCTAATGTAAGTCATTGCAAAGCTTCAATAGTAACGAATTGAGATAGTTTTGCAAGCTAAGAATGCATGGTTTGTTTTCCTTGATGGTATTTGGTTTTAGAAAACACTAAGTTCTTTTTGATCGAAATATAACAAAAGATGCAAAGTCTGATGATGTCACATTGTCTGAGTGAATTAAAACAGGTTCGCTCGTTTTTCTGATGTTTGAGTGAACCAGTAATTTCACTTATTGCCTAGCATATAACACACTAGCACACATACTGGATGATGCCATGATGTGTTATCTGTTATGTTTCTTTGACTCTATCACTTAGAATAGTTACGGGTCTCATGATAGTCCTAGAGCTTGATTAGCTCTCTCTGTATATGGGTGTCACCCCTTTAGGTGTATTTATATATATGGGAGTCACCCCCTTGGTGTCCTTTTGAATATATTGATATCCTATCTTACTTATCAAAAAAATAATATTAATAGTTACGGGTCTCCATATTGGTTTATATTTTAATGGAGTTTGTGTCCTTGCATAATTGCATTTTTTTCTTGTCATTTACTAAATACATTTAATATTTGGTAATTTAAGAATAAAAAAAAGAATAGATTAGTTGGCAGTAGATCTAAGCAGCCACCTTGAGGCAAAACTAAGACTCTGACTAGCATAGTTCTCTGTTATGCTTCTTATTGTCAAAGAAGGAAGCTGCTTAGCAGCCTTCATATGATGTAGATTGTACGAAACACTATTGCAGTGAAAACCACTTTCTATCTCACGTGTTTTATATTAGAACACTCGCAAAACAACTCCTTCCCGTTGTCATTTGTTGGACCTTGATGGAATTATAGCTGGCTAAGATGGAACAACTGAGGACGGTGGTAATTATCTCGCTATATTTCTAATAAGGTCTAACAAATGACAACGTAAAGGAGTAGTTTGCACATGCCGTCAAATAAGAGTGGTTTTCACCGCAACAGCGTTTCGTACCACATATGCAGTAAGGCTGCTAAGCCGCTTCAAGCCCTGAACCGTGGTAGTTAGAAGTCTTAGAACATTTATTGCCACAGACAGCATAGGTTTCCTGATTCTGATTTGTAGGCTGGTGCAACGGCAAAATTATGTGTGCTCCTGGGAGCATGTGCACATGATTTTATATACCTTTTATCAATTTATGTACCTTTGACATGTAAAGATATGCTAGAAATATTGTGTTTTGTGATATTGAAAATAATTAATGTCCCATATCAGGTATATAGAATATGACAAAGGGACCTACAAAAGTATCGAATGCTACATACAATTACACCTGGATGATGCATGATTTAGTGACTCTGTGAAATTACCTCATCATGTAATTTTCAAAAACTTGCATGTATTTGGAAATTGGGAAAGTACGGTTCGTAATGTCTGTGACTGAGAATGAGAATACAAACAAATTTGTTAAGGCTTGTACGTACAAGTAATGTGTTTTCCTGTCCTATCTGACCCCTTGAACCCTGATTTTTGTTGCCCCCGCTTCATTGGTATGTACAGAAGCTGAGACTAAGAATCGAGGATCCTCCACGAAGAAAGCATATGGTGTACCTTGGAGGTGCAGTTCTTGCAGGGATAATGAAGGTACTGCTTTCAATCTCTTTTTCTTGTGAATTAAATCATATATATAGTTTGAACTTTGAATTGGAGTGTCTCTGTCAGTTGGCACTTTGTTCCCCCCACTCTGCCCTCAATTTGTGGAGGCTGGAACAAGTGGATTCCCAGGAATAACTTGCACACAAGGTTTTATAACCATCCCCATATTGGAATCCTTAGATGTTGGTTCAATTTAACATCCTTCTACGTTCATTTGTTTGTATGTGCTTTGAGTGGGAGTTTGCTCAATGAGAGTGCAAGTGTCATCCTAGATACTTATTATTGACAGTCCCAAAACAAAAGCATAAAAGAACATAACATCGAGTCCTCGATGACGGTTATTTATAGCCAGAGATGCTGAATGACTCTTTGTGAAGGTTAAGATGGCCGCTTCCTTCTCAGTTGCAAATGGTTTTAGCTAGTTCCTACTGTCAAAAACTGAGAGAAGGGAAAATGTATACATAGAATATTCGACCCACGCTGTATTCCTGATAGGTTTCTGTCTTCATTTTCACTATGATGGACCATCCCTGTTTAAGCATTCTAAACATAAGGACATGCATATTGTTTTCCTGTCATCGAACCCTTAGTCTAGAATGCTATCAATGCTGGATCCACCTATAGGTCTGGTGCATTCATTCACTGCTGTATGCTTTTGATGCCTTAAATAAGTTTGACTTCACTGAAGTTAACTCAAGCTTTCACTGTTCGATAGTCTCGGCTGTGTATTAAATGGCACTATATATTGTAGAAGTCATAACCCTAAGATACACCCTGACGACATGCGGGTTCTATAATTAAGGTCTTTTGAGGATTTGATATGACCAGGACAGGAAATGTTAATGTCGCATAAACGTATATGACAGACCTCCGTATCATGGATGTGTTAGAGATGTCTCCTACTTGGAATTCTATTTGGGGGCCAGTGAGTCCGTACTTTATCTCAAAGGGTCAACTCTATCTTGCAGGATGCGCCAGAATTTTGGATAAGCAGGCAGGATTATCTGGAGGAAGGACTGTCCTGTCTGAGCAAGTGTGGTCAGGCATGATTGTCAATGTGCTCTCTTGAGCAGGAGCCTGAGAGCGAAACTGCAAACCGCAATGACCGGTGAGGGTTTACTCACTAAATCACCCCATGTAGTATTAGTAAAAGGTGAAAATTATAGTGATCATCGTACATTCGTACGTAAACATCATAAACTAGTTCGGATTCATAAAGGTAATTTTCAAGATTGTACTCTGCAACTTATGATCTGTAAAAGCATTCCTTCATGGATGTGGATTATGAACTTAGCCAGTTATGCCATTCAGCTGTGGCGTCACCGACTTTAGCAACACCCGAACGTTTTATTTCTATCTTCACATTAGTGTTATGTTGTCGCAAGTCGACTACGTCGATGGCTGTTCTGTAGGACTTTGTTTTCTTGTATTGCCGGGCTGGAGAACTGAAGTGTGTAGGATCCTCACTTGGTTAAATTTTACGGAGGCACGGAGCAGTAAGGACTCTGGATCAACTTGCCAACTGCCGCTTCTAAAATGAGACTGACAACTCAAAATCAAGATAAATGCACGAAAACAAGAAGATTCGTTGGAAGCCAAAAAATCATGACACGCTTTAGATATGACTATTGTCCCATGAGACGGTGTTAATGTTTAATGTTTTCGGCACATTCTTAAAATCACATATTCTACCATGAGACGGCATTTGGCTCGTACAATACAACCACTCAAGGAACTCGTCATCTTTACTGCACACAAGTAGAGTGTAAGGTTATGTGTTGATAGTCAGGGTTTGAGCATAACAGAACAAAGCCGAACCTCCCAAGGATCGAACCCAATGGACCGAGGACCGAACCAAATCCCGCTCGTCCTGGTACTGTCCATTTGAATCTTTTCGATCTAGGGCTTTCGAAGTTTACTGTTTTTGCATCGCAAAGGTAAGAAGCAAGTAGTGTTTGAGACTCAAGGTCCAAACCATGCCACCATCTAGTCTACTAGTGTCATAAACAAAGTGGTCCAATAACGCTTTAATTTAAAACAAAAAGTTCAATTGGATCCCTTTTCACTCATTTATCAAAACCTTCCCAAGTGTATGTGTTCGTATTTTAGCCGGTGAATGATATAATAATTGAATGAAGTGATGTAATTTAGGAAGGGTTAGTTGATCAACCATGTAGCTACCTTGGTAATAATGAAAACAACTTACCAACGAATTTGGTGGATTTTAGTGAAGAAAAGCAACGTCATTTATGCACTTTGCAGCTACACAACAACATTATAACTAACAAATTTCGCCAACTTGTGTAACGAAGAAGTTTAGTCAACTTAGCCTGCATTGTCTAATCACGTGGCTAGATGATCTCAAGCCTTTGATTATCCTTGATTCATGACTGTTAGGTTTATACCGCCATAAACAACTCAGCACAAATGCAACAGAAGCAACCGTATAATTAGAATGACAAGAGAGACACATAAGATAGTCACCATTGATTTCATTTGATTCATATATTAAATGATACTGATTTGATTTAGATTCGCTGTTTTTTAAATTGAATTAAACAGGGCATAAGGATTCAAAAGTTTACTTTGATTGAGATACTCTAAAAATTGGTAAAGAAAATTATATTGTTGAAACAAACATGATGATCTAAATGTGAAGATTGTGAATTGCTAATTACTTGTGTTGGTCATAAAAATGATGAGACTTTGCCTACACGCGTAGAACAAGTTTTGTGTGAGACGGTGTCACAATAAATTATTCTGAGACCATCTTATTCGTTTCTAAAGTGACATTTATTACGTTTTTAGTGACCATTATACTTCTTATTATAGTGATTGATTTATTATATGATTAGAACAACCCACATATGATGCGTAGATGGATTATTTTATAAATTATGACCGAGGATCAAGGTTGGCCTAGTGGTTAGAAGCAGAACCTGCTCGGGTTGTCGCGCGGTTCGAATACTCATATCCCACCCCCGTAATATTATCTGCTCCTTTGTACCAAAACAAATGATGACTAATTTTATGTATTGTGATCGATAAAATCACAACAAAGTGGTTTGTTGTAAACTAAAATGATTACTAAAAGTAATACAATGATAACAACAATAATACCCCCGTGGTTGTAGTCTAACACTAACACCATTAAGGCAAAGGGTTTGCCGGATAATAATTTTTAACCAAGTAAATTAAAGTGGTTTTATAATAATATAGTGTGAGACCTTCTCGAGTTCTCGTATGACACTTGTTAAAAGAATCAGTTCGAACAAAGGTGGGGGGGGGGAGGGAGTTGACCTCTGGGAGATATTTGGCAAACCCTCTTGCCCCAATGGTGTTACCGTGTTACTGTTACCGTTGGTCGCTGAACTACGAACCCAAGGCATTATTATTTGTGTCTCACACAAGACTTGATGATTTTTTTTACGTCTAGCCCCATTTTGCCATATTTTTTGCATACTATTACTACGACGATCTGTACCCCCACTTGCTAAAATTAGCAAATACAAGATTGTCACAGTGAATTTATACCCATCTTTTGTTCCCCAGGTCCTATAGCTGTATTAAATACCATATGATCCTCGATCGATTCTATTATTGCACTTGGGATAAACATAACAATTATTTTGTATTGGTCCAAAAGTAGCCACGCCATTGTGAAAATTTCAAACATTAGTGAAAATTCTAGCTATTCTCTTACATTGTCTTAATTTTATAAAATTTTTTTATTGATTTAAGATGGTATGGCTCGAACTTTTATATAGTTAAATTCATTAGATTTCTTGTTCACTCGAAAGTCATAAATAAGTTTTCGAATTAATTTATTATAAAAAATATTGAGGTTTGGCACTCTGGCCCTTAAGTTCCATACGTTTACCGTGACAATTTGACTTACCATAATCTTATGATATACTAGTATGGAGTAACTTTTATTACTCCCTTCGTACGAGTTTAAATACCCCGTATTGAAAACGCACCCTCACGAAAGAGGGTGTGCACACTAAACGGTTAATCAAAGTTCCGAAAAAATTACATGGAATTTTTTGTTAATCCTCTTATCTAATTTGTTATGTAATTTTTTTGAAACTGTGATTAACCAATTAGTATGTTTAGTCTTCTCAACATATGGGCATTTTAGGTATATGGTGTTTAAACTCAGACGGAGTGAGTATATATGAGAGTTTACGATAAAGAAAGAAACAATTATTTGGCAAAAAATAACTATATAGGATTAGAATGCCAACCCTACCAAACCAAGCGTACGAGACTTCGTCTATTTGTGTGTAATAAAATGTCATAATTTCTAAGTTCTATCTTGGCTAGTCACCAACCTCCACCCATATCAGAATATTTGTGCATGGTTTCATATATGCAGTCTCCAGGAAACTTTGGAAGATAAGCCAAATAAACAGCTCATATAAAAAGTGGTATAACTAACTCATAAACTATGCAAGAAAAAGAGCCCTTAATTCCTTAAATACTCCTACACAAGAAACATAACCCAATAATTTGAGCCATCTCTCTTTTCCACACTTGTTTGAGAAGTTAACCATTCAAATACTTAATCATCACTCCACATCTCATACTTCTATATATATCTCCCACAATCCTTCCTATACCAAAAAACACTAGCTTAAAAAACATATTCATAAACACATTGTACCATTTACACACAACAAGGCCTACAACATGGTACGTTGTCTATATATGATTCATTGTTTTGCGAGTTGATTTCTACACTCCTTGAGTTCATTGTTATCGTATACACTTCATTTTGTATGAGAAACTCAAAGAATTGTGTTCATGTTTTGACGACGGAAGTGTAAAAAAATCAATGTTGGGAGCGTAAAGATTCGCTACCCATTAGTATTGCATGCATATATTATTATTAATCACTAATGTGAAACTTTGTTTGTTATATTAGGTTCAGGAGAATGGAGTGAATGGGATTACAATGATCTCCAACGGCCACAAAATGGGTGATGAACTCAACGTGAAGCATCTAGGAAAACCATCATTGGTTCAACCAGCTGAAGACACTCCAAAGGGTTTACACTTCCTCTCAAATCTAGACCAGAACATTGCAGTTATAGTCCGTACAATATACTGCTTCAAGTCAGAGGAGAAGGGCAATGAAATCGCAGGCGAAACGCTTAAGGAAGCCCTGGCTAAGGTTCTTGTTCACTACTACCCCTTGGCAGGGCGGCTTACGATCAGTCCTCAGGGCAAACTGATCGTCGATTGTACTGGTGAAGGCGCGGTGTTTGTCGAGGCTGAGGCTGATTGTAACATGTATGAGATTGGTGACTCTACTAAGCCTGACCCTGTCACTCTTGGCAAGCTGGTTTATGATATACTTGGTGCTAAGAACATCCTCGAAATTCCTCCTCTTGTTGCTCAGGTTTGTGCCTTTAAAATTTCCTGATTTGGTTTTTTTACCTTTTGTACAAGTCTACTTGGGACTTAGGGAAGTGATGTTCAAGTTATTATAAGTTTGATCTTAATAAGCAGATTTACTCTGGTTTAAGCCTCAATAAACGTCCATGAAACACTAAAATCGCGGTAGTGTGACTTAGAAGCTTGCGTGACTTCTAATACATATTGTATTGTGTACAAAGTCAGTGTATTAGTTCACCTAATGACCTAAGTAATCTTTACTCTGACTGTTCCCCTGCTTATAATAGATTTTCTTAGTGAAATGCTCATCATGTGATATTTCTTATATTGCTATATATCCCGAGTAATAATCAAAATATCGAATGTAAATCTGATATCGTAGACTCTCTAGACTGTACATAAGAAGGGAGGTTAACAGTGACTAGTATCATAAATTCTTAAGCAAAAATGCTCGGGCTTAAGTACAGCGAAAGCTAAAAATCGAGTAATCGTGAATTGTGATGAATGAAACAGTTTCTAAGGGGAATTGCACGAATGGCTCAATTGTACACAAGGAAATAAATTTAAAGGGGTGAATTTGTGCAGGTGACAAAGTTTAAGTGTGGAGGGTTTGCGCTAGGCCTATGCATGAACCACTGCATGTTTGATGGGATTGGAGCTATGGAATTCGTCAACTCATGGGGTGAAACAGCGAGGGGCGTACCACTAAACATACCCCCATGCCTAGACAGGACAATCCTAAGCTCTCGAAACCCACCAAAGATCGAGTTTAAGCACGAAGAATTCGATGAGATAGACGATGTTTCAGGCACTAGTGAGCTCTACAACGAAGAAATGCAATACCGTTCCTTCTGCTTCAACCCGAAGCTACTCGAGAAGCTGAAAGCAAAGGCAATGGAAGACAACATCTTGGAGAAATGCACTACTTTCGAAGCCCTCTCAGCATTCGTGTGGAGGGCTAGAAGCAAGGCACTGAAGATGAAGCCTGATCAAAAGACGAAACTTCTCTTTGCAGTTGATGGAAGGCCTAAGTTCAGCCCACCCTTGCCTAAAGGGTACTGCGGCAATGGAATTGTTCTTACTAATGCTATATGTCCTGCAGGAGAATTGATCGAAAACCCGCTTTCAGCTGGTGTTAAACTAGTCCAAGAGTCCATAAAAATGGTCACTGACAGCTACATGAGATCAGCCATCGACTATTTCGAGACAACAAGAGCTAGGCCTTCCCTGAGCTCCACCCTGCTGATCACTACTTGGTCAAGACTGTCATTCCACACCACTGATTTCGGGTGGGGCGAGCCTGTTGTATCAGGACCTGTGGCATTGCCTGAGAAAGAAGTCATATTGTTCCTGTCACATGGTAAAGAGAGAAGGTCTATCAATGTGCTCCTCGGAATGCCGGTTTCGGCCATGAACACCTTTGAAGATCAGATGAATGAGATCTAAGCTCTAACAATTTGTTGATTAATCACAGGATAAGTTCGTCTGTCAGCATAATGTCGTCCAAGGATGTTTCACCTGTTTCCTATGATTTTTACTGGTTGTATGATATTATGTGTCCTATATATTATTGTTAATCATTGAATTTGGATACTACATACATTATTTGTTTAGGGAAGAAATGTAAGTCATCCTGTTTTTCGTCAAAATGTTTAGTTTTTGCAGGTGAATAATTGTTGGATTTGGTACACTTGCAAATTTGGAACTTTGTCTTGAACTTCTTGTACCAGATCTTTTAGCTAAGAAAACAAAACTACTTGTGATTCTATTCATGTTTTTCGTCCTACATAATTGAATGAACAGGTATTCCTAATATATAACATAAGAGATCGACGACATTATAGCAAAATCAATATTTTTATTTTACTTTATTTAGAACGATAATGCAATCACTGATTTTCGTATTCTATAACTCCGCCGTAGACAGTCCTTACGACTTCCCAACCCGTGCAATCCGAGATATTTACAACAAATCTGTTTAGAGTGCCGAGAGTTGTTGGCAATCAGAACAGTACATGAATGTTAATTGTAGTACGAGTTTTCATTGGTATCTGGCCTTCGACATGTCCAAATCTGGAAAAAACAAGAGAATTCAAGTAATAGATTATAGATGACACAATTGATCTGTGGGGTACATAATTAATTTGTCAATAAGACACGATTTCAACATTTCTACAACTTAAGCAACATGTCCCCGATATCTGCCTGCATGACAGCAATAGACTTGTACGGCATTATTTATGCAAATTGTGTAATCTTCTGATGAGCGATGAGCCGATGAGGAAGCTAAGCTTAAGCAATACGACCATTCATTGCACCTTAAACGTAACTACAAACTTTGTCGAAATAATTCATCAACTGGTATAAGACAAAGTGAGAAAGAAGTACTAGTATATAATTTGCGTAATTAGGTTGATACGTAATTACTGTTGTATCCTTGTATACCTAGTATATATATGAATGAAATTCATTGAGCCTCATTGAGGACTCTTCCCTAATCTCATATTCCTATATGGTATCGATCTAGGTTACCTCTAACTTCCGCTGCTCTCTCTCTCTCTCTCTTTGCTTCTCAGCCGTCGCCTATCACCGTGGTTGACGGCGAAGATGCACAACCTCCTCCTCCCTCAAACGACAAACTTCACCCTGCATTCTCCGTTACCAACATCAAAGCACAAGTCCAATTTGTGCTAGATGATGAGAAGATCAAGTATGATACTTGGGCGAAACTTTTTCGTCTTACCGTCGGTCAATATCAGCTTCTTGATCATCTTGATGGCAAAGGCTCCAAACCGACTGACACAACATGGAAAGCTATTGATGATGTCGTGCTCAATTGGATCTTCGCAACTATCTCCGATGACCTCGTTCTCGAGATGGTGAATGATGTGGACTTAGCCTCCGAAGCATGGTCTCATCTGAAGGCTCGCTTCCATGACAATAAGGGCTCCCGTGCAGCTGCCCTAGAACAAGAGTTTGTTACCCTCCGTCTTGAACACTGCTCCTCCCTTGAGGAGTACTCCCTCCGGTCCAGATTAAACTTCTCGCTCCCTTTTGCGCATTTCGAAAGGAAAATTAATAAATAATTGTAAATGATTCAATTAGCAAAAATATTTTAAAACTAATTATCACCAACATCTTCATCTTGCCTCCCTAATTATTCACTCGACAAAAAAATTAATAGTTTGGGAATGGGGAAGACAAAGTCGAGACCCTAAAAAAGAGGATGGGAAGTTTAATCTGGACCGGAGGGAGTATTGCTTTCAACTCAAATCTTTTGCTTCTCGTTTGAATAGTATTGGTGCTACGGTGTCAGATCAGCGTCTTGTGATTCAACTTACCAATGGCCTCACCGATGAATCATGACGGTACCGCCAAAATTATCCAACAACGTGACCCTATTCCCACGTTCATTGATGCTCGGTCGATGCTTGAGCGTGATCGGTTGCGTCAACTTCGCAAGTCACCCTCTACTGCCCTTGTCGTATCGACCACTCGTGCTGATTCCGCCATCTCCTCTTCTCTCGTCTCCTCTAACAAAGGGGGGGGGAGAGTAAGGGCAAGAACAAGACTCAAAAAGGCTCTCGGCAGGCCTCTGGTGGCGGGGTCTCGGATGCTCTTGTGCGACCTTACGCCACTCCTCAACAGTGGCCTTATTCCCCGTGGTTTCCCTCGCCGTGGACTGCACCACCCTGCCCATACCCCACTGCCGCGGGCTGGGCATGGCCCCGGCCTTCTGCCCCTGCTGGTCCCGGGGTTCTCGGTACTCGACCGACAACACAGCAACGTGGTCAGGCCCATGTCACCGCCTCTCCGGACTCGGGTTATCATCCCACTTATTTGAATCAGTTTTTTGGTGCTATGGCGCTGCAGGCTCCGGACTCGACTTGGTTTATGGATAGGGTGCTACCAATCATCTTGCATCTCATTCAGGTATGCTTACTGGTATAAAATCTTCCAGTAGTATTCCGTCAATTAATGTTGGTAATGGTAATAGTATTCCTGTCATTGGTAGTGGTTGTCAAACGTTAACTACAAACACAACCCCTCTCGCCCTAAACAATGTTATTTTCACTCCTCATATAATCAAAAACTTGATCTCCGTTCGAAAATTCACTGTTGATAATAATGTGTCCGTCGAATTTGACCCTAATGGTTTTTCTGTGAAGGATCTTCATACGGGGACTCTGTTAATGAGGAGCCATAGCAGTCACACCCTCTGTGTTGTCGTCCGCAACGTCCACCCACCCGCCTCACGCCAAAGCGTCAGCCCTTGTCGTCCTTCCTTTCTCGGTGTGGCACAGTCGTCTTGGTCATCCTGGCCACCATGTTTTAGATTCCCTTAAGCAAAACTTTCTATTTCATGTAATAAAGCACAGCGTGCATCCTTATGTCATTCTTGTCAAATTAGTAAGCATGTTCGCTTATCGTTTTCGGATTCTACTAGTGTCACTATTGCTCCGTTTGACATTATTATTCATAGCGATTTATGGACGTCTCCTATTTTAAGCCGTGACGGTTTTAAGTATTATTTGGTTTTACTGGATGATTTTTCTCATTACCTATAGGTCTTTCCCATCAAATATAAATCTGAGGTTTATGCGAAATTTCTCGAGTTTGCTAAATATGTTCGTACTCAATTTGAGCGTCCTGTCAAATCTTTTCAATGTGATCTTGGGGGTGAATTTGATAATACACCGTTTCGCAATTTTGCTAAGAACAATGGAATGGTGTATCGGTTTGCGTGTCCTCAAACATCTCCGCAGAATGGTAAGGCTGAGCGTATGCTTCGTTGTAAGGCCCCTAATTTCAAAAGCGGGGTTAAGTTATTTAATAGTGTGATTAACACGTTTTTACGTATAAATTTAAACTTTTTATCGAGTTTGGGAAGTGTGTGCGAAATGTATCTAAGTCTCGCACTAGAGCTAGCTTTGGTGACCGTATGCGGTAGTCGTGTATAGTTATTATAGATAACGGATTACAAACCGAGTTAGAACGTTAAAACCCGAGTGGTCGAGACCTGAAAGAAAGCTTGAGATAAGCATAAGACACGGCATGCTCCTATAGGACCGTGTCTTGAGCAAGTAGCTTGCTTGCTTGCCGCTTAACTAGGACAGGCAGCAGCTTCATATTCATTCTGCATTATCTCTCTCGTTAGGAACACGGTTGAGGTGAAACAAAAGCCAAACTTCAAGAACTTTTCGTCTTCTACAAGTTTGTAGAAGTCATCGAGTTATATATTGCCATTTACAGCATCCAATTCCTAGTTTAATAAAAGGTGTCCTGCTGTGTTCTGGTTTGGACCAGTTTTGGTATATTGGTCATAACGCCTTCATTTGGTAAGCTCAATCCTTAATTCTTGTTTCTATTTAATCCTAAGATATATGGGAACAAATAAATGTTGGTTAATTGTATTAACATTTCGTTTCCTAAATAAGCTGTTAAAGGGAACCCTTGTTTCGTTGTTCTTCCTGTGAGTATCATACGCCTAGGGTCTTCGTATTTTGATCATAGAATCCTCATTTAGTCATGTATTTGATCGAAACAAGATCCTAAATTGTATTTAGTTGAAACCTCTTGATTTTAGGCTTTTGGATTACTCAAAACCCTGTCTTGATGAACCTTTTATGAGCTGTACCATATGAACGCTCATGCAGTCCCCTGTTCTGGACCAGTTTGGGTATTTGTTGCACATATCCTTGAATACTTGATGAAACCATGAGTTTTATGATTATAAATACTCCCAAGACATTTTTTGAGAATATCCCGTTGGTTTTATTCATATACCTTACTGAATTCATGCCTAAATGAGCTCCTAAGCACGGGTCTAGTTTTCTGAAACCTAAGGGTTTGCAGCCTCTGTACCATACTCGGTTTTAACAAGTTTTATTCGTTTTCTTCGGGTGATTTTTGGTAATTAGAATGCTAACATATAGTTTTATGATATACTATGACTAAGGAAGATGTTGTATGCCTCGATTTCCAATATGGAACCGTCCATGGTAGCAGAAAGTTTATGATATGGTTGAGTAGCTAGGAGCTTACGTTTTGGAGGATCGTATTGTACCTAAACTGAGGTAAGCTCTACTTTATTTCTATAACTAGACTAAAGGCTCAAATAAATGAATTTAGACATGTAGGTGGATTTGTTTCACCTTATAATTCACATGGAGCCCAGGATGAAATAAGATGTAATATCACTTTGAGAATTCGATTTCAGGTGTGTGACCACTTATTAAATTTGGTCAGTATTGTTATGTATATGTTGTTGAATGATAGAATAAGTTATATTTTTGGATTCCTCATGAAATCCCGTGTGAAATAGTGTGCTCACTCGTTCAAATCAAAGTAGAAACGAATGAGTTATGATGTGTCCTTTGTGGTGCTGTTTCCTGCATACGGGAATGTTCAGCAGTCGGTATTTGATGTGTTTGGGGTACCAAATAAACCCCAAAATTTGATATCTTTATATGTTTGGAATCGTGGGAAAATTTCCTACATGATAGTATACTTTTATATTGTACTTGATTAGAAATTGATGAAGATATGATGTGATCTTGGTGATGCTGATTTCTGGGCTTGTGACAACCACCGTTTCTCGGAAAGTGCTCCGTTGAGTTAGCAAATGAACTCTGAGTATGAGTGCTGTTGTATAATTGAATCCTTATGATTTTTACCATGAGTTTATGTGGTGATATGTTGAATTGTGTTAAGAATTGAGCAAGTTATGCTCGCTTGATCAATGTGTGGTGCCATGGATGCTTAACTTGATCAATGAATTGTTGAAGGTGAAATAGAAAACATGTTATCTATAAGTGGCCTCCTAGGCTGTGTAAATCTTATGAGCTTAAGGCCTGAGTTGTATTTGGCTAGATATGACCATAAATGGTTAGATAATAAGCTAAGTGTAAAGTTGAGCTCAAGGGAAATGTCTCGTCATAACGGCTAATTAATTTGTCAAATCACTGGCTAATCATAATTGTTAAGAGGAATCAAGTTGCCCCTAATGTGTAGTTAAGTGAGTCAGTAACAGGAGCAGTTTACCTTGTGTCAATTGGAAGTCTTAAGTTGGGAGAAATTACTCCATTACCATAAGCTGTTCGAAACTGTGGACTGCACTTAGGGTCACCTTAAAAGTTTAACTGTGAGTAAATGGTAAAGAGTCTAACGTCGTGTGATATGTTGTTAGAATCGTACGGATGTCTAGTTTCACCTGAAATTTGCGGATTCGCAAATAGGTAAGTGAATCTGGAGTTATGACCAGACAAGTAACACTAGGTCAGTTTGCTAGTGAACTTGTGCAATGAGTAATTGTCTTAAGTTTGTGATCTCAAAAGTATTTGATGGACAATTAATTGGTTTACACCAATTGTTAAGTTGTGATTGAACAACCTCTAAATGTAGATGAAAAAGGATGGTTAAAGGTAAAGGACCACCAAATGAATGTGTTTCATGTCCTAGTTCATAAAAGAGTCGAGATGGCTAAACTATAAGTCTAGTGGAGTTGAATTAATCAATTCAAGACCAAGTGATCAAGTCTTGAGCTCTTTGAGTGTTTTAAACTTCTTATGTGCTTACTGCTTGGGAAATGGTTCAGTTGTGACTGATGTTATACTTGTGACATACTTGTTATACCAAAAGTG
>JBBYHQ010000007.1:4543603-4559347 GCA_038382645.1 Spergularia azorica | reverse complement strand
TTCATTTGTTTTCGAACTTGTGCTTTTTAAACTTGTTTCGAAACCCTTCCTTGTCGGGGTAAAGACAGGGTGGCGACGCTGAGTTTTCAACGATCAAATTTCGGTTAGTTCAATAACCATCAAACACAAACCATTTTGCGGGCGCTGCACACTGATGCTGCTCCAAATCTATTAAAACCTGGAGAAGAAATAAGGGTAATTGATAGTGGTAACAGCAAGGTGGTACGCATGATTATCATTGCTTAACTTTATTGGCTACATTTTACATGTCATGATTAAATTTGTTATTGAACAAGATGCATGGTTTCTAAATTTTATTGTTCTCATTTGGAGAGAACAGAGAGAGAACAGAGAATAGCTATGAGAATTTGGCAGTGATGATCGCAAGAGAGATTGCATGTAACGAGGTACCTATGAATTAAATTTCAATAATTCCCATGTTTGATAGAATACTTATATGAAACCTGTTGTTCAATTAATCAGTTAGTTTTTGTTGTACTTCTAAATCTTAATTTTATTATTGATCAGAAATCCGAACAGGTTACGGAACCTTCTGATGCCGGGATCATGAGATCATGACTTAGTATATCCAAGATCAAAATTGAGCAAGCAAGTGAAGTGAGTTTTTGTTAACGAGGAGCATGGGAGTTAATTCTACACTAGTATTAAGCAGCTCCTAACAGTCATGCATGCATCTACTTCAAGTCTAATGGAAATGCAGCCTCCTTTGACACTCCTCACGTCCTCCTCAAATAATCAGCTACCCACAGCTCAAAAGTAAGGCTAATAGGATCAAGTTGGAGTCTACAATCTCAGAGCAAGTTGCAAGATTATCTGAGTTATATATTGAAACAAGCAGCTCTATTAGAAGCAAGTAGCAGCCTACAATCAGCCTTATAATAATATTCAGTCTCTACTTTTGATATGCATTATATCAACCCCTATATGATTATTGAAGGCCTGAAAAGAGAGAGGAAAAGTGGCAGCCCATATCAGACGAAAGACAGAAATTGCATTAGCCTCCTATATCTATTTTAAGCTTATTTAACTTTGTATCTTCAAAGCAAGTTGCTGATTATTTTAAACTCTTATTGTAGTACTATTGATGTAGTATTTCAGCCTAGTTTAGTTTGATTTAGCACTATATATAGAACCCCTTTAGCATTGTAAAACACAGATTATGTGATATGAAAAAACATTTGAGTGGATTCTAAAAAACACTTCTAGTTTCAAGAGTTCATGCTTAGGGAAAGGCTTGAATGGTGTGCTAGCTTAGGTTACTTGTATGTGGTGTTTCTGTATCATACATTTAGGCTAAGAACCCTCTTCCCCAATTAGAGTTTAGGAGTGGTGTCTTTGTATCTCATAACCTCTCTCTGCCTATCCTTTATTTTCAGTTTATAAAACACACAAAACCACAAAAATACTACTGCTATCATACTCTAATTCTGTCATGGTTTATTCTAAGAATCGTTTATCATGTATGCTAACTATTTCTGCATCACCTTCTGTGAATGTAAGTCGTCAAGTGGATACATCAGACGGGTTGTCGGATGTGGACAAGGAGGACAAGAAGTACGAAGGGGAGGAGGAGGAAGAGGACAAGGACGAGGCAAGGTATAAAGAAGAGGATGAGGATAATAGAAGACAGGAGGATGAGGAAGAAGAAGAAGAGGATGATAATGACGGCGAAGATGAATGCGATGAAAATGAGAAGTACAATGCAGAACAGGAAAAACTAGAGGGTGAGTTTGAACAACCTTAAATTGGGGATGTGCGGATCCAAGAATGGGATGATGTTATACCAAGGCAAGGGTTCACAGCAATGTTGGCAGAAGGTGGAGACTGTAGTTTTGAGTACGGGAGAGCAAAAACTCGGTCCAGACCGAAAACCGGACCGGACAAAACCGGACCGAGACCGGACCGAGGGCCATTCGGTCCGGTCCTCGGTCCACTTTTTTTCGAAGCTCGGTCCTCGGTCGGTTCGGTTCGGTCCGGTCCAGGACCGATGCTCACCCCTAGTACTTTTGAGTAGGGCCTATTGGCACTACTGCTATCAGGTAATGACATTAATGTCATACTCGTATATAAAGAATGAAATCATCTTCTCATTTAAATAAACCATGTAGTTTTATCACGATTTTGACATTACTTATATTAGGATCACTACTATTTAAAAGTTAAAATGAATCAAATTGTATTCATCGGTCTGAATATGACAAACACTATCATCTATTGAACCCATAAAAACATCGCCTTCATGTTGAGCTGCGCGATTATCACTTTCATCCCTGATTATAATTTATAATGTTACATTTATTTTATAAATTACATCTACCGTAATTAAATATTGTATTTAAAGTTATAATGTAATTCTTACTACAATTGTAAGAGTACGTGTTTTTGATAATATAGTTGATCAATCATGGAAGTACAACTAAGTTCAAAAGTTTTCAGACAATCGAAATCATACAAGGTGGCATTATGAAATTTTAATGAAATATAAGTGTATAACACAAGTGATAAGACAAGTTGTCATATACTTACCACATTATATTATGAGTAACTTCTATTATTTTTGGGTATTTTGCGAAACCCTACCTTTAAAAGTCCATTTTTTTTGAAACCCTACCTTTTATAATATTTTTTGCGAGAGACTACCTTAAATTAAAAAAAGTTTGCAAAACACTACCTTATTGGCCTTTTCTGTTAGATTTAACACCAACTCCCCTTTGACCGTTAGTTGACTTCATTTACCTCCATCTCCCATCTCCAATTATACGCAAAGACAAGTTCAAAAGACATTTTGTTCTGTATGTTTAAGGCGTTGTTCTTTGCCCTTCACAACATGACTGCATAAGCACATCGCATCTTCTTATATTGGGCAACGCAATGAATGCTTCCGAAATAGATTGGGGTGGATACATGTTAGACAACATCGTTACCAGTAAACGTTCGTGGTCCCTTAATGTCATAGGGGGTTGGATGCTGCTGTTAATGATTCGTCAATATTTATTCCATATTTATCCTATGGACACTAAGTAAACATTATAAGAAGCTATTTTTTTTAAAGCAGATTATTTACCTCGACAGAATAATACATGGGAGACCAGTTATTTGGAGGGAAGATCAGTAAAGGATTTCATTCTGAGATCAGCACAATGCGATATGGCAATAAAATTGGACATGCGAGAAAATAGAGATTTTGGCGCATGTTAGATATTTTTACTTACATGTTCAGTAACCATTAAATAAATATTTTACAAAAACTTTATACAGTATATGAATTCCGCTCTCTTATACGGTGTTTTGGTTCCATGTCCACACAGGTAATTGAAGGTGTTATATATGGCAAGCCATATTCTAATCTTAGGTCTTGAATCAACTGTGCATACACACATAAATGCATACATCCGTACATACATAGGTTAACAATTGGTTTTATGATCTATTATTTCCGGTTAAAATTTGATAAAATTATTGTAATCGTACTTTTGGACAATAAATTTCAAAATGTTGTACTTGTATTATAGATTTGTTATTCGGGTTACTGAATGAAATAATGGTGTGTTTACCTAAACACATATTCATTTATACTACGCTCAAATTATGAGTTCCCGTCTTTTATGTATTGACCAGATTTCGGAATATTATCTTAGTATCCAACAAATAGAAATTTGTTGTCTTGCTGTGATGTGGGTGTATCCACTGTCTTTTTTTTTTATATATAGATTCTACAATGATTTGGAACCAATTTCTAATAAACACTAGTTTGTTGGCCCGGGTCACACCCGGGCTACCTATTTGTATCAATCACACTCGTTTCACATTAAATCATGAACCAACGCTACATAACACAATAACGTACACCCTATTCATAAACCAATTACTAAACCTTAGTAGATGCGTATTTTCCTCACTATTGATTATATTCTAAACACATTGCTTAATCTAGTTGAATATTTTTGAAATAAAACTATTCTAACACTATACAAATTACGAAAGAGTCAAATGGGCAAAATTTGTAAACCGATAACTTTATAATTAGCTTTTGAACTAATAATAATTCACCTTAAAGCTTACTTTCTTTTTCTATGAATTGCACTTTTATTTTGGACCTCTTTTGTAGGATATTAAAATGTGTTGGAAATCTGTACTTAACTTTTAATTGTCTAACATAACAGGCCTATGTGGCGAATTATTAGAGTGTTTCGCTTTGTTGTCAAAAATAAAAGTCACATAGGATCTTATGTGTCACTTCTACAACAAGCTAGCTATACATGAGAAGATGGTATCAATCTTTTGAGCTCCCGACTCAACCGTTATGAAACTTTTCAAAATCTTATGAATAAAGTTCTTTAAGTTCCATTATTATCATCCATTATTCATCTTAATGCTAATATTAAATTGTGTGTCTTTTCTATTCGTTTGTCAAATTTGGCGGTTATACATTAGTTTAAGGTAGTATATATATCTTTGTCTTGTGCTTAATTTTATTGAGAAAAAAAATGTACGTGCCACACATGTACATCAAAATTTTAAATCCAAGTAAGAGAAGAGATGTATACTAAAATATTGGTGTAAAGTTTTGATGTTATATATATTAACCATGGTTAGGTTTTTTATTGTGTGTTTGTGCTTCTAAATTATTGTAATTTAGGTAATCGGTATTTTAATTTTGCAAGTGATTACGTAACTTGATTTTACCAAACTTAACACATTAAATATGTTTTCCCTTTCTTGCTTTTGCTTTCTACGTTAACCATTCTTGACCACAATTGTACCATTTTGACAAGAATTGGCTAAATCTTTACAACTTATATATAATGTTACTTAACCGCTCAAAAAATTGTAAAAATATATTGCCTCCTATTCTTTCATGATTGAAAACTTATATAGTGTTGGAACTTAAAATGTGACATAATTATCATGATTCTAGTTCACAAATTTCACAAATTGGAAGAGAATCATATATTCGTATAGATTGGACATCATTTTTATTCAACTGTTTCAACCGTTTAAATTTTAAAACTTTCATGTTTCTTATAAATTAAGATTATCTAAATATTCAACTAATTATGATATTTATATTATTTATTAATTTCCTTATCAATATTTTAATAGTTTATACATTATTTTTCCATATCCTACTAACCAATAATATTTATTTATTCTCATCCAATAGAATTGTACCAAGTGTCCATCAATTAAGGGTTGTACTCGGCTTTTATAATCTTAATCTTAATACATTTATAAACGAAACTTTTTTCGTGGGCAAGAGGTCTAGAGCCCTTCGAATTTTCTTTTAGCTTCTGGGGAAAAAAGATTAAAATATGTTATGGAATTGTTGTTTTAGCATGTGTGAGTTTATCGTAATTATGAACAAAATTCATAAATTAGTTATGGAAATGTGGTTTACCATATGTAAGTTTATGGTAATCTACACTAATACTTTAATAGGCTAACATCGGCGCCTACGTGGCACTTCATGAAGGTGCTCTTACAAAAAACATCCATGTCATGCATGAATTGTCGGCCCATTATGAGTTGCTTCTCTCTCCTCCATTGTTCACGCAATCAATTCTCCAAAATTTATCACCATTGTCATTTCATCTTCCTACCTACTAATGAGTTTTAATTTCAAGCGTTGAATGAGAGGTTACTTAAATGTTTTTTTAATTATTAAGGACATTAAACAATGTGACTTTTGGCTCTTGGTTTGCCAAATTTGCGGTTACAAGGTGTACAAGATAGTATATATACCTTTGATTTTGGTGTATACACACTTCACATACATTACTCTAAGCTTTTGAAATGACATAGAGATAGAATGAATTTCTATCAGTATTTCAAAGGGTATTAGATACCTATTAGTTTTATCCCTCATAGTAATGCTATCCAAGTTTGTTTTATTCATCTAAAATTTATTATCTAATTCTGTATTGGTATTCCAATTAGTAGTTACATTCTACTGCGATTTTTTTTTTTTTGCTACATATTGTACCAGAATTATTGTAACGAAAGTTAATATGTGTGTTCATATATATTTTTTGAAACTATTGACAATATAGTGTGATCTTCATCTTTATGGTTTACATTTTTCAAAAGTGCAAGACGTACTACCCCATATACAACAATCAATACAAAGATCACTTGACAACCCAATTCTTTATGTATTTTACATTTGTTTTATTTGGTGTGCATGAGTGAAGTATACACTTAACACAAAAAGAGTATCTTACAAAGAATCAATCGACTACGAAAAAGTTATCCAATAATTTCACAAAAATTATTGTGTTCTTTTAAATTTTAGCACTAAATGAAATGTCTTACATATATCTCATTCCTATTTTCTCTTACAAGAACTCAAAAGGACTAGACATTTAAATGAAAATATGGTCATGAACATATACCATTTAATTTTTATGTCAAGATCACATTAATAATACTAGAATTTAACGTTATTGTCACAAAGTTCGACATCGTCTTCTCCCCTACTTTCTCTTTTAGTCTAAGGTAAATATTGTTGTTATACTTTCGTGTTTCAAGGCGTTATTCACTTATGAAATAATTTAAATAAATAAAATTTTAACAATTCCTAATTTATCACATAATAATATCTTAAATTGATATTTTATTAAAATAGTTTTAGTTATTGCGTTAATTGAATCATTTAAGAATCCATCAATTTGGGCAAGGTGAGCAATGACCGTGTTGGAGTTTGCAAAGGACATGCATCAGCTTAAATTTTATTTGGGTCATTTATGAATAAAGCCAAATCAATCGATATCTGGTTGATACGGGTTGTCAATTCCAACTTCATTCCTATCGGAGTTACAGACAAGGAAAAGGAACTCAAAAGCATAAATAGGAAAAATATTTGTAACACTCAAAATAGTTGTGTTAAAATAAGCTTGCTAGCGAAGAGTCTGATACTAAAAATGGTGTGTCATCATGCATATCCTTTTGTTTTATATTAAAAAAAAAGGGGGTAAAGAACAAATGTTAACACATTCCCGTGATTTTCACGGGCATAAATGCTAGTTTTAAAGTGAATCAATATGAAAGTTTCCTTTATTAGTTATGGTAAGATAATATTCTATTAGTCAAATTTACATTTCAATATGTGAGAAAAGTTGACATTTACTACATTTTGGTAAATATAAGAACCAATTTTTTTTTTTTTCAATAATGATAACCTTCACATTATTAGAGAAAAGTTGACATTTTCTACAT
This sequence comes from Spergularia azorica, assembly GCA_038382645.1. Classification (NCBI taxonomy): domain Eukaryota; kingdom Viridiplantae; phylum Streptophyta; class Magnoliopsida; order Caryophyllales; family Caryophyllaceae; genus Spergularia; species Spergularia azorica. The sequence goes on along the minus strand of JBBYHQ010000007.1, from coordinate 4,552,111 downwards.
TCTGGTAAATATAATGATAACCTTCAAATTATTTTTGAATGAATCTGATCTTTTCTAAATCCAACTATAAGATTTGAATACGTCTAGAGACATTGAAATTGTATTTCATTTTTTTTTATGAAAAAAAGTTCAATTGGTGCATAAAAAATTTCATTTAGATGTTATGGAAGATAATATTTCTAAGCAAGTATATGGTAGTCATGAAATGGTAATATAATACAAAGAATTTTCTTAGGGGTAATGGAAGTATTACATTATATTACAAATTTAATTTATTGTAAATTTGTAACCATAAAAAGATGAACACCCGCTCCTTTCTGAAATTTATGACGATTTCATTTTGCGAGCCAAGGTATTGACTGTTGATTTCGCAAAAAACTATTAGACTTGCATACTTAAAGTTATACTCATTTGGTTGATATCTGCTTTGATGATATTATTATAGCTTTGTAATTTTTTGCTTTATATTTTTAGGTGGTTAGCAATTCTACTTATTTAAGTGAATTTTCAAATACTAATAACAACGAGTATAAGTCACTGAGTTTCTTTAAACTATGCGCTATTATATAGGTCTATTCTTTTATTTTTTAATCATAAAAAGAAAGGATACTCCCTCCTTTCAGATTTCCATGATTGTTTTAATCTGTTTAACTTAGGTATTCAATGTTGAACACTTCATATGTCAATTGATCTAAAATAATTAAAAAAAGTGTGTTTTGGTGTTTATATGTAGCAAAATTAAGTTGAATTGTATCATACAAGGTCATTTCCGTATTCAATGTAGTTATTTCTATGAGTGCAATCTAATGTTTTTACATATTCTATCAATCAAATTTACATTTCAATATGTGAGAAAAGTTGACATTTACCAAATATTTTTTTTTCAATAATGATAACCTTCACATTATTAGAGAAAAGTTGACATTTTCTACATTCTGGTAAATATAATGATAACCTTCAAATTATTTTTGATGAAATACTCCGAGGAGGGCCATGGAAAGTTGGTGGTAAGATTCAGATTCTTAAGCAGTGGACACCAGAATTTGGGCAAGAATTGGACAGGGTTTCCATTGTTCCTGTATGGGTTCTATTACCTGATTTGGATCCATTTCTGTGGTCTATGTCAGCATTGAGTAAAATTACCAGTAAGCTGGGAAAACCACTTTATGCTGATCATACCACAACTTATCAGGAGAGGCTCTCCTTTGCAAGAGTGCTAGTGGAAATTGATGTGTCTAAGGAACTTCCAGACCAGATACAAGTGACAACACCCTTTCATGGAGAGTTCACACAAAGAGTAGAGTATGAGTGGGTGCCTTACTTTTGTTCTGAGTGTAAAAAGCTTGGACATAAGGCATATAGCTGCAAACATGCAAAGAGGGCGCCAACTGTCAAAAGTAAACAGGTATACCAGCCAGTGCAGGAGCCTGCAAATGCTAATGAGCCTGTTAAAACTTTTGACAATACAGATTGCTTAGCAAAACCAGATAGTGTGGTGCAGCCAGTGTAGAAGCCTGCAAAAGCTGCTGAGACCACATATACTGATGCTCTAAACAATCTGCAAAGCTCTAGGACAGAAAATCAGAATAGTCCTGATCAGACTATCCCTGATTCTCCAAGCATGCATTCAGAGACTCCTCCTCCTTCACCAGATGAGGATGTGGGATATCATATTTTCACCAGCAAATCACACAAGAAGAGGCTGCTGCAACAAATCAAGAAAAGTGCCAATTCAGATTTTCCTAGCCTAAACTTGGGTGAAGGCGCTACAGTAAGGGAAGTAGCTAGCAACATTACAATAAAGGAAAATGTCCCACGTGACATTCCCTCCAAATGTTAATCTCCTCTTGGAACATTAGAGGGCTCAATGAGCCTCTAAAGCAGCATGAGGTTAAGAATCTTATGCTGAAACATAAGATAGATATCATAGGAGTTTTGGAGACAAAAATAAAAGAGCATAAGGCTCCAGTGGTAGTAGCAAACAAGTTTAGTGGTTATTCTGCTGAATTTAACTATACTCACCATTACAATGGAAGAGTATGGGTAATTTGGCATCCAGGAAGAGTTGACCTGCAAATTGTGGCTACTCATGCCCAATTTATACACTGCAAGGTCAAGAATAAGGCAACTAATAAGGAGTATGAGGTCACTATGGTCTATGCTAGTAACGACAGACTGGAAAGACAAGATTTGTGGCATGAAATGGAAAATTTGGCAGGGAATATCCAGGGTCCTTGGTTGGTTATGGGCGACTTTAATAAGGGATCCGGAGGAGAGAATTAGCATTGCAGAGACAAACACTGGTGACATGGTAGAATTTAATGATTGTATTACAAACTGTGGTCTAATGCAAAGTCATGGTGGGGATTTTACTTGGTGTAACAAACAGGTGGGTATTGACAGGGTTTGGTCAAAATTGGACAGAGCCATGGTATACCAGGAATGGCTGATTCAACAGACTAACTCTACCTCAACTATCCTCCCTTTTGGAATATCAGATCACACCCCCATCCTGGTAAATGTTGATAATGCTATTGAGATCCAGAAACCCTTTAGATTCTTGAATTGTTGGGCTGATCACCCTCAATTCTCCAATCTAGTAAGGAAAGCTTGGGACATTCCTGTTTATGGTGCTCCTATGTTCAGACTTTTCAAAAAAATGCAGAATGTCAAGATTGAAATGAAGAAACTCAACAAGAATTTCTACTCCAATCTGACTGATAGAGTTAATCAGTGTAGAAGAGACATGGAGGATTGCCAGAAAGCATATTTGTTGGATGTTACTAATGATGAGATGCAACATCAGGAGGAAATTTTAAAACAGAAATTTTGCACACTGAAGAATGCAGAGCTGAGCATGCTCAAACAAAGAGCAAAAATCACACACATCCAGGATGTTGATTGTAGCTCGAGGTATTTTTATTCCAAAATTGCTCAGAGGAATCATATGGGGGTGATTGGAAGTATTTTGGACACAAATGGAGTGAGGCACACCACTCAGGAGGGTATTACTTCTGCATTCATTGACTATTATAAAGGTTTGTTAGGCACTAAAAAACCAGTGTCTGAGTTGGATAAATCCCTGTTTCATGGAATGATATTAAGTGAGATTCAAAGCATGGAGCTCTGCAATGAGATTACCAAAGAAGAAATCAAAAATGCTCTCTTTGACATTGAGTCTAACAAGAGTCCAGGGCCAGACGGATTCTCATCAGGGTTTTTTAAGCAGGCTTGGCAGATTATTGAGACAGACTTCTGTACAGCAATCAGAAGTTTTTTCAAATCCAAGAAATGGCTTAAACAATGGAGTTCAGCCATTATTACATTGATCCCAAAGAAAAAGAATGCCAGTTCTGTAACAGATTACAGACCTATCTCCTGTTGCACTACAGTTTACAAAACTGTAACCAAAATTATTGCAAATAGACTTCAGAAAGTGATGCCATCTCTGATTGGTTTTGAACAGTCTGCCATTACAAAAGGAAGAAATATCTGTGACAATATAGCCCAGTCTCAGTCCTTGGGTAAGGGTTACAGTCAGAAGCATATTTCCCCTAGGTGTCTGATGAAGATCGACATCAGGAAGGCATTTGATTTTGTCAGCTGGGAATTCATTGAAAACACCCTGAATATCTGCAACTTCCCAAAAGATTTTATTGATTGTACTATGGCTTGTGTCAAAAGCCCTTGGTACTCCCTAAAGATTAATGGCACAAGTCAAGGTTTCTTCAAAGGAGAATGTGGAGTAAGGCAAGGTGATCCAATATCACCCTACCTTTTTGTGTTATGTATGGAAATGCTTTCCAGGAGGTTAAGAGACTTGGTTCATCTACCCAGCTACTCTCTTCACCCTAAATGCTCTAAAATAGGACTCACTCACCTGGTATTTGCTGATGATGTTATGGTGTTTTCAAGAGGAGATTGCCCTTCTGTGATTGCAGTCACTGAGGTTTTGAACAATTTCTCAGCCATTTCAGGTCTGCAAGCTAACCCTCAAAAGACTAAATCCTACTTTGCTGGCATTAATTCAGGAACCAAGGAGGATATACTTAGCATCACTCAATTCCAGGAGGGGAAATTTCCCTTCAGATATTTGGGAGTTCCTCTAAACTCAGCAAGAATAAAAAGTTCAATGTATACCCAGCTGATAACTAAGATTCAGGTACACCTGAAGAATTGGTCCACACAGTTTCTGTCTTATGCTGGAAAGGTCCAGCTGATCAACTCAGTGCTGTTTGGTATCCAAAACTTTTGGTGTAATGTCATCCAACTTTCCAAAGGTGTAGTAAAACAGCTGAACAAATTATGCAGGAGCTTCTTGTGGAACATACCTGATGGACAGAGAAGAATGATCTACAAAAGTTGGGCAAGCTCTTGTGCTCCTAGGAATGAAGGGGGGTTCAATATCAAGGAAATTCTAGCCTGGAATAAAGCCATTATCTCCAAATGGTTGTGGATGATAGACACAAGGAAAAGTAATGTCTGGACAGACTGGGTCAGGCACTACATTTGCAGGAAAAAGAGTATTTGGGAAATGAATGGCAGGCATTAGAATGCTGAAACATTAGCTAGCATACTCAGGGTAAAGGAGGAGATTCTGAGTAAAGCCGGCTCAATCACTTTAGCTAGAGATTTGACGAACTCATGGAGCAAAGGAGATAAATTCAAGTTTTCTTATGCCTATGACTTTTTCAGGAAGAAAAATCCTAAGAACAGAGGCGCAGGGATAATCTGGGATAGTATTACTTTGCCTAAACATTCCTTCATCACCACTCTGGCTATTCAAAGGAAGTTACCCACGGTGGATAATATCTGTAGCAGAGGGCTGGTCATGGTAAACAGGTGCTGTCTCTGCAAAGAAGCAGCTGAAACTAGTGCACATCTATTCTTTGACTGCAAGTTTTCGAAGGAAATCAGGAGAGCAATGCTGAATTGGATGCATATAGGGAGGCAGAGCTGGAGTCTACGAAGAGAGCTCAATTGGCACTCTCAAATAGAAGGAAGAAAGATTGGAGAACAAAATGGCAAATATGCAGTCTAGTTGCTAAAGTATATGCAATTTGGCAGGAGAGGAACAATAGGCTTTTTGCAGAAAAGGAACAGGAGAGTATGACGATCATTAGGCAGCTTAAGTTTGTGGTTAGTGTTAGGATGTTTGCTTGGGCCAATAATTTGGTGTATAATGACATTGTTGAATGTTTAAATAGCTAGATTATCCAGAGAATTTAGTTTTTTGTAAATCTTTTGGAATTTTCTTCCCGAAATGGATGAATAAAATTCCTTACTGATTTCTTGCAAAAAAAAAAAAAAAAAAAAAAAACTATAAGTTTTGAATGCGTCTAGAGACATTGAAATTGTATTTCATTTTTTTATGAAGAAAAGTTCCATTGGTGCATAAATAATTTCATTTAGAAGTTATGGAAGATAATATTTCTAAGCAAGTATATGGTAGTCATGAAATGGTAATATAATACAAAGAATTTTCTTAGGGGTAATAATTAGTCTGTAAACCATTAACAATTTTTTCATTTCTTGCATCATGGCGAAGAGAAAACCAGGTCGACCACCGAAACAAAGGCCATCGGCGCACTCATCGGACACAGACGAAGAAGAGAGTACAAACAATTTTGAGAATAATGGAGTAACGAAGGAGAAAACAGGAACCCAGATACCCGAGCACCGAGCACCGAGCACCAGTACTTTTCGAGCAGATCATGGCATCAGCACTCTCAAAATCAGGTAAGGGTTCTCAATCTGCAGCTGTAGTTGATAATCCGACTGTTATTTGTGAATCTGCTGGAAATCCTAAGAGTATATATTAGTGTAGAAAATGGCTCCTTATGCACCCATTTCACATGTTGGGTGTAGCTGGTGTATTCGGCGGCTCCCTATTTAGTGCTATGCATGGTTCCTTGGTAACTTCTCAGAAATATGTTATACTTTGAAATTGGACCTAAAAACACTGATTTGGGGAAGAAGGACTCTAGTAGTGGGACTGGTTTTGATGGAATTGGAACAAAAAAGCCTTGGAATAGAGTTGTTAAGACAAAGCCTAAAGTTGGAATGTCATCATTATACTACTGTGATACAGTTTCTCAGTCAGAGGAGGTGGTTATTGAGGAAGATGACATTAAGGAGGAAATAGATTATTGGGCAAATACTCTAGTGGGTAATGTCATAGGAGCTAGACCAAGTTTGAAGGCCATGAAGGAATTTGTAGTGAAAAATTGGCATCATCTTGCTAGTGTTGTTGTCAAATACTACAAAAAAGGCTGGTTTTGTTTTAGATTCCATTCACAGGAGGATAAGGAGCTTATTTTGAAAGGAGGACAATGGATAATGGATGGAAATAATCTGATTCTTAAGCAATGGGAACCAAGTCTATCTCAGGAGCTGGACATGATTACTCATGTGCCTGTCAGGGTTTTGTTTCATGATTTGGAACCCTGGTGCTGGTCAGAGGCAGCTTTAAGTAAGATTGCTAGCAAAATTGGGAAGCCTCTTTTGGCTGATTATACAACTACTCACAAGGAGAGACTAGGGTTTGCAAGGGTTATGATAGAGGTTGATGTTTCCTCTGAATTACCCAAGGAAAACTATTTTCAACACCTTATAGTGGGGTTCAGACACAAGCTGTTTACTATGAGTAGGTGCCTTATTTTTGTAAGGAATGCAAAAAGGTAGGCCATCAGGAAACAACTTGTAAGCTTAAGAAGCCTGCTCCTAAGACAAAGCAATTTATAGAGCAGTGGTTAAGCCACAGGAGAAGGATGGGAAAGAGGATGGGGTTGCACAGGCAGAAGTAGCACCTGAACCTGCTGCAACCATGGTCAATCAACAACAAGAGATTTTGGATGAGTCTGAACATAATGACCCTACCACTCCTGGAGGGATACAAGGCAAGTCAAAATCTCCAAGAACTGATGGGTTCACTATGTTCTCAAGGAAATATCATACCAAGAGGAAGCAAACAGGTCAAGTCTCAGAGGTTAGAAATGACAACAGCTTTGCAAATCTGCTGACAGTGGGGATTCTAAGTGCAATCCTTGATGGAGAAGTGAGAGAAGAGGAGTATCTTGGGGATGGAGACCCTCCTGACCTCCTTTCTCCATGATTATTGCCACATGGAATGTAAGAGGGCTCAATGAAGCCCTCAAACAGCAGGAGGTGAATGATCTCCTGCTGAAACACAAGGTGGATATATATTTTAGGAATTATAGAGACTAGATTAAGAGAGCATAAGGCTCATAATATTCTTCAAAGAAAATTTGCTGGTTATAAAACCCTCACAAATTGTAACCATCATAATAATGGCAGAATTTGGTTGTTATGGAAGGAGCAAAGGGTTAGGTTGAAAATTCTGAAGACAAATGCTCAGTACATTCATTGAAGGGTCTCTCACATTATTTCAAACATGGATTTTGTGGTTACCATAATCTATGGGAGTAATGATGCCATGGAGAGAAGAATCTTGTGGGATGACATGGATAGTCTCAATCCAGCAGCGGAACCATGGCTAGCTGTTGGGGATTTCAATGTCATTAGGAATGGTGGAGAAAAGAAGGGTATTGTTCCTCCAATTGTAGCAGATATGGAGGATCTAAATAAATGTCTCATGAAGTGTGGTTTGGATGACATGGTGGGTCAGGGATGTTTTTTCACATGGACTAATAATCAGGACGGGGAAGCAAGGAATTGGTGTAAACTAGATAGAGTTGTTGTTAATGCAGCTTGGATGACTCAAGCCCCCATGTCATATGCTGATTTCCTGCCTTCTGGAATCTCATACCACTCTCCAGTTGTGGTTAAAGTTCTAGAGGAGAAGAAAATCAAGAAGAACTTTAAATTCTTGAATTGCTGGACTGAGCATGAAGATTTCAATAGAGTGGTGCATCAGGCTTGGCACCAGGAAGGTACTGGTAAAAAAATGCAGCTACTATTTGCCAAGCTCAAGCTAGTTATACTAGCTTTAACCGAGTTAAATAAGAAGTACTACTCAAATCATTCTCTAAGAGTGGAGGAATGTAAAAAGGAGCTCCTTCAGAAACATGCCTTACAGCAGAGCTTTGACACTCACCTTTATGGGGAAGTTGAAGAGATCAAGAATAAATACCAAAAACTCGAAAAAGCTGAAATGAGTATGTTGTATCAGAGGGCAAAGCTTCTACATCTAAGGGAATCAGATTGCATCTCTAAGTATTTCTATGCAAGAATATCTGAGAGGAAGCATCTAAGTATGATAGGGAAAATCATGGACAGTCAGGGGAAGACTCACAGTGATCAGGAGGCAATTAGCACAGCTTTCATAGATTACTATGTGCAACTCATAGGTACTGATAGAGCTGGCAATCGGGCGGGTCGGGTCGGTTTCGGGTCGGGTCGGGTCATATCGAGTTCGGGTCTTGGCGGGTCGAGATGAACTTTCGGGTCTGGTCGGTTTTGACTCGGGTCGCTTTCGGTTCGGGTCATGTCGGGTAAATTTTGTGTCGGGTCGGGTCGGTTTTGGGT
>JBBYHQ010000007.1:4508814-4527348 GCA_038382645.1 Spergularia azorica | reverse complement strand
AGAGAATATGGGTGGGTTTGAGGAGAAAGGGGTGGAGAATTTCAAAATGACACCTCAATTGGTGTCATTTGTATTTGACCTAATTGAATTTGTTTCAAATTCTCAAGGATTTGTACCAAATCCATATTTGAGAATGATTGAATTCCCAAATATTTGAATTGGCTCAAATTTGGATTTGTAAATCAAATGATGGTTTCCAAACACTCTCTAAGAGTATTTGCAGTGGAATTAAAAACTAAAAGAACTTATTTTATTTTGTGTTTTTGTGTTTATTTGTAAAGAAACTAAAGAAAAACAAAGTAAAGATATGATTCAATACCCGCAAGTAATTGAATCTGCCGAATTCAATGAGTCGCAACCCTTAATTCGATCCTCCGCAAAGGATTTGGAACCCACGCATGAAGTTGTCGCCCGCAAGCAACCACAAAAGAATTTGAAGGAAACTCCCTTCGACTATTCGATATTAATACTCCACTGTGAATATTCTGTAAAACAATACAATAAGACTCTCTATTTATACTAATAGAGTCTATGGAATAAGGAAGTTCTTAGTAGATAGAACTTCCTTAGTTTGGACTCTTGAACCCCTTATTTTTGTTCTAGTGGTTTGATATATAGACTATCAACACAATAGCTTGGCGGCAACTCCGAGTCTCCGATCACGAGACCCGGCCATCCCATCCTTTCCGACCTCTCTCTTCGACGGTCTACCCATCTACTCCGGCGACCACCATCTTCCGGCAATTTAAACTTGAATATTTTTTTCATAAATTAATTTTACAACATTTTCCTATTATTGAAGTAATTATAAATAAAATTACAAAATATAAATAATAAAAAATTAGTGCACGATGGAGATCTTCTTCTAACATGATGTACAGACCTACGGTAGATATAACCTTTGCTACAGTACCTTTTGGTGCACGTCATGTACCAGAGAATCCTTCCTCTAATCCACCACAATTCCACTCACTTATCCACCAATTCTTATCCTACAATCTAAACGACCCCCGAGGGAATTTGATGTTGGGAATTGGCGAAATAGTTTATTAGTTGTTATTTATTTGGCAATTGACAATATTGTCCCCCAATAATAAATGTTTTATTTCTTATTTAAATAATGACATAAGGATCATTTTAATTAATTGATTTTAATCCCACGTCTTTATACCTCCCCTAGGTATTATAATCCTCATCCCATCCGTAGTCTCATCTTAATCTCCTAATCCCCCTTACCAAACATGAGAATTTGGCTTATGGGGAATAATAATACCGTTCCGCCCTCTAATCACTCAAAACAAACAAACCTATAAGGTTATGGTTTTTTTTTTTTTTGAAATACCAAAAGGTTACTACTCCTACTCAAAAAGTTCGTCCCTTTCGAAATGGTGTTTTGATTAGTCACATTGATGTCTACTTTACACCAAATGAAAGACCCGCTTGCCTTTAAATTAAGTGAAATTGGTAGAATGTCATGCAAAATAGATCATGTACAGATGTTTACAACAAATTAACGATTTATTTGGTCTACAAATACTCCCTCAGGTCCTACTTAAACTTCTCGCCCCCTCTTGCGAACTTCGTAAGAAAAGCTAATAAAATTCAAGTAATTTATTTGTTAGAATTATTTAACAAATAACTTAATTTATCACCAACATCTTTCTCTTGCTTCCCTAATTATTATCTCGTCAAAAAATGTAATATTTGGGGATGAGAAGAACAAAGCCGAAACTCCAAAAAAAGAGCATGGGAAGTTTAAAAATGACTAGAGGAGTAGTTTCAACATGCCCGGTCAAAACAACAAAATAAAAGGAAGGAAAACTTTTTGGGCAGGAGGTTAGTACTCCGTATGTTGTTATGTAAAGAAATTTAGGGGGCGTTTGGTTCATCATTTTTGGGGGGATTAGAAACGGATTGGATTACTACTCCGTTACATAGTGTTTGTTTTCATATTTTTTGTTTTCAAATCTTTTCCCACTCCCTTTCCAATCCCCCAAAATGAGGATCCAGATTCTCTGGAGTTATTTTTCCTGGAGTTCCCTATAGTTTACTTGAAATGGAAACATCACTCTACCATGTAGTGTTTTTCCTTATTTAAAAAAAGACGTTCATAGATTTATGGGTTTTTTTGCGAAACCCTACCTTTAAAAGTCCCATTTCTGCGAAACCCTACCTTTTATAATATTTTTTGCGAGAGACTACCTTAAATTAAAAAAAGTTTGCGAAACACTATCTTATTGGCCTTTTCCGTTAGATTTAACACCAACTCTCCTTTGACCATTAGTTGACTTCATTTAACTCCATCTCATATCTCCATTTATACCCCAAAATCCCCAATTATCAATTAGAAGTTCACAATTATATTCTCAACTAGATTAATTCACCACCCCACATAAAAATCTACCCCAAGAATTCTCATTTTTTCAAATTAACAAAAAAATACACAAATATTTCCCCATGTGAGGATATACAAGGAAAGCATGAGGAAAGAATCACAAAACCCATCTTTCAATATGTTTTAGGCTTGAGTTCTAGCTTAATATTCTTCAACATCCATCATACGAATAATTGGTAATGTTTTTAAATTTTTTTTTTTTAGAGTAGATTCTTGGGTATAATTGGAGATGGGAGATGGAGGTAAATGAAGTCAACTAACGGTCAAAGGGGAGTTGGTGTTAAATCTAACGGAAAAAGCCAACAAGGTAGTGTTTTGCAAACTTTTTTTAATTTAAGGTAGTCTCTCGCAAAAAATATTATAAAAGGTAGGATTTCGCAACAACGGGACTTTTAAAGGTAGGGTTTCGCAAAAAACCCTAAATTTATTTTTACATTTCTTTTTTTTTTTTCCGGTAAGAATGGTAGTCTTTTATTCATCCATGTAGGGTAAAAGACGGTCTTACAAAAAAAATATAGCCACTATCAGGAATACAAACTACTAAACATCATTTAGACATTCTACTATTTTGTTATGCATACAGTCCTTAGTAACAGCTAGCATCCTAATGCTAATAGTTCTCTTTATTTGTTCCACTATCCAACTCTCTGTGTTTTCCTTCTCCATGAAAAGTCTTCTGTTTGTCTCCATCCACACCATGTAGACCACCGCAACCAAATTTGCACATTACCAATTGAACTTCCAGTGCCTCTTTCCTTTCCTTCTTGAACTCCACCTTAGTTCATGTTTGAGGCTCTATACCTCTCTGTTTATGCCCATCCATTCCAAAATGCACTTCCAAACCTTCCTCGTATAGGCACAGTTAAAAAACAGATGATCTCTGCTCTCCATTCCATTCTTGCAAAGATAATATCTATTGACAATGACCATACCTCTCTTATACAAATTATCTACAGTGGAGAGACAATTTTGTACTGCCAGGTTTATCGTAAAACTGTGCCTAGGGAGGGTAGTATTGTTCCAGATGATCTTGCTCCATTTCTGCTTTCTATAGTGAGTTCTGAAAAATTCATACGCTGCCTTTACCTTGAAATTTTTGCCTTTTGACCATTCTTGGATAGCATTTTGAGCAGCTCCCATATCTGCAAGAGTCATCATGATTTCATCTCTAATCCTGAGAGTGCTTTTCCAGCTTTCCGAATCACTTTCCTTTGCCTGGACAATCCAAATATTGTTGTTTTTTAGTGGATAAGCCAGAGTCCAATCCAGCCACAGACCCTCTTGCTTTGTCTCCACTTTCCGAATCCATCTTGCCATCATTGCCTTATTCCAGGCTAATACCTCTTTGATGCCTAGGCCTCCTTCCTGTTTTGGGGAACAAAGGCTCATCCAACTCTTGAAGGTGAATTTCCTGCTGCCTGCTTCAATATTTCACAGGTAGTTTTTGCTACTCCTGTTTATCAGCTGAATTATGTGCTTTGGCAACATAAAACCTGAACTCCAATAGTTCTCTATGCCAAAAATGACAGCATTTAGTAGCTCAACCTTACCAGCATATGACAAGAGCTTTGCTGACCATTGGTTGATACTACTATTGATCTTGCTAACCAATGGGGTGTACATTTTTGCTATCAATCTACCAGGATTAAGGGGGAAACCCAGATACCTGAAAAGAAATTGACCCTCAGAGAAGCCTGTGCAGCTCAAAATTTGCTCCTTAATACTATTACCCACACCTCCAAAATATAGATCAGTTTTTGCTGAATTTGCTGTTAAACCAGAGATTTTTGCAAAGCCTTCCAAACAGTCCTTAGCAGCCCTTATTGAAGGAACATCCCCCCTGGTGTAGATCATCAAGTCATCAGCAAACACCATATGTGTTAACTGTATTCTTGAGCACTTAGGGTGAAAGGAGAAGTGTGGCTCTTTTGGCATTTCCCTAAGATACTTAGATAGAACCTCCATGCTCAATACAAAAATATATGGTGACAATGGGTCACCTTGCCTGACTCCACTCCTACCTTTGAAAAAACATTGAGTTGATCCATTAATCTTCAAACTAAACCATGTGGCAGTGATACATCCCATAATCCATTTGATGAATAAATCTGGGAAGTTCATGGCCTTCAGCATTGTTCCTACAAATTTCCAGTTTAATGAATCAAAGGCCTTTTTGATATCCACCTTTGCCAGGCATCTTGGAGAGATGTTTTTCCTGCCATAACCCTTTATAAGGCTCTGAGAGACCAATACATTATCAAATATCCATCTATCCTTAACAAATGTTGTCTGCTCTTTGCCTATCAGCTCTAGGAGCACTTTTTGTAGTATATTAGCCAAGATCTTGCTGATAACCTTGTAGAAGGTCGTGCAGCATGAAATTGGTCGAAAATCAGTGACTGTTGAAGCATTCTCCTTTTTAGGAATTAAGGGATTATTGTCACATTGGCTTGCTTTGGAAGTTTGAATTTGCTGAAGTATTGATCCACAGCCCTGCAGAAATCAGATTTTACTGTGTTCCATGATGATTGGAAAAAGCCAGCTGAGAAACCATCCTGACCAGGGCTCTTATCAGGGTGAATTTCAAAGACTGCTGCCCTTATCTCCTCCTCAGTGATATTTTTTGTGAGAAAATCATGCCATTCCTCTGAAACTTTGCTGCTCTTGGATATAAATTCACTGTCAATCTCCAAAACCCGTTTTTCCTCCCCTAAAAATCCTGTGTAATAGTCAATGAATGCTTGAGCTATACTCTTTTGGTCAGTATGAGTTACCCCCTTGGTATCTACAATTTTCCCCACAATACCATGATGCTTCCTAACAGCAATTCTAGCATAGAAATACTTAGAGTTGCAGTCATTTTGGCTGATATCTTTAATTTTTGCCCTTTGCTGAAGCATGCTTAACTCTGCTTTTTTGAGTTTGCAGAACTCAAGTTGAGCTTGTCCCTCCATCTCCTGAAGAGCAGAATTCATTGGATTATTTCTAAGCTGAATCTGTATCTCCCCAAGTTTATCCTTACTTTTCTGCACTCTCTCAGGAATATTTGAGTAGTAATTTCTATCCAGCTTCCCCACAGCATACTTGACTCTTTTCAATTTCTCAAATAGTCTGTGGATGGCTGATCCTGTTACTGTAATGTTCCAAGCCTCATTTACCACTATGTTATATAGTGGATGCTCAATCCAGCAGTTCAGGAATTTGAAGACCTTTTTGATTTTTTCCTTCTCTGAAATGGTGACCAATACAGGGGAGTGGTCTGAGATTCCAGGAGGGAGATAATCAACTTGTGAAGCAGGATAGGTAGTGAGCCACATATCATTACCCATTGCCCTATCCAATTTCTCCCACATTCTGTCATCACCATCCTGTTTATTTGTCCATGTGAAGAAGCTTCCCTGCCCTTGTAAATCTTCTAAATTACACTTCCCTAGACATTCATTAAAGTCTGACATGTCTTGAATATTTGGAGATGTTTTTCCAATTCTCTCATTACCCTCCTTAACAATGTTAAAATCTCCCATCACTATCCATGGCATACTAGTGTTATGCAGCCACATCTGGTCCCATAATTCTCTTCTGCCCATACTATCATTTCTGGCATACACAATAGAGAAGCAGAAAGATAAATTTGATAGAAGATTGGTTAATATCCCTTGTATCATCTGCTCCTCTACTGCTATGACCTCAAACTTAATGATTTGAGGATTCCAGAAAACCCATATCCTACCATTAGGATGCTTATTGTAGTTTTTAACATGTGAATAACTACCAAATCTACTCTTAATTATTTTATTGGCATTGTCCTCCTTAACCTTGGTTTCAATGATGCCTGCCACCTCTACCTTATGTTTCCACAGGAGTTCTTTCACCTCCTGTTGTTTGAGGGCATGATTAAGCCCTCTGATATTCCATGTCAGGATTCTCATAGGGAGGGAGGGATATCAGGCGGTTCCCCTTCACCTAGATCTTCCATATCAACTCTCAAGCTGAAACTTTCTCCATATCCTGACTTTGTGATGCCTTCGGGTATGAGCTTTGCAAATCTGTTTGTGATCAGACCTGCTGGGTTGTCTATACTCCTTTGGTTTTTGCTTTTCCTGATTACAGTTTTGAAACCCATTTCATCCACAACATCAGCTGGAGGAGATGGTCATCGAATCAGTTTCCTTCTCAAATTATGCCTCTATTATTTGTTGCTGCTGTCTAGTAGGCTCCTCTGTGTTGGGCTTTTCTTTGTCAATCACCTGCTCAAGATCCTGAACATTGCTCTGCTTAGGTTCCCTACTTACAGGTCTATAGACTTGCTTCATCACCACTGGCTTTGTCTTGGCCTTGCTATGCTTACAGTTGTCTATGACATGGCCCATTTTCTTGCAACCTTTGCAGTAAAATGGAACCCACTCATATTCCACCCTCTGCTCAACTCTTTCCCCATATGGTGTGTTTATAGTAACAGAGGTTGAGAGATCATTAGAGATGTCTACTTCAATCATCACCCTAGCAAATGACAGCCTCCTCTTGTAAGTAGTTGTCTGATTAGCAAAAAGTGGCTTCCCAACCTTACTAGCTATCTTACTCAAAGCTGCTACAGACCATAGATAAGGATCCAATTCAGGGAAGAGGACCCAAACTGGGATAATGGTGAGTCTGTCTAGTTCTTGTGCCACTGTGGGTGTCCATTGTTTCAGCACCAATGTTTTGCCTTCTATCAGCCAAGGGCCTCCTTTCAACACTTCATCCATTCCCTCCTGAGACCCAAACCTGAAGACAAACCAGCCTTTCCTATAGTATTGGACATAACATTTCCCTTCCCATTGTTTATCAACAATTTGTTGCATTTGCTTAATGTCAGCCTTAGCTCCAATTACGTGTCCTACTAAGGTATACTTCCACTTTTCCAATTCATCAATAACATCCTCCTCTTCTATAGTAACATCCTCTAAATGATTGTTCTCCTCATGATAGTACAAACTCATACCAGCCTGAGGTTTCCCTACAATTTTGTTCCATGGCTTATTTTGCGCAGGCTGAGCTGTGTTGGTTTTGGTTTTTCCCCCAATCTGCAGATTTCCAGAATTAACAACATTACCTTCCTTAAATCCCATTTCCACATCCCCAATTTTCTGGCTAGAGCCCAAAATTGGAAAATCCTTATCTAAATCCAGATTAATATGCTTATCATTATCACTAATTGATGAAATGGAATTGCGAATAGGATCTGAGGAGCTTACCGGTGTTTTAGGCGAAGACATCAGCTGGGTTTTAGTTTTCTCCGGCGATTCTCCACAATTATTGTCAAGAGTACCATCTTCTTCTTCGTCATGTTACTCTGAGTTTCTCAGTAGTATTTGTTTAGGTGGGCGACCTCTCTTCCCTTTCCCTGCCATGGCGCAAGCTTGTTTGTACGGACTAGCTTGGGAGGAACGCTTCCTCTCAGGTCATGGCTCCTAAAATTTTTAGATCTTACAATGTCTACTAAAATGAACCCATCTTTATTTTTACATTTCAAGTAAACTCCAGGGAACTTTAGAAAAAACAACTCCAGATGATCTTGATCCCCAGAATGAAACTTACCTAAAATCTAAGGTAATAATTTGATTCCCCCCTAATCATTTTCTCTCTCCTCCCACACCCCGACCCCACCACATAAGACCTCTCACCGGACCACCCCGCACCACCGTTGGCGATGCAAGCCCCACCACCACTGCCTCCAGAGAGGCCACTGTTCGACCGCTATTCCTCCAGCGACACCACCGGTGATGTCGCCGGACACTACCGACGATGTCGTGGCCTTCTTTTCCCTTTTCTCCCTATTTTCTATCCTTCTCTTCTCCCCTCTCTTCCTCCTTCCACTCCTAAAGCCGCTGCCCCATGGCGGCATGGCCCCTGCCGCCGCCATCACCACGGGCCCTTCCCTTACTACGGTCGCCCCCCCCCTCACCCTAATACGAAATTCAATTGAAAATAAAAAACAAAAATTCAAACCTAAATTTTTAGATCTACAGGTTATTGAGTAGAAATTTGACAAACTAAATATATATAGTGATCTTAATTATCCAATTATCGTTAGAATGGTGGTGACAATAATCAGAATGGTCATAGTTGGTGGTGGTCAACGGCGGCGGTGGGTGGTCAACGGTGGCGGCAGAGGGGAAGAGAAAATAGTTGAGGTGAAGGTGGTTAATATAAAGAGAATTTTACTATTTTGCCCTTACCATGGAAACATCATTCATATATTTGAAGCAAACATATTTAAAAAGAATAAAATTTTGTTTCCACTTACTTTCCATTCTTGTTTCCAATTCGTTTTCATTCCGATATGTGAACCAAACACCGCAGTGTTATAGAAATTTTTTTTTTCTAGTGCACTTGGGTTTGGTCCAGAAAATCTGGGTCCAAATGATTGGGGTTTGTTCACACAATCTCACAGGTTAATTCCGGATGGCGCATTCCTACTACAGTAGTTTCTACTTTCTAGGTTTAATTCCTGATGGGTTTTATCCATTTTTTTACTTATTTACTTTTCTTTTTAGTCTCTTCTCCTCTTTTCCATTGTCGCCATTGAAGCTCCAAAGTCAGAGCTCTGGAAAAGGGGGAAACTTCGATTCGATTGATCCCCTACCAAAATTCATGTACGTATCATCCATTTTCTCTCGATTTTGCTCTGCTCTTTTTTTTTCTTCAGTACTTTGGTATGCGGAAATTACGTTTTGATACATTGATGATATGAATTAGGGAAAAATTTAGCACAAATTAGCTTCTGAAATATAAAATCTAAACAAGAAAACAAAGAACATTTATATTTAAGTGAAATTATAGTGTGCATTTTCATACCTTACCTATGAGGGTTTATGCAATTTCTTCAATTTGATGGATGCAATTTTCGTCATATATAAATGACACGAGTCAATTTTTGTTGATTTCAGTGTGGTTTGATCAGAATTATCATATCTACTCTCCGAAAACGGCGCAAGACATTCAGAGAGGCGTGGACTGAATTTAAAGTAACTTATTTTTTCGCTGTTAGAATACCTTATCGGTGTGTGATTATATGTATTCTGTCCTTCTCGATAATAAGCAGACGCGTATGCTGTTGTTTGACCCTGGGAACTGAGATTTAAGGGGGTAACTTCTGGTTTCGTGTAACATCGAATGGGTACAGCAGTGATTAATTATGTGAGAGATATGTGGCCATTTTCATGGCTCAAAGCCGATGACTTGAAATTATCGGATTCTATAGTGAGCAGACTCTCCGTACCTGAATGTACCAAGCAATTTGTTTATGCTGTTAGTGAGCCAAAAAATGAGGGAACTGTATACATTCTTTGTGCTCAGAATTTGTCTGAGAGATCTGCTAGAGATGTTGAGCTTTTAATTAGAGAAGTACGTCCTGATGCAGTCGTTGCCTTAGTCGGGAATAACTCGTTGTCTGATATTTATGAACATGAACTGGTAGAAAGCATGGATGATCTTGTTCCAACTTCGGCATTTGGAGTCTTGACAAGGTGTTTTGTTGACAAATCAAACAAAGATAAGTATGAAAATTTAGCTGGTAACTTGGTCCTAAAAGAGATTTTTGGGGTTGGTTTTTACAGCCACTTATTTGTTGCAAAGAGATTGGCGGAGGAAATTGGATCCTCCTTCTCTGTCCTTGAGTCTCCTTTTGTTAAGTCAGATGAAGGAGTTGATCCGTCTCCTGAGACTAGTTCAGCCAGTGATAAGCTTCAGGCACTTGCATGGCAACCAGCTGGCTTTGTTCCACAAAATTTTGTTCCACTGGTTTGTCATTCTCGTAGATTTTTCATTGCCAATGACATCCAGTCACAGATGGTCAAGTTGGTATGTCCGACTTTAGCCCAATCGTTAAAAAATCCGAGTCCTGCAGGCTCTTCTGTGGATACAGGCTCAGATTTACTTGAGGCAAGATGCAACTATAACCCCCCAGCCTTTGCGCAAGCAGTTTATCCACTACTCATGGATCTTCATGATATTTTTGCTGATATCCCATCTATGAGCCGTGCTCTTGCATATGCACAGAAAATGTTTCTTGATGTGGGTAAAGGAGATAATATAGATACGGATATATTGTCCGAAGTTTATACCTTTCAAATTGCAGTTGAGGGCTTGAGAGTTGCCTTGAACAATGCTGGCAGACTCCCAATGAACAAATTACGCAACCCTAGTTCTGGCAATTTTAATTTTCATGAGTTATCAATTGAGGATAAATCACACTGTCTTCTTGCACAAGCTCTTCAAAGTCAGGCTAAGAAATTCAAGACAGTTGTAGCAGTAGTTGACGCTAGTGGCTTAGCTGGTCTGAGGAAGTTCTGGACCACTCCTATTCCTGAAGAAGTGAAGGATGAAGTTGAACAGCTCGTGATGTCCGAAGGGTTTAATGCAGAATCCACCAATGATAGTGAAAGAAAACGGCTTTTGTCTGCTAAACCTGTTGTAGCTGTTGGTGCTGGTGCTTCTGCTGTTCTTGGGGCATCGTCACTTTCCAAAGCTGTTCCTGTGTCTACTGTAATGAAGGTGGTTACAATGAATGTTCCGACATCTCTGAAGCTTTTTCTAACACAAACGCATAAGGTAACCATTTTTGTACTGAGTAAGGTCCTTGGTCCTTCAAAAGTTGTGGCTCCAGCCTTTGCGGGCTCAGGAGCAAAAGCATCAAGCATTTTTAAGGCAGCTGCTTCGGCAGATAAAATCCGTGCTGTCACTCATGGTTTCATAGCATCTGCTGAGAAGACGAGTTTTTCAGCTACACGAACTGCTTTCTATGAGATAATGAGGAAGCGGCGGGTTCAGCCAGTTGGTTTACTGCCATGGGCTACATTTGGCTTTAGCATTGCAACTTGTGGAGGATTGCTTGCATGTGGTGATGGCATTGAATGTGCTGCCGAATCTCTTCCCGAGGCACCTTCAATTGCCAGTCTGGGTCGTGGGATCCAAAATTTGCAGCAGACTTCTCTGGCTGTCAGACAATCTTGCGGGAACAAGATTCAAACGGCTATAGAATCACTGATGTACAGATTTAAGAATGTGAAGATCAAGTGAAGTAAGAATGTCTGGCGTACCTTTGTATATCATGATATGGGCAAAATGGTAGGTTTCAGTGTTGTCATTTCTTAATCCATGACAAAAGGACCTGATTAATAAAACTCAGGTGTACATACATAATCATTGAGACTTGAGAGGATGGGTCTAGGTTATATTGAAGGCAGTGATTAGTCCAATTTCCTACTACTGAGACGGTTTGGTTGCCTCATTGATTAATATTTATTCCATTGCCATTTTTTTCCTTGACATACTATTGTTTTTTAGCTTTATAAATGTCTCTCTGTTATCTGTTCCTTGAGGATACTACAAGATATTAAAAGGCATACTCAGAATTACAGAAACTTGGTAGCTGTGCTACACTTACACAAAGCTTGATTGCCTTTAGTTTATGGGTATTCTTTTGGTCCCATGAAAATAGTGTGTTTATATGTGCAGTTTCTCTAGCAATGGATATTGATATAGCATCTAATCCCTGTTACCCTGCTGACTGCTGCTGGGCTTTGTTGCATAATGCATCATATGTCCATATGACCTTTGTTGTACTACCTATGAAGAAGTACGTATTTCTAAATGTTAGCACCATTATCCCAATGCTTTTAAGTAGGCTGAAATGTGGGATTTACACATACCGATATTCTTGGTTCTTCTTCTTCCCATTTTTTAGGTCCCCTGTTAGAGGTGCATCAATTGTTGTGTTATAAACAAGCCCATTTGAAATTGTGAGATTGGAATCTCCATGTTTATTTTTATTTTTATTTTTTTTATTTAGAGGAAAAATCGTGAGCTAGTTGAGACATGGCAGTTGAGACCAATACCTAGCACAGCAAGAGATTGAGAAAACTGAGAATCCCAAAGTTCTTATTCTTTGCTCACATGGAATGTTCACCTAATTTTAAGAGAGAATTCTGTGGATCATTGGTAAGATGAATTACACAGCTTGGACTTATGAGTGTTTTTATGTGGCCCTTGTGTCGTATGGGGTGCAGCTATGCCTCTTACAATAAAAAAACATCTTGGTTTGGATATCATAGTGATGGTGCACCACATAAGCCAATACAGGAGAGGATACAGGAAGAAAAATGATGAGAAGAGGGAATAAATAAAGAGAATAGAAAGACAAGTAAAAAGGTGTTATGACACTTACCCGACTAATGATTATAATACTGTTGTGGCTGGAAATTTCACTAAGAGTTACTTTTTTGGAAGTTCGGATTTAGGTGGCATTGTTATCTTTGCATAGCAGAAACTCATTTGACGAGTTTGTGTACACTTATCTAGTATTGCCAACACTATATATGTTCATAACTGTACTGTCCCATGTGAGTTTTGTGTCCCAGTGTGTTGTGGAACAGGAACGTCCGTACAGCTTTAGGGACAACCATATCTACTTAAAATGTTTCTGAGCAATGATGTGATTTCCTCAGTCACCTGACCAGAGAACCCTTGAAGGTTCAAACCTACAGGCGTTCGTTCTCATTCACCTACTTTGCACATTTCTTTTCTTCCCATTGTGCAGGTGTGAATTGTAGGCGTACCATTGCTAAACTCCCAGGTCTGAGCTCTCTCTACTGTTTTTTTTTTTCTCATGAATGATTCAGGTGTTTTCTATGGTCATCTTGTTCGGAGTATAGATAATCTTCCTGGCAGATCTTTTTGTGTGTGAGAAATGTGTTTTACATTGTACTATAGAGGACACTCCTGTTTCCAATAAGCGAAAAAAAAAAAACGGAATATTTGATTCCTTTCCCCCTTCCCCCAAGCTTTTATCTAGAATGAGTATGGTATTTAGGGATTCCCCACCTTTTTCTTTTTCTTCTACTTGGACTTATTCAGAAAGTCTACAGAAGTCGCTGGACTCTTAACAAATTGAACTGAAAATAAGCTCCAAAAAACACACTTATATGCCTCTTTTCTTTTACAGTGCTTCCCACTTTTTCTACTACTCCGTACTTTCTTGATAACCTTATAGTGACCTCCTTTTCTGCAGCTCCCTTGCTCCTCGAGTGGGGACATTTCTGTTGCTTATTTGGAGCTTTATTTGTGTAAGGCTAACTTCCTTGTGATTGTTCTCTGCATAAAGAAGACAATTCTACCTGGTCTCTTTCCCTATTCAGATGTTAGCCTCTCTCTGGGCTAAGGCATCGCCGCATCTGATAATTCTTAGCTGATCACTTTCACTTTTATCCAAAGTAAGGTGAAACATTTAGTTTCTTAGCTGTGAGTTCTGCCTGTCCTCTCAAGATTTCCATTTTTATGAATTTTTTTTTTTAAATTTTTTAAATTTTTTAAAAGTGGACTGAAATGGCTAAATTTGCTGTGTTATTGCCTATTAGAAAGATCTTGCAGATTTTTTTTACCTTCGAAATTGAGAGCAGTATAATGTCTTTGTGACTTGTTGAGTTACATTTTCCTTTTTTCTTTTTTCCTCACCAGACTATTCCTGGCTATTTGTTGACAACCTGTTTTTGTTGACAACCTGTTTTATGCCAACATGGCTACACACTATGATGACTGCTTTACACGAGAGTCGACTTCTGTATTAGGCGTTTGTCTTGTGAGTATATGTAGGATGAACTATCCTTAAGCTCTTGACTGGACTCCATTTTTCATTTTACGTGACTTGTAAATTGTCACACTTTTTCCCTTGTGTTAGGCTTGTTCTCTCGTTTAAATGACTTTCGGTGTTTTGAGCTTTCCTAATGTGTGCAGCCCTCCGAGAGCTGTGTACCACTTCTTGGTAAGCTGGCAAGGTCTCCACTAGGCTTACTCTGGTTTGTTGCGGGTATGTGATTCCCTCATACAAGGGATTTTGAAGTGCAAATGGTAATCTTAATTTGAGTTGAATTCTATGTATTTTGAAGAACTTTTAGGTTTAGCAGAAGAGTTTGATATGTTTATAGTTTTACTAGGAAACTATGTGCGAATTTGTTTTGGAGAGTCGCATGTTGGTGAAGATTTTGGGAGTAGTTTCGTAGTAAGTGTCTTTCCAAGCAAAATAAGAAAAATATGTCTGAAAATGCTTGAAGTGAAATGTAATTTTTATTTATGCTTGTTCATTAGTATTGTAACCTAAACTGACCCTCTTTTCATTTATGCAGTACGCCACGTTTCCAAAAAAAAAAGTTAATTTTTTCTTTCTTAAATGGAAGATGTCAATTGAATTGTACAAATTTGCAACGAGACGGTATCATATGATAAGACCACTTACTAATTCTTAAAAGTAACTTTAGTGTTTTTAACATAACTTAATACTCAAAGTATTGTAAGTACAAATAAGTTAATTCTCCAACAATAACTAATTTTCTAAAGTAACTTAATTCAAAAAATAAACTGTTTAATTTACAAAACAAAGTTAATTTGAATGTAACATTCTCTCTTTCCCTCAAAAAGAAAAAAAAAAAAGGAAAACAACGAAAACACATTTTACTCTTTCAAAAGAAGTTTATTATGCGGCATATTAAGTGGATATAAGTCCTCTCATTCGATGGGGCGATCTAACCCTAAAATTACTTGAACTAGTTCCAAATGTATCATTAGAATGGGCTGCATAAAGATGAAGGAAGAGCTACCTTGAAGACTTGAATTTGCTAGTAGTTGGAAGGATCAGTCGTATAGTGTTAATCTGGCAGATTTACTTTTCAATCGTTGTGTCAAAAAGTTGAGTATGTTGAGTTAAGATTTTTAAAACCCCTTCTTTTTTGAGCTTCCGAAATCCAGTATATGAAAAAAGAAATTCATGGTAATCTACTAATCTGGATTCTGGAATGATAATGGTACCCTTAGAAACTGAAACTCAAAGTGCTAAAACCCAAAATGAAATAGTTATACAACCGAGTCTGAACAAAGCAGTACTATAAAGTTAATTATAAAGTCTGTATTCAATCATTACAACTGTATGTCCATTAAGCTACCAAACAGAACAACGATATATCTATTTAAGAAAACATCTGCATTCAAAGGGAAAAGGTTCGTTAATTATCAAAGTTTACCATAGAGGACCAAATCTCAATGTTAACTGGATCTATTGCCTACTGAAATTGATGACGAATCATCCTTCTGTTGTTGGCTAAGAATTAGGATTCAATATCTACTCAGCTGAAGCTCCTTCTATGAGTCATCCCTACGTTCATGAAAGTTCTTAACATATGACCACTGAAGTCCTGAGGGTAAATCTCGAAGAGCTGATGAAAGAGGTAGACAAGGTACAAAATTGGTTTTGTGTACCTTTACGATTTAGATCAATAATTTGTGGAGTTATTTCGGGGAAGGTTGCTATGTGAACTCCTGTGATGCTGATTTTTTTTTTTTCTTTTGGGCAAGGCGTAAAAATTGGAGCCCATATTGCTGGTCATTGGTTTTTTTCGATTGGTTTCTGTGAATGGGGACCTTGAAGATAGTCTGGGCCTCAGGGGCGCTAGAAGGCTTATAGAGCGACTGCAGCTTGTTTATATATTGAGGCTTCAGTGGTTAATCCTTCGAGTGTGCCCTTACAGGACTTACATTTTGGGATGAATACTGAGGCTGTCAATTCTTTTCACGTCTGGGCTATAACTTAAGTACCTTCTTCAAGGAAGGGTTCTACATTTCTTATCTGCTCCTTTTTCTTTTTTCCTTTCTTGGGCTTGCCTTTTACTGAATCTCTGCAGTTGAAGAAGGTTACATGTGCGTTTGTCGTTTCATAAATTTCTCCTTTCAGCTAACATTTGGATAATATTTGCCTGCTTTGAAGTCAGCAAGCTCTTTGCTGACATGGATTGTGAATTTATCTAGAAATGAAAGGTCCTGATGAAGGTCGGGTTTCACTTACACTGCTGCTTGTAGGTGTAGGGTTTCAAGGCTCATGATAAAGTTCCGGTTCACTCATCATGTAAATGCTTTCTTTTCTAATGGGTGTGGTTTGGCATTTGCTTTCTACAACTGATTTGAATCTTTGATTGGCCATATCCTGTTATCTTGATAGATTTCTTCTTCTTCTTCTTTTCTAATGGGTGTGGCTTGGCATTTGCTTTCTACAACTGATTTTAGTTGGCCATATCTTGTTATCTTAATGGGTTTCTTCTTCTTGTTTTTTTTTCTTTTTTTTCTTTTTTTTTTTCTTTTTTTTTTCCCCGCTAAAGCTCCTACAATCTAAATGGTGCTTGTCAGCATCTTTATTTTCCCCTGCCCCTGTTTCTTGGGGTGCAACTGTGCAAGTCTCTGGGCCTTGTGTCTTGATGGCTGTGATTGACTTATGAGGGATATAAAGTACTCTGGACTCGTTTTCCTGGGCAGATAAAGTAATAATTAGTTTATTCCTATATCTTTAGTATTAGACAGGTTGGTCGTCCATGACCCTTTCGTGATAAAGGTACATTGCATGTCTTATTTCAATTGGTATCAAAAATGCTGACTTCTTAAAAGTCTGAACACCAACCTTGTAAACTTTAAACGAAGAGTACACTGGGCCAGCAACCTGGAAGATATGGTTTATTCTCTGATATGTTATGTGACTACTGGTCAAAGCTCGTCAAGAGCTGAAACATTCAATACAGATCTGAGCTCGCTCTGTATAAGTAGCTCTAGGTTTTTATTTCAGCTGTGGACATGGCTAATTGATTATGCTCCTATGAGCTCACTAATTAAGATGGCAGTTTTGGTTTTCATCTAGATCAGTTTTTTGTTTCTTCCTTATAAGTTAGCGGGACAGCATAGAGACTGCTTCATGTTGATTTTGGGATTGAGTATCCCAGGATATTGCACCTAACATTGAGCTTTATTTTTGTTTGTCTGGTTCCCTCTGTAGTGTTCTTGCGGATTGCTGAATCATTCTAATTCAGTAATTTGTTCTTGGGTTCTGCTCAGATAGATTACTCCTTATCAACCTCAACATTAGTCTAAGGCCTTTCTAAGGCCCCCAACTAGTTAGGAAATCGTATGTGAGGGCTGGGGCTATAATCGTCACATGTACTCAGAGTCTCTGACCCATCTTGCTGTGGCTGCTTGTCGTTGCTAAGAAATATGCACATAATTTGACTCTTATGAAAAAATAAGCAGCACAAATTTATGCCCATTGGAGCTAATGAGAGCTTAAGGTTATTATTCATGAAACACTTATCCCGACATGTTGTCTTTGTTGATAATTTCAATCTGTAAACCGTACGTGTTATCACATGACACTAGCTATTTAGGGTGTTGCCCTCTGTAAGAGCTAGGTGACACGAGGAGTGGAGTTTTCTGAAGCTTCACTTCTACTTTTGCTATTCCTGAACTTCCGGTTATTGTTGTTGATGTATGTATAAAGTGGTTACATAGATAAAAACCTCGATGCTAGGACATTCAGTTTCTTTTACTGAAATCACTCTGAGCTATCACATATGGTGTCATTTAAGACTATTTCTTGTTTTTTTCTATTTTTCCTTGGCATTGGACATACATTATCCGCCTTTTGACCTCTCTTTGGCGTAAGAAAAATTCGAATGCAGTTTCTTCGAGCATTCTTTTTGTTGGATTCTTCTCTCGCCCTGGAGAAACTTTGGGGTGAAGTCTTTTGCACGGCAGTTGAATCAAGTTTTAGCAAAAAAAGCTTGTGATTTTTGTTTCCTCTGATATTTTTTTTGACAAAGGAAATTGTTGACTGTATTTATTAATACTTGATACAGGAAAGATTCTTTATATTTGCTCACTCGTTGTGGCAACTTGATGAGCCTAAAGTCACATTCACAGGTGAAAAATCCTTTTAAGAACAAAAGTTGTGGCTTTTAGCTTACAATGATTTGAGCATGAGATTATTGCTCCCCAGTAATATGACCTATTGAACTTAATTTGAACTAGAATTGTTCCGTCTTATAAAACTTTGCATCTTCGGTGCTTATGAATGGGCTGGCTTGCCTAGACTGAACTGCATGCCAAATGCAGTGTTCTTCTCAATGTGCTGCTTCTTTGTGGTCACATGTTGCTTCCTGTTGGTACCACTTTGTGGTTGGGCCATAGCCCTTAAGATAGTGCACCTTAGTAAATGCCCATGTGATACAATAAACCCCCTTTAAGGGCAGCCCTTGGATGGAAGGGGAATAAAGGGTTAAGATTGAGTGGGGAAA
>JBBYHQ010000007.1:4461333-4478484 GCA_038382645.1 Spergularia azorica | reverse complement strand
CCTACTTTTATTAAATTATTACATCATCTCTCACATTATCTCTCCTACTTTTATTAATTCTCACATTCTCTCTCCTCCTTTTCCCTAATATTACCCCACTCAACTTATTATATCATTTTTTCTTATTCCACTACAAAACGCCTTGGGGCGTTTGAGATGGGACGGAGGGAGTAAACATTATAAGGTTACAACCATTATACGACTTATCATATTTTTTAGATCCAAAACTATATGTCTTTCATTTATTACGAAATCCTAGCTTAATTACGAACTTGCTAAAGTCATCACTTAAGCTAATTAAGGTGATATCTTATTATGTTAGATCACATTAGTGTATGACTGACAATGCACATCGGGTACAAAATACAATTTCCTTTGACTTAAGAAAGTTCGCATGTAATCAGTCAAATAAAAATCTTATACTTAATATGTAAATAGAATAGAAGTATAAATAAGATGATCACACAAGAAAATGTCTTACAAAACTTTTTCAACAATAAACAAAATTAAAACTACAATATCAATTTTTTTAGTAGATCATATCATCATTAAAAAGTTTGAGCTTTATAAAAAAGATGAGCGTTACAAATAAGCCAATTAATAAGTCTCATTGTTCCAATAAATTATCATTTGTTCGATTACAATCAAATATGTAATGCAAATTGTTTTTCACTATAAGTTAAGAGTTAAACAAACCACATAAGTAATCTGATATAAATTTTTTATAATATTCATTGTTACAAATTTTATTTGACTTTAACAAGTATAAATATACCAATAATTTTTTTTGTCAACGAGATCAAATAGTAAATAAAGTTTTTAAAGGCTAAATTAAAATATTAAATTAGAGTTTAAACCTAGAGTCCGTGCAACGCACGAGCATTCAACTAGTACATATTAATAAAGGAGGCTTTTTTCGAGAGCCTACGTTTAAAGTTAATTTTCACGGAGCCACCAGAAAATTCGATTTAATTTTCTTGCGTTGTGAGAGAGTCCCACTTTTGGAAAATTGTACAAGCTCACTAGACGTCAATTTGGAGAATTGTAGAAGTTTAGGAGATGTGTAGTTGTAAAGATGTCTAGCTAAGGAAAAGTTATACTCGAGAAGTGTTGTTACTACCTATGTATTTTCCATAATCATTCATATGTATTGATTTTCTCATGCATTCGATTTATTAATACTCCAATAATCCTAATTCTAAACCTATAAGGAGACTCAAAGCCAAAATCCCACAGAATTGATGATTTTAGAAGCGGATCAGGATATGACGTACGTTTGCATGCCTATGTCATACGGCTCATAACTATATATAGTCGCCTAAATTGTAGCTTTGTGCTACCAAAATACATGCTCTTTCCAGAGTTTAAAATTGTTTATTCTAATTGAATTGCTTCATCATTGTTTCTAACAATTTTTAGGAGAGTATTAGTAGTGGGAGGAGGAGGAGTCGTACAAGCCAGAGGCCATGTGTAAGTAGTAGTAGTAGTACGTACGTATGTAGTTGTAGTAGAGGCAGAAGTTGTATTAGTAGGAGTATGTAGTACGAGTAGGAGTATAGTAGGAGTATTAGTAGTAAGAGTAGTACTAAGAGTTGTAGTAGAGGAGCATAAGTACGTAGTAGGAGTAGGAGTACAGTAGGGATAGTATTAGTAGTAATAGGAGTGTAGAAGTCTACTATAGTACCATACACTGGGATTCACTTTCCGTTCATACTTTATTAGTGTTGTATGAAGTACACACGCAACAATGTTAATGTCAAGTACCATGTACAAATTTAAGGATTCTTTTGGACTTAGAAAACATAAATCGCATGACCTCAAAAAAAAAAAAACTCTCATCATTTTTTCAAATACACGCGGGTAGAAACTGTACTATTCGACTTTGAAATCGCATAACCTATTCGTTATTAAGTTAGCTTATGCATATGACCAGTTGCGTGCGATAAAAAGACTATTATCTTACCCAACAAGAGATGCAAGTAGATCCACTCCTACTCAAATACAGTATAAATTATCAAAACACGCCCCATAGTATCCTCTTAATAAGACTAAGACCACTAATAATAGGTTAGGATTAGGATTATAAGATAATAGTGTCATGCTAGACTACTTTTTAAAGGTATTTATACTCTAATCCTACTAAAAAATTATATGGAGCTCAATATTATCTATTCTAATCCCAATCATAAATAGAGCTAATTATTTGTTCGTATCCTGCAAAAACAAAATCTATTCTAATCATACTCAATAAAAAAGTTCATTATCTATTGTGATCCTAATACTCAAAATTCATGGTACGGACACATTCATATAGTAAGATAAAAATAAGATTTAAAATACATGAGTGATTCAATTACTCCGATTATAAGTCCCGCCTGTTAAGAATATATAAAAAGGACACATGATTGTTTTTTATGAGTAGATCAATTACAATTTTTCAGGGGCCTACGTCGAAAGTTCAAGTTTTCGAGCGACCAGAAAATTCGATTTTATTTTCTTGCGTTCTGAGAGAGTCCATGTTTTTTAGGAGATTGACAAGGTTTATGTTATATTTTCCTAATCATTATATATATCATAATCTGATTCTAATTCTAATAGAAGTTATACAATTCTAATTCTAATAGAAGTTAAACAATCAGTTAGCTATAAATAGTTGAAGTCCCAAATCAACATGCACAATCATAATGACTGGTCATATATAATTAGCTGGCTACAATAAGCTGGTAAAGTATTGATTGACAAGTTTAAAATTGTTCATTCTAATTGAATTGCTTCATCATTGTTTCTAGCCATTTTTAGGAGAGTAGGAGTAGTAGGAGGAGGAGTCTTACATGCCAGAGGTCATGTGTAAGTAGTAGTAGTAGTAGTAGTAGTACGTATGTATGTAGTTGAAGTAGTAGCAGAAGTTGTATTAGTAGCAGTAGGAATATGTAGTACAAGATACACTAAGCTAGGAGTAGAAATTTGAGTATGCTCAGACTTGACTCAACTGAAGGAGTATGAGTAAGAGTTGCAATAGTTGTAGTAAGAGTAGGAGCAAGAGTATAATAGTAGGAGTAGGAATAGACGAATAGTAGTAGTATAGTTGGGGTAGGAGTAGTAATACGTAGTAGTAAGAGTTGAAGTAGTAGTACGTAGTAGTAGCAGTAGTAGTAGTATAGCAGTATTAGGAGTAGAAGTAGTATGTAGTAGTCGTCCGAAAAATCAATCTTACTACATTTAAAAATTGGAGAATTGTTGTAGTAGTAGTAGAAGATCAGAAGAAGAAGAGTAGTAAAAGGTCATTAAAGTTTGGATCAAATGTTTATGCATGATCTTGAATAATAATTAGTCAATCACGCGTAATAGTAGGAATGGCCAAGAATTTAAGTTGGAGTAGTATCAATAGTAGTATCATTATCTATTCTATTCATACTACAAACTAGATAGTTCATTGGGGTTTCTAACAGGTGCCCACACGGCACATGATAAAATTCTATATATATTACAACATTTATTTTGATGTTTATTTTTGAGAAGTTAATTAGTATAAACCATGAGCTAAAATCCTACAATAATAAGATACACATTTAATATAACAAATAAAAGTAAAAACAAAAGGGTTGAACTATTTCGGCGATATGAGACTCAACTATTTTTTATCTTATAAAAAGGTCACATGATTTTTATGATCAGACAAACTGCAATTTCTCAAACTTTTTTAATCAATTGCGGCTGAATAAGGGACAATATTATAAAGTTAAAAAAGAGATCCTAATTCTTTTTTTTGTTACATATGAACATCTAATATTGTCGGGGAGGGGATTTGAGGATTTGAAACCAATACAACCACCAAACATGATGCGGGACCAAGCAAGAATCGAGTTATGGAGTTTTCCTAAACTCATTCGAACTTAGAGTTTTCCTTATTTACTTAGGGAGTCTTATTATTAGTTTCCGATAATTAGTATTCCTAATTCATTTGGGAAGTTTGGTTATTTAGTAAGTTTTAAGTTAGTTTCCTAATTCTATAGCTAGAATTAAGGCAATAAGCTAGACATCTCCAACCTATATAAGGTGAGATAGTCTCATGTATTTCAACAGATTACAGTTGAGTATTAATATCGAAGAGTCGAAGAGGGTTTTCTTCAAATTCTTTTGTGGTTGCTTGCGGGCGACAAACTCATGCGTGAGTTCCAAATCCTTTGCGGAGGATCGAATTAAGGGTTGCGGCTCTTTGAATTCGGCAGATTCAATTACTTGCGGGTATTGAATCATATCTTTAGTTTGTTTTCTTTAGTTTCTTTCCAAATAAACACAAAAACACAAAAATAAGTTCTTTTAGTTTTTAATTCCGCTGCAAATACACTTAGTTTGTTAATTCTAGATTAGCATACGCATCAGCTCATGGGGTTGTTATCCCCCTTTAAGTTTTAAAACTCACTGGATGTGCCAAGGAACGTAATGCATATACATTTGGCACTTAAACTTCAAAGGAATGTCAAACCTGTCAGCAGCCTGGATATGAGTGGCATACTCATGTCAGAGAGCTCACTTGGGACAAACACCAATAGAGATAATAGATACTGCAGCTGTGACTTGGCGAAACATGTTGCTGCAAGACACACATGAATGAGATATTATTACTTACAAAAACTTTTTTGCCTCAAGACAACATACTTTGCAGTTCACAATTGAGAATTATGGCTTTTCCAACATAATATTCCCAAGTCGACATAAGAAGCAATGATCAAACACTGAAACCTCATTAGGAAAGCAGGTGATGACTCGAGTTCATTACTTGACACAAACAAAGTACTGGCATTCCTGGGCTACTTCTAGGAGCTGAAAGTTCCCTGACCGGAAAACATGGGGTAGTCCGCAGTTAGCTCCTACAATCCCTCAGCTCTCCCCTCCCCTCCCCCCCCCTCCTCAACACCAAAAAAATAAATCATATTGAAATAAATGTGGAGTAGGAGTATATAATTATTATTACATTTACATATTATGACTTTGATTATTGCCTCGTCCCTCATGTGGCTGCAAATCTGTTCCTAAATGGACTTGCACCAACTCACATGTCAAAGTTGCTTCCATTTCGATGATTTTCAATACCCAGGCAATTATCATTATTATTAGAGAACCCCTAAAAGATCCGGCGGCCTTAAGCCTATAAACATGCAGAATAAAAATTTTATTTCCAAAGGTAATTAAGGAGGTAAAGCTCCACAAAAATCCCAATAATTTCTTTTCAAACCAAGGCACCAAAAGATAGCAGAAATACATGCTCCTAGAGAATCTAATGATCCTAAGCATAGCATATTTGCAAGTGCTACACAGCCCCATTTAGAACACCCAATGCTACTTTTTTACAGTAAAAGGGCACCTCCAATGTTCAGCAGCTTCACACAATCCTTGAACAGATGTCTAACAGTCTCACTATCGTGCTGGTATAAAACACATTTCCAGAGATGAGTGGCAAGCTGTTCTAAGGAAACTATTGAGCTCAGTGGGTTCAGCCTTCGAGAAACAATCTCAAAACTAATATTGATTAAGCTCTTAATTTCTTTGACTTAATATATACGAATGAAAATGCTCACCAGGATTAGCCAGAATAAGTACAAGATCAATATTAGGATTCCGAGCTGCGACAGCTAATGCAAGACATCCTCCAACTGATTCTCCAACGAGATATATTGGTTTCTCAGGAATACAGCGATTCTCAGACCTAACAGTTTCCTCAACCAGCAGTAGCAATTCTACGTACAATAAAGAACATCAAAGTTAGAAGAAAAGGATCTGACAAAACTGACTTCCCCAGGGAAGAAACACATCGGGTATGTAAAGGTGAAAAAGAATGCATAGTGTATCAACAATAGAGCAGACATGTAGACAACATGAGAAACAGAAATATACTATAGTTCATATGTGAAACAAGAAGCACTAACAGCAGTACAACCATGCGTATGTACACATCCGCATGCAAAAGAGGAAACAGGCAATCAAGGAGGGAGCTGCACCTTGGAATGGCGTTCGGTCCTTGACTGGTATGTGCAAACACCATACATCAAAAATCCTGCATCAACATTAGATCATTAGTATCCCATTTGTCAGCTCAGTATTTCCTTTTAATCCCATATCAATATTATGAAGACATGGAAATTCCGAAAAAACAGCCCACACAACATCATTAGCCCATCAGCTGAAAGGCTCCGCCATAAGGCGAGGCAAGGGAGGGTGGGATGTACACAAGCCTCGCCCCTACTCTGAAACGTAGAAAGACTCCATACGGATGACCCATAATGAAAATTGATTCGAGAATCACACCGACTTAATAGCTACTTCACAATATAAGAAGCGCATACAGTCTTTTGAGTCATTTTGCTTTATTCCATTATAACCCAAAGCCAAAGAATAGTCTTTGGCTCCATTGAAAATGCAAAGCGAAAAAATGAAGGAAACTTGTCCAAATTATGTAGGCATGACCCAGAGATATCTAATCAACTCACTTCCCCAGTTTCTGATGTTGCAAAATAAGTCCAAGTCCCAGACCGTCGATACCTAAAATTGTAAAAAGTGCAAGACAAAATTAAACATGTCCACTGAATAACACGTTGATAGAAGACAGAAAACTAAAAGGACTAAACTGCCAAGATATAATTTGCTCTAAACTACGATTAACATGGACGTTGCTGTTTGCTGCGTATTGCGCTTTTCACTCAACCCCAAACCATAACCGCTACCGAGGGAACCACTCAACCTAATCCCGACAACAAACCACGAAACTCCAAACAGGCCAAGACCGACTTATTATCTGTGTCCTCACAGGAACCATCGACCCCCAAGTTGTAGGACGTTCCACCTCCATAGCTCAACTTTAGGAAAAACTCAAAATCAGCCTCAAGGATATCAAGTTTACGACCTTATACATCACCAAATACATATAATCAATTCGCAATTATACTGACCGATTAGACAAACCCATTGACGAGGAAGCCATTATTGCCAAAATTCTTGCCTATCTCGACTATGAAACCTATCGATCCGTGATTAGTCTCTTAATAAATGATTTGGGGTCGACTAACACGAAATGTTACCTATAACCGTCACAAAGTTACGTTCAATAATAAAAGTGTTTAGTCTAATTGTAATACTTTACATTGATGATTAATAAATGATTTGCAGTTACAGTATTAGTTTTACCACAGAATTGAAATAACCTAATCTACCATAAATCCTAATAATAATCAAGATTAGAAGAATTGAAACTTATTGAAGAAGGAAAAAGGAGACGAACCAGGCAAATAAAGAAGCAGAGGAGAGTTATCAAACTTGCGGGACCCACACTCCAACGGCGTGAACCACCGCGGCGGTCCATCTCCGTCGTCGGATTCGATCAACGCCTTCACCTGCTCCAAATAATTCTTTAACCTCGGTTTCTCACCTTCTTCCTTTTCCAACACCTGCTTCGCGGCCGCTGCCACTGTCCTCTGACTCGCCGTTGACCGCCGCGTCGCGAGAGCGGAAGGACGGTATGTCGACGAATATAATCGGCGGTTTATAGGAATTCCGGCTAAGTAACAGGATTGACAAGCGGCCGACATGGAAGAGAACGGCCGGAAAGAGCAGGAAGATAGTGACTAGTGAGTTTTTTTTTTTTTTTTTTTTTGAAATCAAATGGAGAAATCTGATTTGTTAGCGCTACTTTTTGTTCATATCGTGTCCAAATTGCTCTTGATTTCTCTCCCATGTTAATTACTTAATTTAGGTTTTTCTTTATTTCAAAAAAAAAAAAAATTTAGGTTTTTCCGGGGCTTGCCCCTTTTTGTAACCAAAAAAAAAAAAAAAAAAATTACTTAATTTAGGTTAACTATATTGTAGAATTGGTATTCATCCTAATTCTAATAATGGTATTATTTGACAATTTATAAGTTACATATTAGTGTAAAAGACTACGGCTCTGTTTGATTGGACTTAATAAAAGTAGTTCTCAAATCAGTTCGAAGTCATTCAAATCAGATCGGATCAAATCAAAGTCATTCAAATCAAATCAGATCAGATCAGAATTACTGAAATAACGATCAATGAATTTGGTCCATTATTGATACTAATTCGGTGAAATTCAATCAATTTCTCATCTAATTCTGATCAGATCATATCAGTTCAGAGTCATTTAAATCAGATCATATCAGATCAACAACAATCAAATCAGATCAAATCAAATCAGAAAGATGCAGTCCTATCAAACAGAGCCTACATTTATACATTGGTCATTTGTTAATTTTAATAAGAAAAATATGCATGACACACATATATGACATTTTGAAATAGTGAAGTTAGGCTAGAAGATTAGACCTTAAAATACTATTGTATAGATTGTCGTCCCATACAACAATTTAGGAAATTGTTAGAATCTTTTAATAATTTTGTATTAATCGTAGTTAGATGTATGTGTTTGTAGTCCAAAATTATTGTTACATCAAAATTTATATCACAATTATTCCAAATGGTTATATTGTTCTAAAAATCTTTTTACAATATAAGTGTTTTTTTTTTTTTTTTGCAAAATTTATGGGTTTTATTAAAAATCAAATGAAAGAATTATAGCAAAAACAATACCAAAATGGATACACCCATTTTAGTCAAGATCCAAAAAGCTGAAAACACCTAAAACACCACACCAGTTTTCACACAGTCTTTTTTCCTTGCAACCACATACAACCCTTGGCACTTACATTATGAAATTTCCTCTTAACTCTGCCTCTACCTTCAGTTTTAACCTTCTCTACTACATTCTCTGGCCCTGCACTAGCGACATTCCGTCCTACACATGTTCCTCTCTATCTAGATGTGGTACATTTGGTTACAAGTTTACAACCAATGGCACCAACCACTTGATTTCTCGGTTTTGAGCCAAATTTTCTTTTACAACACCATAATATTGGATTGTTGAGGTAAATCCACCTTTCACCATCTTCTAATTATGTCCCAACATTTCCTGTGGCACTTGAACAAAAGATGGTCATGAGTTTCTGGATAATTTTGACTCAAAAGAAACATGTGTCTTCATCACAAACACCAATTCTCTTCAATTTTGATTGCTAACCGGCTGAAACATCCAAAATCTCCTTTATCACGTTTGCACCAACCCCAACAAAATATATAGATCTCCGACTTTGTTGGACTTGAAGAGAGGCATGATGCTTTTGAGACGGTAGTCAAACCCCTTAGCAAAAGAGAGACGGGTCTAAAGTTGCCTTTACAAAACAAAAGTAAGTCATCTGCTAAATATAGATGGTATAATTTCAGTTTCTGGCACATTGGATGAAAATTAAAGTTCTTTTGCGTGCAACCACATCCAAAATTCTGCTCAAATACTCCATATAATCATATATAGTGTAAAGAGTAAGGAGGAAAGAGGGCCTCCTTGTTGCGTGGCTCACAAAAAAAGTTTGTGGTTATTGAACTAATATAACTTAGGTTTGACGTTAAAAACTTAGAGGCGCCACGCACCCTGTCTTTACCCCCGCAAGGAAGGGTTTCAAAACAAGTTTAAAAAGGACAAGTTCGAAAAATAAATGAAAGAATTTTAAAGAAACCCTTTCGAAAATAAAAAATGACTCTATGCGCCCTAAAGGCAAACACCCGTTTTATTTTATTTACAATTCAGGTGACTGGTCTACGAAATAGTCAAAAAAGATGAGCGCCCCTGCGCGAGCCTTACTTTAAAAGTAAAGCCAGAGAAAAAGGGTTCAGGGCCTTATTTAAAGGTTGCAAACAGTTGTAACTCGCCCCCTTTCCGCCATAAAGACGGGCACTTACTAATACATCATTTTTCCTTCTAAAAAATCTCGGTATATTGGTTATATTAAGATCCACATAAACAATTAGAAATAGAAATAGAAAAGCATCACATTGTCGTTCATATGCAAGAAGTTAGAAGAAGAACTTACAAAAAGTTCTGAGTCTTTTTGTACGGACTTGGCACCAAAGTTGCCGTACGTACCTTTCATCATGAGATAAGAATTCACTCGAAAATCAAAATCCGACGTAGTTGTGACATGCAGCCCCATGCCAACGGCCTTTTCCACTGGGGGGTAGTGGCTAAAATCCGCTAGAGTAGGTGGATGGATCCACAAGGCAAATATCTTTCCAGTGGAGAAATGATCGGGTTGATTCCATGGGGATATCACCCACGTGGGGGGTAGAGATGAGTTAATTTGCACGGAAGGGGTACTGAGTTGTTTCACTCAAAGTCGTGCTATCGAGAGATCGACTTTATAAATGACTTACAAATATTAGAGTCAAATCGATCCACGTAGAATAAAGCAAGTTATATTTCGCTTGCCTCTATGTGTCTCTCATCGAGATGCCGATCGCCATTGATCACTATGCCTCTTGAACCAGGCATGCCTCTTGCACGAGGTCTTAAAGCAGATGACTCGAGCTCTCTAATGTGAGTTTAAAAATTAGACATCTCGATAGTTTGACTCTGGTTGAACTGACTCTTGCAGAGAGATTTAATGGATAGATTGGGTTATGTGTTAGAGCATGGCTCGGTGGAATTGGCTTAGTCGCTAGAGCTGCCCGTGTAGGCCCTACAACAATATAAGGAAAATAAACTGTCGATTCGATAATGTTCGATCAAGAAGTGTTCCATTGGAGCGTTGGTGGAATAGTTGATAAAGGTAGTAGGGGTAACCCAGGGCCAGCGGGCGGGGGAGGAGTGTTCCGAGACGACTCAGGTAACTTTATCCATGCTTTTCTTTCGAATTATGGAGTTTGCTCTTCAATGAGAGCCGAGTTACTGGCCCTTAAGCGGGGACTGGAGGAAGCAGCTTACAGCGTGTTCGAGAAACTGATTGTACACATGGATAACTCTATCTGTGTGTCCATGATTAATAGTGAGAAGCCTACGACGGGAGCGCTGGGGCCTCTTGTAAGGGCATGCAAACATTTGATAGATGCGCGTAGCTGGGTGGTGCAGGTGGAGCACACGTACCGAGAAGCCAACAAAGCCGCTGATTGGCTAGCAAATCAGAGTGTGGATCAGGAACAAAGGCTAATCATTCTACAGTACCCTCCCCCGGAATTGCGATACATTCTGCGAGAGGATGTTCTTGGGGTTTCGAGACCCCGTTTAGTTCATTCGTAGTTTTATTTTCTGTTTTCGGGGCTTTGTCCCCCTCTTTGTAACCCAAAAAAAAAAAAAAGTAGTTGATAAAGGTGAATGTTGATCGACCTCATGATCGCGCATAAGCGAATTGACAATCCTTGCCTAGTGTTGAGGTAGGACCCCGTCCAAATTCCATACAAAGAACGAAAAGAAAACTTTACATGCAAAACGCATCGAAGAAAGTTTATTTCTTTTCATGTACAAAAGGTTTTGGAAAGAGAAATGGAATTCTTAAACCGCTAGGGAAAAAGAATGAAAAACGACTTTAAGTGAAAAACGAAGAAAAAGACTTTTAAAAGAAATAATAAAACATTTTTAGGGCTTTTTGGTTTTATTAATTACTATTTACAAAAAGAAAAGGGTCAATTTTAGTCCTTATTGACTTTAATTGACTCGGTTGACTTGAACCTATTTGCAAAATTCACTTTAGTCGGTTTTGGTTAGATTTCGGTTGACTCGGATAGACATGGTTGACTTGGTAGACTTGGGTAGACTTGGTGGATTTGTTTGACTTTTATTGACTTTGGTGAATTTGTTTGACTTTTGTTCACTTGGTAGACTTTTGACTTTTGTTGTCTTGACTTAAGTTGACTTGGCTTAGCTTAACTTTAATTTATTTGACTTGACTTCAATTGACTTGACTTAGTTTGACTTCGCTCGACTTGACTTTAATTGACCTAGACTCCTTTTTTTTTTTTTTCTGGTTACAATTGACCTAGACTCCTTAGTAAATGTTAAAGTCATCAAACAAGTGGTGGACTAATTAGACTCCTTATTAGGCCTAATTGTTTTATAAGTCCGTTTAATTAGACTCTTAATTAAGTCTAAATTGTTTTTATCATTTTGACATTTCAATGAGTTGGATTAATTAAACTCCCAATTAAGTCTAATCATTTAATAAACGACAAATTCACGTGGTGCCCCCGAACTATGTCAAAATGCCCGTGGTACCCCTATGTTTGAAACTTGTACATTGAGGTGCCATCGAACTTTATCCCAACAGGCACATGGTCCCCTTCCCACCCTTGTCCGTTAACTCCGTTAGCCCTTTGACAGTTAAGTGATGATGTGGTAGTGATTAGCAGTCGACGGGAAAGTTAATTAAGGATTAACTATTATTCAATCAAAAAAATTTAAAAAGTTTATAAAAAAAGAAAATATCTGAAACTCGAAAAATTTTCACAAAAAAATTCAAATTTACAAAAATTAGTGCACGTGGTGCCCCTTAACTTTACCCCCCAGTGCACATGGTGTAACACCCCCAATTTTCTGAGATTTTAGAAAATAATTCAGAATTGAAAACATGGATAATTGGGAGTGTTACCGCCACGATCGACTCCTAAAGTCAATCGTTAAGGCAGAAAGGGAAACATGCTAGTGATCTACAAATCACGAAAATATTTTCAAATCTTATTACATAATTGTATAAACCGAAATACTTCTCAAAAGACTTAATAGAGTGCGGAAGCGAAACCAAAA
This sequence comes from Spergularia azorica, assembly GCA_038382645.1. Lineage (NCBI taxonomy): Eukaryota > Viridiplantae > Streptophyta > Magnoliopsida > Caryophyllales > Caryophyllaceae > Spergularia > Spergularia azorica. The sequence continues at coordinate 4,465,850 of JBBYHQ010000007.1, read as the reverse complement.
GGAAAATAAGCCGAAAGGACTTATAAACTAAATGGTGATCGTCTCTCTTGCCCTTGGAAAACCCGAAATGAAATAAACTACCAACCTGCAAGACTAAAAAGTAGAAAACGTCAACCAAACGGGTTGAGTAAGAAATCTCTTATCTAGAAAACATTATTGAAAAGTTTTACACAAATATATAAGACGTTGAAACTTTAATCCTTAAAATTGCCCAACGAAACAAAGGATTGTAAAACCGAAATATAATTATTCATCTCACTCTTTTAAAGTAATAAGAGCATTTTAATCCAAGCAACATGTCTACGAAACAAACGAAGGAAAAAGAAAACAAACATTCCAAATTAGAAATTCAACATTCTTTATTTCTTGCTTAAACTGTTTTCCTTCCGTACAGGGCCGTCTCCTCAAACCAGTATTCTCGAATGCATGCCTCCCCCTCAGAGCCTATTCCCGAGGGGAGGAGATAAAGGTTCAGGGTGGAGCATCAATCCACCCCATCTATATATATACATTGTGCACAAATAATCAATCAGACCATTATGGTCACCATGTACTCCTGTTAACTCCCTCAACAGAGTTAACGCCGATTCTAAAAATCCTTGTATAACCATCTCAATCATTTCTCAAATAGTTTGGCAAAGATGCAACACAAGCTCTAGTTAAATTCATCGATAAACCTTTGGTTATAAAGTTCTTTTCTTAGCAAACATTCTTTAAAACACTTTCATTGACAGAAGTTTATAAACCACTTTTCATCAACACATTGTAATTAGATACTATTTAAGGAAATAAGAAATCTTCTTACCTTGATCAGCAAAATAGTCTTACGGTAGCTCAGCAAGTCCTAAAATTGCTCCTCTACGAACTCGAACTCTACATGATAATGTGATATGCATTCCAATTAGTTATGCTCCTAGAGTGTGTTTATGAATATGCTTATGATAAGCATGACATCTACTATGCACCGAAACCAAAAGGACAAGCACAAACATCAGAAGAACGCTATAACTTCGCACTCTAACCAACAAACATCCATACATCTCAACTATCCTTTAAGAACCTTCTAACTCCCATACTCTTCATTTTAGTATGAATATCATTAATCGATTAATAACCTATACACATGCTTCAAAACAAAACCAAACGACCTTTAAACAATACCAAATTCACCCAACTTCAACTATACACTAATAGGAACATATATATACTATAATCTCACATGAATCACTTCATAATCACCCATTTCATAGCATGACCAGACCTTAATACACCCTAAATTCCACCTTTAAATAACCATTTTATTACTCCTAAACATTCCCAATTTAGCCAACAATCCACATACATACAACCTAATTTAAAAACCCACCATATAAGTCTTAACAACCAAGTTTAAACCTTAACAATGTAATAACAAATCTGTCCAAGAACTAAATCAATCTAATCTTCACTCAAAATCATGAACAATAGCCATAAGAATAACAACCAACACTATTATATCCTCCGTAAATACAATACACTAAGGCCCTGTTTGATAGGACTTATTTGCAGTAGTATTCAGATCAGTTTAGAATCATTCAGATCAGATCAGAGTCATTCAAATCAGATCAGATCAGATCAGAAATGTTCAAATTTCTATCAATGTATTTGGTCCATAACTGATACTAATTTTAAAATTTCAACACATTCAGATCAGATCAGTTCAGTTCAGAGTCATTCAGATCAGATCAGAATCATTCAGATCAGATTAGATCAGTTCAGAAAGATGCAGTCCTATCAAACGGGGCCTAATTCATCATTCAATTATTCACAAAATCACTCAATCAAACCCCAAATGCAATTACCAACTTGTATACATCTCAAACAATAACTTATATTCATCATACAACCAATACCACAAAGAAATTCATTAAAAACATAACCATTTTTCCATTTTCGGATTTAGGGATTTTTCAAACAAAACTCCTTCTAAAAGCATTATAAACCCTTCAAATAATCCCCAAACGATTTACCCAACTCATATAAATCACAAAACATGATTTTTCAACATAAAAAAACGATTATATAACATTTAAACATGATAATTTTCAAGAAATTCGAATTAAAATTCACTTTATAATTGAAAATCAAACTTGAGATTGAGTGAAAAAAAGTGTACCAAATTAAGGCTAGGTGACAAGGGAATGAAGTAGGAGATTGGAGTGAAGAGCAAGGCTGGAGAGGCGTCGAAAAGTGACCGGAAAAAAGCACGAAAACCGAGCAGAAAGGCGGCCGAAAACAGGGGCGAACAAAGCACGCCGTTCTGGCGTGAATCCGCGGCCGATAACGGCGGGAGGAGTATGGACGGAAGGGTGGTGTCGGCGCGGGTGAGGTCTCGTCGGAGAAAGGTCGGAGGTGGGTGGAAGATGGGGAAGGCCGATGTTCTCTCTCTCTTTTTTTGTTGTGTTTTACGTGAATGTGTGTTTTGGGAGTTGGAAGGGTGTAAACAGTCCCCAAATATAGTTGGGGGTAGGGAGTGTGAAAATGTTTAATGAGGGTGTTTGGGTAATTGCAATTAGGTGGATATGAAATACAAATCAATCCTTGGAAATGATACTAGTCAATACATTTGAATTTAAATTCAATATGGCTTATGAAATCTGAAAGTTGTAGTTTAATTTTGTAATAACAATTTGATGAAATAATTAAACCTAAGTAAATTTAGTTTATATAAAAAAAAACTTGAAAATTTTAATTAAATTTGTAATGTTAATTTATGAAATGTCCCTTTTAGATAAATAAACTTTTAATTATACTCAGAATAATATTTAAATTCTGAAAATAAAATCCACAAAAATACGGATTATTACACATGGTGCCCCCTAACTTTACCCCCCAGTGCACGTGGTGCCCCTCTTATAACATGAACTAGAATTCATGTAATTAATTTGATTTCAATGGGTGCTTGGGGAACGTTATGAGTGTTTTGAGAAGGTAGTGATTGTTATACAAGCTCATTGGGTATAATGTTGTTTAAATACACACAATAGTGCAGTTTACACCGGCTATTTTTCAAACTAGCCGTTACACAAGAATCAGAGGGGCACCATGTGCACTGACGGTAAAGTTAGTGGGCACCATGTGTACTTGGGGTAAAGTTAGGGGGCACCATGGGCACTAGTTTTTGTAAATTTGAATTTTTTGTGAAAAATTTTCGAATTTATGAGAAAAAAACTTTTTTTTTTAAATTTTTTAAATTTTTTAATTAAATAATGGTTAATCCTTAATTAACTTTCCCGCCAACCGCTAATCACTGCCACGTTATCACTTACCTGTCAAAGGGCTAACGGAGTTAACGGACAAGGGTGGGAAGGGCATCATGCATAACAACCCTAAATTTTGACCAAATTTAATAATACAAAAAAAAATCTAGGATTGTTATGCCGCAATTGACTACTGAGTCAAGTGCAAGGCTAAAACACTGATAAAATTTAAACCAACTTACTTAGGGGCCGTTTGGTAGGGGGTTTTCAGGAAAGGGAAAGGGAACTAAGACCTCTTATTCCCTTTGTAGATGTTTGGTTTACAATTTTAATCATTCATTTACCCCCATTTCCCTGTTTCAATTCCCCCAAATTCATTCCCTAGTGACCCCAGGGTTTTGAGGATTACCCACTTTGGGGGTTTCACTCTAAACCACCAGTACCACCTACCCAACCAACGACAACCACTAGGACCACCTACACTACCAAAGACAACCACTAGGACCACCTACGACAACCATCCATTTCTGTACCAACTACCATCATTGACCACCGCCCACCGTCACCTATCACCACCCATCGTCACCTGTTCGACAACCACAAATTCTAGCCTAGACTCTACTTAATACCGCCATTACCACAAGCCCAGAAAAGTCCGCCTCAACCAATACATCCCTCTGCCACCACCGGAAAAAAAAAATAGAAAAAGAAAAATGAACAAAAAAAAGGAGAGATAGAAAATCGTGGGCAAACCTTCTAATCAAGCGTTTGTATTGTATTTCGTACTCCCTTGATGCTCAGATTAGACCATTTAGTGGTTGATTTTGACCACCAAAGCTCCAGATCTGTGAGCTTAAGTGGTCCAATATGAACGATGGCAACGGTGGACGAAGGTATAAGGCGGTGACGGCGGTGGTCGAAGAGAAGATGGACAAAATTTACATGGAAAAGTTGAAAGAAAGCTTGAGTGGACAAAGAATGAGGGAGGTGGTCCGTGGCTTGAAGAAGAGGAGGAAGAATTTTGTTTGATTCCTTTGTATCAACCAAACACATAGGGGTAACATGGGGGTTTTGTTTCCTTTCCCCTTTATTTCCTTTCTCATTCCCTTTCCCTTTCCCCCCTTCAAACCAAACGGCCTTTTATCTAAATGATAATGAGTTGACAACGGAAGATTGAAGTCAAGTTTACAAAAACCAACCTAATTTGATAATAACAAACATAATTGATTCAGTTGTCTCAAACGACGCAACAATTACTCAAAAGCTAGCCCCATGATA
>JBBYHQ010000007.1:4427930-4461233 GCA_038382645.1 Spergularia azorica | reverse complement strand
AGGTATGTCTATTCTCATGTAATCAATGGGTATTCTTTTGTCTTTGGTGTTGATTCTATGGTTCAAGATTCGATTTTCTTCTATCCCTTTTTATCGTGTTCACCACGCTTTTGTTGTTGTTCATTACGCTTTTGATTTCCAACTTTTTGCCAATTTTTGGGCAAATGGAGTCAGATGATCGATAAAATCATCAATTCCAAATTAATTTAATTAGTTGTCACCGTTGAATTTGGTTTTTTTTTTTTCCAGGGTTTTCATCAATTAAACCTAGAAAAGATGGTTAAGGGGCAAACGTCAATTTAGAGATTCCTTTTATCATTGGACTATTATTAATTTTTAAAGACGGTTCTTAGTTTGAGTGGGAGTCTTTTTCCTTGTACTTGGATAGTCTGAGTTTTAGGCTAAGGATTGAGACACTATGTGGTTTCATTCTTTTGACTTTGTGATTCCTATAAGCATTTTAATTTGTTAAATAATTTGGAATCATTTACCTATAACATGACAAATCGGTAATTCTTTAGTTAATTATTTATTAATTTAGAATTAATGTTTTAATTAGCTAGCGTGGTTTATTGTGTGTTTAATGGTTAAATGCATGACATGATTTTAATATATGCTTATATTAGAATTGGGCCATTCACTTTAGAAGTGAATGGGTGAATGATTATGTATGAATGGTTTATGCATGATGTGACTAGTATGGCCTAAACTTAGGATAGAAAATACGGTCTGCGTATCGTTATGTATTTTTGTAATCCAAATACGGTCTGCATACCGTTATGTATTTATGTAATCATTAGTTTTACAATATGCGTACTGTTCCTCTATTGTAATTACGCTAGAGTGGAAACCGTTGCATGGCAAGTCATGGTGATGGCGCGTGAATGGTGTAAATGGGATCCAAAGTCCTTCCGGAGTCATGAAGATTAGAATACTAGGATCACTTTTAATTCTCGCAATTTATTTAGATATTTATTGCGCTTATTTGATTTATTAGTTTACCTAGCTCACGATCGTTCACTAGAGTTTTTTAGGTCAAATAATAAATCAAATTCCCTAATAATATTGAGTTTATTTGCCTTTCCACACTAGTAACACCTATTGAGCTCTAGATCATTAGTGATAGAATCTGCCAAAGCAAAGTATCACTTCTAATATTGGGATAAATACGGGTGAACTTATGAAGGGGTTTACAAGTTAGGTGTGGTTGACTCGACAATATCAGTAAGGAGTCCTTAGATGTTGAGGCAAAAGGAATAGGTTGATATTAGATATAACCTATAAACCAGGAATTATATTGGATATAATTAGTAATGGGATTACTTACCTAAATGGTTAAGTTTGGGTGACAAGCCAAAGCTTGCTTAGGCTAACTCATTTGGGATCTTGGAATTATTTTATTCTTTTAGGGCATTGGATTGAATAAAATGTTAAATAACTTGATAATTTAATTTTCTTTTATATTCAGGTTATTTATATGATAAATGATTAAAATTTTGCTTTAATAATTGTAGATGATGGCTATCAATTCAACTTTTAACTTGCGTTCCATTCTCTCAAGGGAAAGATTGAACAGTACCAATTTCCTAGATTGGTACCGCAATTTGAGAATAGTTCTCAAACAAGAGAAAAAATAGTATGTCTTGGAGACTCCTGCCCCAGTCCTTCCAAAAGAAGGAGCTACTGAAGATGAAACCTATGAAAGAGATGTTCATCTTAATGACTCTACTGATGTCACATGCCTTATGTTAGCCACCATGGAACCAAATTTGCAAAAGCAATTTGAGAAAATGGAGGCTATAGACATAATAGCAAACTTGAAAAGCATGTTTGAAAAACAAGCAAGGGTTGAACGGTTTGAGACCAACAAAGCAATCCTTGATAGCTCGCTGAAAGTGGGAGAACCAGTTGGCCCGTATGTGCTCAAAATGATAGCTCATTTTGAGAATATGGAATGATTGGGTTTTGCCTACAAGCAGGAGCTAGCTGTTGACATCGTCCTCAATTCCTTGCATGATGGCTATGATCAGTTCAGATAGAACTATAACATGCATGGGATGGACAAGAGTCTCATTGAGTTGCATGGGATGCTCCTCACTGCTGAACCAAGCATTAAGAATGAACCTGCAAAGCATGTTCTCATGGTTCCAAAGGGGAAGGGTTTCAAGAAGGGACCTCAGAAACGTACTGGGTACAAGGGGAAGGGCAAGCAGATTGTTGCTGCTAAGCCCAAAGCTGCTCCCAAGATTGGGAAAAGGCAGATTCCTGAATCTGAGAGTCAATGCTTCTATTGTAATGGCAAGGGTCATTGGAAGCGTGACTGCCCAAAGTTCATGGAAGATCAGAAGAATGGTACTATGACCATTGCTTCTAGCTCAGGTATTTATGTTATTGAAATTAACATGACAAGTTCCACCTCTTGGGTATTAGATACTGGTTGTGGTTCTCACATTTGTTCAAATGTGCAGGGACTAAGAAGAAGTAGAAGCTTGGCGAAAGGAGAAGTCGACCTACGAGTTGGCAATGGAGCTAGAGTTGTTGCATTAGCCGTAGGCACTTATGTTTTGTCTTTGCCCTCCGGGCTCTTGTTAGAACTGAATAATTGTTATTTCATTCCTTCAATTAGCAAAAACACTATTTCTATTTCTGTATTGGATATGGAAGGTTTTGGATTTACTTTTAAAGACAATGGTTGTCTATTTTATAGAAATGATGTGTTTTATGGTAGTGCTCATTTGAATAATGGGCTCTATGTGCTAAATCAAGGCAAAATGATCTATAACATAAATCCTAAAAAGGCAAATCAAATGATTATAATCCTACTTATTTATGGCATTGTCGTTTAGGCCACATAAACATAAAACGCATAGAAAGACTTCAAAAGGAAGGAATTCTAGACTCATTTGACTTGGAGCCATTTGAGGCGTGTAGATCATGCTTGATGGGGAAAATGACTAAGTCTCCTTTCACATGAAAAGGTGAAAGAGCTGGCACTCTATTGGGTCTAATACACACCGATGTATGTGGACCAATGAGCACGACATCACGAGGTGGATATGGCTACTTTATTACATTTACGGATGATTTAAGTAGATATGGCTATGTTTACTTAATGAAATACAAATCTGAATCTTTTGGAAAATTCAGAGAGTTTCAAAATGAAGTAGAGAATCAACTTGACAAGAAGATTAAAGCCCTTCGATCAGATCGAGGTGGTGAATATTTGAGTCAAGAATTTGATGATCATCTAAAAGATTGTGGGATAGTCTCACAACTCACCCCTCCGGGGACGCCACAACTGAATGGTGTTTTAGAGAGGCGTAATCGAATATTGTTATACATGGTTCGATCAATGATGAGTCAGGCCGATGTTCAAATATCATTTTGGGGACATGCTCTAGAAACTGCTGCAACAACACTAAACATGGCACCGTCAAAAGCTGTGGAAAAGACTCCATATGAGTTATGGACGAGAAAGGTTCCCAAATTGTCTTTACTTAAAGTCTGGGGTTGTGAAGTTTTCGTGAAACGTATGCTTTCAGATAAACTTGGACCCAAATCAGACAGGTGTTTCTTTGTGGGTTACCCAAAAGAAACGAAAGGGTATTATTTCTACAACCAATCAGAGAACAAAGTATTTGTTGCTCGGACTGGTGTCTTTTCAGAAAGAGAACACCTTTCTAAAATGACAAGTGGGAGAAATATTCATCTCGATGATGTTCGAGATGAGCAACAAATGGATGTAGCATCCAGCTCAGGGTTATCACCAAATTTAGAAATTGGTGAGAATCCGAGTGACGATACATCTGTTTTAGAAACAGACCCCGGTTTTGTTGCAGATGCTCTTTTTAAATCTAGTAGGGAAAGGAAGTCTACAGAAAGATACATTTCGATCTGTATGACTGAAAATTGTGACGTACTACTTTTAGAAAGTAGTGAACCTACGAGTTAGAACACGGCTATGGCGAGTAATGAGTCCGAAAAATGGTTAGAGGCCATGAATTCCGAGATGGAATCTATGTCTGAAAATCAAGTCTGGGACTGGGTAGATTTGCCGAATGGGGTAACTCCTATTAGGTGCAAATGGATTTTCAAATTGAAAACAGACAAAGATGGTAACATAAGTGTTTACAAGGATAGATTGGTTGCAAAAGTTTATAAACAAGTCCATGGAGTGGATTATGATGAAACCTTTTCACCAGTTGCTATGCTGAAATCCATTCGGATCATTTTAGCGATTGCCGCTTATTATGATTATGAGATATGGCAAATGGATGTCAAAACCACTTTTCTGAATGGATATTTAGAAGAGGATGTGTACATGGTACAACCTGAAGGTTTTGTAGATTCCAAGAATGCTAAGAAAGTATGCAAGCTTAAGAAATCCATTTATGGATTAAAGCAAGCATCCAGGAGTTGGAACATTCGTTTTGATGAAGCAATCAAAGAATTTGGATTCATCAAGAACGAGTTTGAGTCTTGTGTATACAAGAAGTTTAGTGGGAGCAAGATTGTTTTCTTGATCTTGTATGTTAATGACATACTAATAATTGGAAACGACGTTCCTATGTTGAAGTCTGTGAAGGCTTGGCTTGGGAAGTGTTTTTCAATGAAAGATCTAGGAGAGGCGGAGTACATATTGGGCATCAAGATCTTAAGAGATAGGTCTAAAAGGATGATTGGACTAAGTCAGAGTACTTATCTTGATAAGGTACTTGCTAAGTTCCAAATGGAAACCTCTAAGAGAGGTTTTCTGCCCATGAGTCATGGCATAACTCTATCCAAGACTCAGTGTCGTAAGACACCTGATGAGGAGAGGAAAATGAGTAGAGTTCCATATGCTTCGGCAGTTGGCTTTATCATGTATGCCATGATATGTACGCGCCCAGATGTCTCGTATGCTTTAAGCATGGCGAGTCGGTACCAAGCAAACCCAGGTGAGATGCATTGGAGTGCAGTCAAGAATATCTTAAAGTACTTTAGAAGGACTAAAGATAGCTTCCTGGTGTTTGGAGGAGAATCTGAATTGTTAGTTAAAGGGTACGCTGATGCAAGCTTCCAGTCAGACAAGGACGATTCCCGATCGCAATCTGGTTACATCTTCTGTCTCAATGGTGGAGCTGTGAGATGGAAAAGCTCAAAACAAAGCACAGTTGCTGATTCTACAACAGAGGCTGAGTACATAGCAGCTTCAGAGGCCGCAAAGGAAGCAGTTTGGATTAGAAATTTCATCACCGATTTGGGTGTTGTTCCTTCTATTGTTGACCCAGTGGAACTTTATTGTGATAATAATGGTGCCATTGCTCAGGCTAAGGAGCCAAGGTCACATAGCAAAGCCAAACATGTTCTTAGGCGTTTTCACCTTATCCGTGAGTTCATTGATAGAGGTGATGTTAAGATAAGCAAAATAGGTACGGATGACAATGTAGCAGATTCGTTAACTAAACCTTTGCCACAGGCTAAGCATGAGAAGCATACCCTGGCAATTGGGATCAAAGACTTTGGAGAGTAGTAGTGATTCTTATAATTGTTTTAGATATGATTTGGATATCATGATTGTAAGACAATATTTTTATATTTATCATTAATAGAAATTGAATTTCTTGTTTGTTCATTTGATTGTGGTTTAGAATTAAAATGATTGTCTTGTAATATTATTTCCAATAGGTTGTCAAGATGAGGTCTTGATTATGAAACCCTATTAAGTGGACTGGAATTATTATTATTTAGTCCCCGGTCTAGGTCGTTAATCTTTGGTAGCATTGTTATGCTAAGATTGGACACTTTAACGACTTAGTATGACTGGTATGCAAGTTGCTTCATTAACTTTGTTTCATGAGTTTCAGGACTTTGGAAGTCATGGACTTTTGCATGGATATGAATTTGGAATTCATATTGGACAAACCCGCTGTGAGAAATCTTCGAGATTTACAAGTCATTAAAAGATTTTCAAGTTGACTATTGTGACACGGTTCCTAAACCTGAGTACATCATTTGCTTTTGCTAGAAGATTGATAGACTGTGATGTTACTTAACACCTGCTGTTAAAAGGGGTAATAAGGGTGACATTCGGATTATCATGAACCTAGTAGAGAGACTAGACCGTGCAAGATTGGTGTTGTCCTCCCATTTGAGTGGGATTGTTGTCTGTAAGCCTCTCAGAGAGTAGAAACTGAAAATGCATGGCCGTGCTCAAATGGATTGTGGATCAATCGTTTGCTTATACAGTTTCACATTTGGACTTTAATAAGGATGACTTGATATCTCACCTTATAATCAATTAAGACATTAAGTGACAAGGGAATGCGGTTTCCGCACTTGCTCTAAGGACAAGTGGGAGATTGAAGGAGTGTGTCCTTCGATCAAGTGGTCACATAGTACATGATTAATTACGAAGGTGATTATTCAATTATATTTAGGTAGTCGTAATGTTTGGTTAGAGACCGCTTACGATTTGTTGGTTCGTAAACTAACTGCTAAATATAATTGAACCTACTGGGTCACACACTTTGGGCCAATATCGGATCAACGTAAATGAATACGGATTTCGGGTTAACGGGTTTGGTACCCGTTATGTCTCACTTGACTAATTGGATTAGTCAGTCAAAAGAATGTCAACAGCCTAATTGATTAGCATAATAATCATGACATTCATTGTGTATCAATTACATTTATGTGAAATTAGATTTCATATAATGGCAAATGTATCCGCCGTTACTTTGCTTCTTTGCATATAAGGAAATGCTACCTTATGGTATGATATCACATCATTCCATTTCCGTACGCACAAACTCTTAGAAAGAAACAAAGTGAGACACTTACTCTTGTTCGTGATTCGGGTTTTGTCCTAGCCGACTTATCGTTGGGTTCGTGGCCTCGTGTGGATACCGGTAGAGGAACAACACTTGGGGTTCTTGCCATCCGTACATTATAACACTTCCTCTTAGGAGTATTTCAACACATCAAACGTTAACTTTCATTAACTATCAAAGGATTTATAGCCCATATACCACAACTGCTCCAAAACAGAGTACCATAAGCGCATCCAACTTCTAGGGACTATATCATCATCATAACGACAGCTTTTAAAGCATTACAAAAGCGTAACATCAAGATCTTGAAATGAAGTTCAACTTAGGATTTTGTTTAGATCAAATACAGGAAGAAACAAGACCGTTATGATCAACATACGAAGACCTTAAGTTCATGATTCAAGCAGGCAGAGGAACGAAGCAAGGGTTTACTTTAGCATATGATTTGGGCAACTAAATCATAATGAAAATGGAATTAACCAATTAGAGTTAGTTCCAATATATCTTAAGAGTAAATAGAAACAAGAATCAAGGATTTATCTTGCCAAATGTAGGAAATATGACCAATATACCAAAACTGGTTCAGAAACGAGTTCAGAAAGACACCTGAACTTGTAGAGCAATTAACGGGATCATAATGAACAAACTTGGGCTTGACGCCTTCTGTGAAGTTTTAGATAGAAAAGAGTAGTTGAATTTAGGCTTTTGTTTCGCCTACTTTGGGTGAGAGACGAATGAGAAAATGGATGACAAAGTTGACGCTTCTGCAGCCTAAACTAAGCGGCAAGCAGCCAGCTCCGTGGCTCCTTCTTAAGGCACGGTTAAGGCTGACTATGCAACATTTTGGAGGGCCAAGTAGATATCAACATAAGGTAGTATCATCTAGGATTGCTTGTGTACTTCCCAGCATCTCGTGCTTATGAAATAAGATCGGTTTCTAGTCCCGACAGTACACACAAACTTCTAAAATTGTGTAAATTGAGATTGTGTAAGTTGAGAATGAACATGAAAGTTGTGGTATTTAACCTCATATTTATTAGGAAAAGCTCCTCAATTGATACAATGGAACAATTACAATTTTGTTCCGGCTTTGTGTTAAGAGATTACTTAGCGACTAAGAAAACGTTTTTTCACGACTAAGAAAGCTATCGAAACGGTATTGGATTGAGAATGTAATCGAACATTCCATAAGTAAGACCTCCTCAATAAACTTAATGGTATGATCTTTTCCATAACCGAGATCACTAATGGGTAACAAAACAAATATACACCCTTTTAAAATCCGAAAATCACTATATCAATTCCCAAAAATAAACCGTAAAATCCTAAATTCAATATAATTAGTAACACCCAAATTAGATAAATTCCCAAAAAGTACGGGGTGTTAAACCATGTGCCGGTTGGGGTAATGTTCGGGGGCACCGCAATGTACAAGTTTCAAACATAAGGGCACCAGCACCACAGGCATTTTGACATAGTTCGGGGGCACTACGTGAATTTGCCGTTTAATTAATTAAATTGAGGGAGAAACTTGTCATTTTTAGCTCCAAAAATAACAATTTGGTGGAAGTTGAATATTTTGAAATATCAAATGAAATCTTCAAATTTTTCTGGGTTAAAGGTGGATTTATGAATATCTTGGGATCACTCACAAATTTTTTTCATGACCCATAGAGTTCATTTAATCACAAAACAAACTTAAGGTTGGAATTCAGATATCTGGACAAAACTCGACGGGTGTTTTCAAAACATCATAATTATTGATAGGGACATGGCTAAATTTTTGGGTTTATCATTTTGGAAATTTGGGAATCTCTTCTCCAATTGTTTCAATGAAGACTTGCCCAGAAGATGTTGTTTTCAAGGCCAAAAAGAGGTTGACATTCAAGTGGTCGGAGCATAGCTCAGATCTGAGCAGTTGGAAGAGAAAAATTATAGTAATTGGTGTATCACGAATTTGAGTCTGAAACTTTTCAGGGTTAATGGTACTCAAAAGAAGTCTTTCTTGTAAGATCAAGATTTTTAAGGATAAAAACAGTTATGTACACATTTTTTGAAATTATATCTGAAAACTAATCAAAATGAACAAAAATCTGGGGAAGATTTTTGATCATTTTGCATATGAAAAAAAACTTGTAAATTTAAAAAAAAAAAAATCCATTTACACTAAAAAACAAATCAAGACAGTAGAACACCAAAATAAAGATGTAACTCCCCTAATCCTCACCCGAGGCACAAATCTAGTGTTCCCCTCGATAAAGGGAACGACCACAAGAGGCAAGCTTATGAATTCATATGGCTCAATAAACCATATTTCATCATTACCGACCAAGTCTTTACAAAGAAAATTGTTAGTAGAGTATTTGAAATTGAAATAACATAAAATAAAAGAGTAGAGAAAGGAAATACTGCCTGTGATGATTAATGATGATGATCCTCTAAGTTAAGGTACTAAATCGTCTAATCAATTTTAATTAAGGTGGGGTGAGTTAGTTTTTAACTAAATAATCTATGTGGTATCCTACTACTACGCATTTATTATTAATGCTAGGCGAAATTTATTGTGGAATTTTGATGTGGGAAATAAATGAATTGAAGTAGAAGCGTGGGAAATATGCTCACAAAATTCTCTGTTTTCTCTCTTCTCCTTGCTTGGCCGGCCCTCTTGCTCTCTCTCACTCTTTTTTTTTTTTCTTTTTTTTTGCTCTTAAATGAAGTGAAGGTGAGGAAATAGAGAGGTGAGGTATTGGGGTGGGTGAGTCACCATTCATCAATTAAAAATCCCCAAGTAAAAAATAAACTATTGCAATAGCAAGTGACAAAAAATAGAAGCCACACACCTCTCTTGGTTGCTCTGCAAGCCGGCCCCCACAGCCTCCACACACCAAAAAAATTGTCAGTTTGTTATCGTTTGGGTTAAGCAAAACCATGACTCATCAATGAAAATTTAAGCAAAAATAGAAATAGTTAGCATCTTTTTAGAATATAGTTAGTGTATGTGTACATGACATATGTATGACATATCCAAAATGATGTCATTGCTTGGGTGGACTATTAGTAAAAAAAAAAAAAACTTTTCTAAACCGTTTTAGGCGTTTTCGACTCGGTTTTTAAAAAAATAAAAAACGGGTGAAATAAATCAATTAAAAAGTGAAATTAGAATTAAAAACATCCAAGTCAATATTATTAGTATTATTTTCATGATTTTCAAAATTTAACAAAATGTTATAAAAAATATAAAAGTTTGAATTTTTCAAAAATCGTTTTATTGACATATAAACGAATAAAAATGGGCAAATAGAAATGAATAAAGTAAAAATGGGAATTGAAAATAGAAATGGCTAAATAAAAATGAAAAAAAAAATGTGAGACAAAATTTGGTGTTTACACTTGTTTGAGCCCTCTTTTTCTATGGAAGATACCAAAACTCGCTCCATTCATAATGATAGATGTAACAACCCGATTCATCAGACGTCGCAACACAACCTAATAAGGTGGGAAATCACCTTTAGGCCCGTAAATCCTCACTTGAGTTTAAAAGGTGAACGTGTTGTTGGTAGTATGATGGCATAACCTATTATAAACATATCATAAGAGCCTTAGTTGCCAATGTGGGATAAACCAAATTCATGAACCACTTTCCATAATCATGTGTTACAATAAAGTAAGTAGGCCTTTCCACACATTGCATAACCAACTTAGTAAGTTTCTTAGAAAAGTTTAGAGTTTGGAGCATTTCCCTGATAAAGCTCCATTGAACTGAGTCATAACCCTTTCTTTTAGTAGCAACATGAACATGTGTGCTAAAGGTAGGTTTTATTAGTAGATTGGTGTAAATTTCAAGAAAGACATTATGAACACCATTTTTAGCATATTTCATATCACCTTTCATGCCTTTGATGATCTTGAACACATTATTATTCTTTAATCTTCTGCACTTGATAAAGCTGTGATACCATGCAGTGTCCCCATCCGCCAGCCATTTTATTTTACTTTTCTCTTTCAGGTAGTTGTATTGTGCTTTATGGAGAAAGTTGTAGTGACTTACAGAATCACTTTCCTTATTCCTCAATTCCATATTGTTTGGATCAAGTTGAAGTTACTAGATCAATTTACAAGCAGCATTCTCAACATTAGCAAACATTTCCTTATTCAGTTCCTTTAGAGATTGCTTTAAAAGTTTCATTTTCCTTGTTACTCTGAAGATGGTAATAGCCCGATCCACTGTCCGTCGCAAGACAAACGAATAAGATGGGAAGTCACCCCTTTAGCCCGAATATCCTCTCGTGGGCTCTAAAAGGTAAAGACCTTATTGGTAGTATGATGGTAGAAATCTATTATAAACTGATCAAATGAGCATTAGTTTCCCAATGTGGGACAAACCAACTCCATAAACCATTTTTCAAATTTCGTAGTGTTACAAACTCCCCCCTTAAAGAACGCAACGTACCCGTTGCGCCTCAACCATTCAATACCAATAGTCACAGGCTAGCCGGCTGACCTGGGCCTACCTCCAGCACTCAGCACGCGGTCGCAGGGTTGCTCTGATACCATCTGTAATAACCCGATCCACTGTCCGTCGCAACACAACCTAATAAGATGGGAAGTCACCCCTTTACCCCGAATATCCTCTCGTGGGCTCTAAAAGGTAAATGTCTTGTTGGTAGTATGATGGTATGAATCTATTATAAATAAACCGATCATATGAGTCTTAGTTTCCCAATGTGGGACAAACCAACTCCATAAACCACTTTCCAAATTCCGTAGTGTTACAATGGTTGTTCCATACACTTGCTTATTCCATGCCTCCTCAATAACTACACTGAATGTAGGGGCTTTGCTCCTTATATTGAAGTACTTAAAGCTCGTTTTGTGGCTTTTATTTTCTATCCTTGACCATGTTAATGACACAAGAACAGTGATCAAACAAGCCTTCAAGGTGGAAAAAGGCATATCTATCCTGGAATTCATTCAATGTACATTAATCATGACCCTATCAATTTTGCTGAAGACTCTTTCCAATCCATGCTGTTTGTTATTCCAAGTACAAAAGCTACCCCCATCATTTAAGTCTTGAATGTCACACTCAGTTACATAGTTATGAAATCCTATTATATCAGAGTGCATCACTTTTGATCCAATTATTTCACACATTGCTAAAGTCTCCCATAACACTCCAAGAATTATTAATGCCCTGACTTATTCCAATCAACTGCTTCTATAAAACCTCCCTCTCACTTGCTTCATTTGACCCATAGACAAAGGTGGCCTAGAATTTATTCTTGAGACCAAATCCTCAACACTTGTATAAATATACTGGTTATGCAAGTTCAGACACACAAAACCCCAAAGCACCCAAATCCTACCTCCTTTGTGATAGTTGTGTTAGAAGAAATAGTCCAACTTTTCCATAGTCCAAGGTGAATCCTGATGAGAGACCCAGGTTTCACCTTGGTTTATAGAAGACCGAACAACCCATCCCAACATTATGCCTACTCATATATCTTCTAATGTCATTCTTTTTGTTTAGGTTGTTCAGTCTCCTAATATTCTAGAAAGTAATATTACCCATGGTCTCAGATTTACCATGAAATCACTACTATTTCCAACTCCACCAGTCGTTCTTGCATTACCAAATCTAACCATATTAGCATAAGAGACACTACCATCTCCTGGTGTTCCATCCACATTGTCTTCACTCTGACAGTTCTAATGTAGGATAAGTCGTCTTTGTGCAATCCTAATAGTACTAACCATAAGATTAATAGTCATTTGATTAACTGGTATAGCAAAATTATTGCTGCCCTCATCACCCATTTGTGCATCTTGTTGTACTTGTTTTGGTCTCCAAACCTATCTCATAGTAGGTTTCTTCTTCTATACATTTCTCGATGCATGTCTTTGCTCATTTTTCTTCCATTCATTGTTTTCAAGCCCTAGTCCTTTGCACTTTGATCATACAGTCGATTTCCACTCATATTTCATTTTTTGCTCCACCTTCTTTCACTTATATATCTTAAACCTTAGCATAGTAGGGAATTTTTGTCTTTTCTCTACCTCCACCATCACTCTAGCAAACCCAAGTCTAGTTTCATCAACAATGGCTGCATGACTTTTGACATACTTCCCAACCAAGCCTGCTGATATCTTTTGGATACAAGATGATGACCAAAATTTTTAATTCCAGTCTGAGTAGCTTAATCCAAATAGACATCTTTTTGACAGCACCCTTACTCAATTCAAGATCCGTAGACCAGGGTTGAATTATAAGTGGCCTATTATCAAACAAATGAGAACCAGCCATCAAGATATTATCTTTCTCCTCCCCAGACTTGAATTTAATCACAAAAATACCATTTGGCAGCATAGACACTTTATCTAATCCTTTGTTTCCCCAGATTCTGTTAAAAAAGCCCTGCATTATGTATAGGGGAGGATTTGCTCCCAATACATAGCAAACAAGAGCATTCTCCCAGTAATTAACCCCCTCCATAACATCTTCAGTAGTCAAGGATATCATGGGTTGATCTATTTCACTACAAACATGAGGAATTGCATTGAAGTTCGAGTTTATACCTCAACTTTGTTTCCGTATAATCTGCCATTCCCACCCTCTTGTTGCTCTGTTGGTTCAATATTGTTCTTCTCATTATCATTCTCTTCAATTCGGCCTTCATCATCATATTTGATGTCGGATAGCACAAGCGCCAAAATACCTTGGATTTCCCCTATCGACTTGTACTGCACTGCATCTAAAGTTGTTGGTGTCTCCTTCCCTATTCTATACCTTATTGTTGTGTGTTTTCTTACTATGTTTCTTAGAGATAGTGTTCTTCCTATTTGATCTTGATCTAGCCATAGCAACGATTCGAATTACTTCTCCATTTGTTTTCCGTACAACCTAATTTCAGAGTTTCTTTCTCTATCCCTCGCAATTTGATAGTTTTGTTTACCGATATTTTTAATTTTGTATTTGATTTTGAAAATGTGATTTTACTAAAATGCACTCACCAAATACATATTAATTTCATTGAACATTACTCATCTCAAGATTTGTTCATATGCATGCGATGTGTGCATGAGCCAAAATTATTCGTTATATTTCAAATATGTATACAATTGTCATTGTTAAAAATACTTTGAAGGTTGCATAATCACTACAGCTTAAAAAAAACCAAAAACAAAAGATAACTAAATAATTATATCCAGAAAAAAAGTTTAAACTAATAGATTTGTATATCTTTACTTTATCTACAAGCAAGGTGTTTGGCTCAAACTATGAAGTAGAATTGTTTAGTTGATTGAATTGTTTATTTCTTTATTTTTCAACAACCGCAAAATAATAAGTTAACGTATTGTAATCGGCAAATTCATGTGGTGTCCCCACTTTCGAAACCACTACGTCATGGTGCGCGTGAGGTATGCTAACTAGTGCGCAAAAGCGAAGGAGATGAATGAGCAATAGTGAAGGACAAATAGTAGGAAAAAATGGACAATAATGTGAGAATGTGAGTTGAGTTTGAATGGTTTAGAAATATTTTTAATGTAAAAATTGAACATATTCTTGACTATGAAATTAAAATAATTTCGTGCATTACAGGGGCGCCAAAGCTAGTAATAATATGAATATCCTAACATACAAGTTCACTAATCCTACGTGGTACGGTGGGAGTGATTGGGCTGATTTGTCTTAAGCTTTGAATTGTAAGACGTTTTCCTCTACTTTTTCCAACTTTAAGAAAACAGATTTGTATTATTTTTCTTATGACAAGTTATACTCTTAACACCCATCCCCATTTGAGACCAATGTGCAACGATGAGGCTGTGTTTTTTACGCCTTTCCAAGATAATCGCGATTGAATTCCCTATGCATGTGATTACTTTGAGCTAAAGAAATCAAACAATAGCTTTTATTCACAAAAAATCAAGTAATTCCACCAAAAAAATCAAGTAATAATAACTTCAACTAATCGAGTGGCTCAATAATCATATATGGAAAAGTTATGTAAGATAGACAATGTACTTTCAAGTGTCAATAATCTAATTAAAGAAAAAAAAAAAAAGGAAAAATTCACCTGAAGATCAAAAGTTGGAACATCAATCTTCAAACCATGAACAAATTGATATAATAATCGAGTGAACAAATTTCTGTATGGATCCTGCTCTCGTTTCGCTTGCAAATACGTAATAGATCTCTCGACATCAGACTTGATATGCATATAAAGTTCATGAGCGTTTTGTTTTTCTCTTAACTGTTGTTGTCTCCCTTCACAAGGCCAAAAACCATCATAAGCCACTAAACTTTGAGATCAAATCGTAAAAGGTGAAAAATATAAGAATACAATAATTCATAAACGTGCGCCCAAGAGAATAAGCATTATGCCTCGCTTCTCAATTTCTATTAACTAAAGTCTTTAGAAGACACAATAAATATGAGTAACTTATTCATACATTTTTTTTTATACATATGCTCGAACAAAAGGTATCACACTAAATTCATCAAGACTCATAAATGAAATGTATAATGTTTATGCCTATGATTTCATCTTATCGAGAAGACTACTAAATAACTGTGTTCTAAAGTTGTATGGGATCTAATGGTTATGCCTAGACATTTCGTGATAACTACAGTTCCTATGCATAACGGTCTTGCCACATTGATAACATGTGTAGAAGGGGGTTCTACTTGGCTAATAGGGTGCCCTATGTGATAAAGATGTTGAAACTAACAAACACCTATTTTATGATAGTCCTTTACTCTAAAACACTTAGTTAGAAAATTCTCAAAATGGGGAATAAAGTTGTCATAAGGCTGACACGTCACGCATACTCGAGGCAGAACACAAAATAAGAAGTGGTAGAGGAACAATATTCTTACGGCT
This sequence comes from Spergularia azorica, assembly GCA_038382645.1. Taxonomy (NCBI): domain Eukaryota; kingdom Viridiplantae; phylum Streptophyta; class Magnoliopsida; order Caryophyllales; family Caryophyllaceae; genus Spergularia; species Spergularia azorica. Next base: position 4,445,539 of record JBBYHQ010000007.1, on the reverse strand, counting down.
GTCTACTGTCTTTAGGTAAAGAGTAATGCTCAAATCTTCAATGAAAGACATAAGTGTGTGTAGTAAGAACTAGATCTAATCAAATACCTTAGCAATGTAATAGTCATAACTTATGCTTCTGGATATCTGAAGGATGAATTAACAGGTGCATATGTAAGTTGTAATTAGACTTTAACTCAAAGTAGTAGTCATTACTTTCTTTAAGCATTAGAGGAGCTTTTGCTATTTTTTTTATTAAGACAATCAAGGTTAATTTTACCTAAAACAAATGTCCACAATTTTGCCAAACATCTAACACTTAAGGTCCTTGTGGACCGACATTAATTACGCCTATGATGGCTCATTGGCTCTCCAATCTATGTATTCGTCTCGCAAACCAATCAACGTCCTTCCAATAGCCTTTGCTCTCATTTGTGTAGCACTTTGGAAAAATCTCGAGGTCACATATTCTAATATAAACTGAAAAGGTCACCTTTGGAAATAATTAGGGCCCGTTCGGTATCACTGCCGTTTTCAGTTTTTGTTTTTTTTTGCGTAAAAAATTTAGTTAAATAAGTTACCAAATTAACTTTAAATTGGTTGGCTGTATAATAGTCATAAAGAAAATGAAAACTGAAAACTGAAAAACATTTTTTCTGGTTTTGAAAAACGAGACTTTGGTTTTCAAAAAAACTAGAAAACAGAAAATAGAAAACGATACCAAATAGGCCCTAAATAAATAAAAAAGAGTCAAATTTTATAAACATTAAGAATAATCCTTATAGCCACCCATCTATGCCCGTTCAATTTATAAATATTTTCTTAATCAATAATTTAGAGTATTTCAATGTAACCCCTCGTCGCGTCTCAGGCGTAATTAATCATTGTGAAAAATGAGCGGGGTGTTTTAATAAAATACGGAGGGAGTATATATCAGCACTGTTAAATACTCCACAGTTTAACGTGCTCGATAAGAGTAGTATGATCTTAGATGGGTATTGTTTTGAAAAATGTCTCGGGGTGTACCCAAGTGAGGTAGAAACGTGCTAGAGTGACTGAAGGACGTTAGCAGGTCCTTACAGTCTGACTAGCTACTATTTTTTATCCATGAGGAGGCATAGTATTACAAATGGCATCATAGTAAATCTTCTCTCACGTTTAGCCAAAGCTTTGAAAATTGAAATGACTACTAGGTTATTCGCCTAGTATTATTGGAAGAATATACAGTATTTCACAGCTAAGACAACATTGTCGTATACTATTCTTCCAATACTAGGCGAATAACCTAGTTGTTTCAAATTCCAAAGCTGCTGAAAGTAAAGGCCATCATGGGCTTGGGGAGATCCAGAAAGAACTACATCAGGATCCTTTGAACAAGGATCTTGTGGAAAAGGAAAGGAGAATTGCAGAGCAATACAAATACCTTCACAAAGTTGTCCACAGCTTTCAAATGCAAAAGAGTAAAGCACATTGGATCAGAGAAAGTGATGAGAACTCCTCATGTTTTCATTGTGCAATAAGAACTCGAAGGATGAGGAATACAATATTATAGATCACTGGCAATGATGGGAACACACACTATTGAACTATGTAGTGTGTTTTGATGATGACAAGATGATATGATTCATGTGCTGATTACTCCCTTGTTTATGAGTTAACATCTATGTTTAGTATTGGTGAGCTAACCTTTCAGGGAATGATGAAAATTTGATTGTCTTACGGCTACACCAATGGAGCTACAACTGGTCACTAGGATGTTCTCGTTGAAGACTAGCTAAGGTTTACTTTAGTTCATAGTCTATGTGTAAGATGAGTTCGTGTGTTGATTGATCAGTATAGAAGTACATTGCTACAAAAGCGAGTACAGAACCGCAATCTGTCTTCTCCTATGGAGTGTTACTTATACATGGTACATATATGTGTTCTGTACTAGGCTATCAGTAATTTGGACAAAATTGTTATGTCACGTTTTTCTCAAAATCTTGAAATGGGATTGGAAGATATATTATACAGATCTTTGGTTTAATAAATTGAAGCTTTTCTATTTTCAAAGATAAGTTTCTTGTGGAAGTTAATTTAGTGTTTTGGAAATTAATTTTTCCTTTCCAATCACAACCACCAAAACCACCTCGCACGGTCCCTTTCCAACAACAATTACTCCGACTGAAAAATTACGCACAACCCTCATTCCCTGCGGCTTCGTCGCCAGACTCTATAGACACCCTAAAACCCAACTACTAAACCCTTTAGAGCTGTGATTAAAAGAGGGGAACAATTTAGGGTTGTCGTAAAAGGGTTTAGGGTTGGGTTTTCCGGTGGGGGTATCGTTTTTAATGCACAATAAATCAATAGTCACATCCAAAAAATAATATTAAATTTGTAGGGAAAATAGGAAAAAGTATTAAAATTTATTATTTCTTTTTTGAAATTTGTATCATTAATTGCTCTTATAGAGTGCCCATGGGCACTTTCTAGAAAATCCCTAGAAGATAATATATTTTAGAGTTTCCTTACCTAAGGACTCTTACTTTGTTTTAAAGAATCGATATCTTCTATTTTTGGTTGACAAAATGATTAAATATTTTATCCAAGATTTGACTGAAAATTTCTGAGCATTTATAACGTGATTCATTTATTGAGTAAGGTAGACGTTTTCCACAATAAAGTTTTGAGCTTAATTTTCCAAAGAAAACGTCCGGATAGTACATTATAGCATATTGTTCCCTGCACTGATATTACACACAATTCTCATCATAGGTCGAAATTGTTATCTCTATTTGCTTGACTAAGAAGCATCGTAGAGAGGTGATTGCTTTGTACTTTTCTCTTCTAGAGTGAGGTCATTGGGGTATGGGGTTGTACTCGAGTTTCCTATAGTTTTGGGTTGAGAGAGTAGGAATCACAATTGGGTTGAATGTGGGGTTCCTCTACTACTTGTTTTGGGTTGAGCTAGTAGAGAAGAAAATTCTAGTAAATTTTGTGGACGTAGATCTTGGGTTGAGGTCGAACCACGTAAATCTTGTGTGTACTCTATTCATTGTTTCGTGCTTTACTTCATAGTATAGATCTGTGAACTATACCATCACAAACTACAATCTCTACTTTGTGGTACAGTACACTAGTCTGTCTCTTCCGCTGCCTTACACACAATAGCTCGAGTAAAAATGAAAACGTTCCAATCAAAGTTCATACTCAATTCACCCCCCTCTTGAGTATTATCTCGCGACACGACTCTTCACACACTGATGATATTGGCATTCAAATTGCTTTCCTGGAATTCTAAAAGGATCTCTTAGGTAAAGCTAATGAGTCTAAAAGGGTGCACAAACCTACATTCATGAAAAGGTCTGTCATAAATGAAGAAATGAGCAAGGTTTTAGTGAAAGCATTGAATAAATATGATATCAGAAGAACTGTTTTTTCCATGTCTGCCAATAAGAGCCTTGGACGTGACGGCTACACTAGCCAATTCTACAAGGATAATTGGGAGATAGTAGGGGCATTGGTTTCTGATCAAATCCTTGATTTTTTCAAGCATGGTAAGATGTTAAAGCAGATTAATATATAGTACCATACTGACCCTAGTTCCAAAAGTTGTTTAGCCTAGGCTTGTAATAGAATATAGACCTATTTCATGTTCGTTGCAATGCTCTGTATAAGATCATTTCTAAAATCATCTGTGAGCACCTCAGTCAAGTGCTACTACTCATAGTGACCGAAAATCAGGGAGCATTTGTAAAGGGTAGGATATTGTGGAGAATATCATGGTTTGTCAAGATCTAGAGCGCAAATATAATAGAAAGGTAGCTTCTCCAAGGTGCCTGCTCAAGATTGATCTTAGAAAAGCCTATGATATAGTGGAATGGAGTTTTGTCAAGAAAATGCTTGAGATTTTAAAGTTTCCAAATAAGATAACAAAACTAATAATGAAATGTGTTACAACCACCATATACACACTCATGCACTAAATGAGAATCATTTTGGTTTTTTCATTGGGAAAAGAGGGTTGAGACAAGGGGATCACTTATCCCCTCTACTATTTACATTATGCATGGAATATCTTTCAAGAGGCCTGCTGAAAGTTGTTGAGGGACCTGCGTTCAGATATCACCCCTTATGCAGCAAAACAAGATTCACATATCTATGGTTTGCTGATGACCTACTTCTGTTATGTAAAGCAGAGGTGAAGTCTGTTCTTCTGCTGTTGAGAGGGTTTTCAACTTTTTCTGAACCCATAGGGTTCAATTTAAACAAGATGAAGTCGGATATCTACTTTGCTGGCATTAGTCACAGTGCCAGACAAGAAATCCTACAAATATCTGGTTTTAAGGAAGGTAAGTTGTCTTTTAAGTACCTTGGTGTTCCAATAATAAATGCAGGAAGAATTTCTATCTTTGATTGTAATAGTCATACTGAGAAGATTGTGAAAAGAATCAGAATTGTAAGTGCTAGGAAGCTGAGCTATGTCGGCAAACTTACATTGGTTAAAGTTGTGCTATCAAACATGCACTCCTATTGGTTTAGATAAAAGCTGTCTTGAGAAAGATAGATGCAGCATTTAGGAACTATTTGTGGGATGGCATGGAAAATATGATGAGAATTCCATCGGTTGCATGGAAATATATATGCTCACCAAAGGAAAATGGAGGCTTAGGGATAAGAGACATATATAAATGGAACATAACATGTATTGCAAAATATGTTGCCTGGATTTATGAGAAAGCTGACACAATATGGATCAGATGGGTGCACAACATATATTTAAAAGGAGAAGAGTGGGAGAATTACTCTCCACAAGCAGATTCTTCGTGGTACTAGTGGAAAATATGCAAGATAAAACAGAAATTCAGTACAGAGTTTACAACTAGAAAATGGAGCAACACTAAGTATACCATTGCTACAGTGTATGGGTTCCAAAAAGGAGAGAAACAGAGGGTGACTTGGGCAAATATTTATGAAAACGATTTATTATTCCCAAACATAGTTTTATAAGCTGGTTTGCAATGAGTAGAAGGCTGCAAGTAAAAGAGATGCTGAAAAAGCTTGGGATTTGTAGTGATGATTTGTCTCTTTTGTCATCAGAAGACAAAGACTCATGAGCATCTGTATAGTGCTAAAAGTTTGGCCAAACTCATTAGAAACCTCGACATTCTTATACCAAAAGATAACACCATTGATAGGTTTGTGAATAAGAGATTCAAAACAAAATTAAGAGGTCTGATTACAGGCGCTACCATCTGCAATCTAATTTATCAGATTTTTTCTTAGAATAAATGTAGGTCAGAGCAGATAGTAATCATTCGAGAGAAAATTGTTCAAAAGATTATAACGGTGTTAAATTTAGCATGACAAATTTGACTTAAGGTATTTTTCTAAGGGATAGGACTTCGCTGTATGCTAGGTTTATGATGTAATGCCTTGAGTTATTCTTGTTTTCAATAGGGGTATGGTCCCAAGTTTTGGTGTATTCTTTATTTCAATTATAATATCTTACATTTCAACAAAAAAAACTTTTCGTTCCGAAGTTAAAATTCAAGGTGGAAGAGCCACTATTTAAGGATTTTTTTAAGATGAAACCTTTTTTTTTTTTTTTTTTTTTTTTTTTTTTTTTTTTTGGGAAAATAATTCTGAAATATAAGTTTTAAGTTTATTTTCTTTGGAGGATTAATTTTTTCACAAACGAGTAACCCCCATGAATTGCAAAATGATGAGATTTATTATTTAACTAAAAAAAGTGGAGCTTGAATTGTGTGTACTTAGAGTAGCAAGGTGAGTAATTATCAAGGGCCAAATAATCAAATTTCTAAGACTTTCAACTTCCTTTGGTAGATAGGTAACCAAGTAATACCGTTATACCTTTTGTTTCTATTGGCTTCCCAAATAAAAAGTAAAATCGACCTTTCGGAAGGATGACAGGCACGTGAATAGGTTGATCAGCAATTTCACCAGTAATCCCACCCCTGTTGATAAAAATGGATACATAGCAAGTTGATTATAAAAATTCATTATGGAAATATAATTAAGAAATGTTAGTTCATGTGTAAATAACCTCAACTTCACACCAAAATTTGTTTCCACTTCAATCATTTGCTTGACGAAAGGAACCTTCACTAAATCATCATAATCTGCACACAACTGGAAGTGGTAGATTTTGATCTATATAGGAATTATATTACAAGATCATTTTTAATTCACTATTCAAATGGATAGACAATAAACATTTGCCTTTAAAACTATTATGTAAACATTCGATAAAATCATGGAATGACTTCTTTATAAATGTTAGCATCACTTGGTTGCAATTTTTGTTAATAGCTATTTCATTATGTTACTATTAAAAATTTCTACAATTTCATATATTAAATATTCTATTCACTCACTTGGAACATATCATCTGCCCCTACAACTCCAAAAGGAACAATTTTAGCTCCAAATTTCGCTGCCATACGAACAAATTCAGATGCTTTTGGCCAAAATAACTTGTAATGTTCACCCTATAATGATGAAAAGGCTATTATACGCATATGAATAATATGTGCTCTTAATTTACAAAATTTCTCTTAATATGCTCCAAATGCAAAGTAAGAATTGATGTGGTGCTCATTGATAAAAAGAAAGTTAGTGAACAACTTTTCTAGTTAGAGAGGAAAAGAACTAAATCAAATATATCAAGTAAACTTATTTGATAACTTTCCTTGTACATGAAAATTACTAGAGAAAAGTAGAACTATTTTGTGAAAGATGTTTTACCTTTCTGTGAAAAGCCTCTCTCATACCCCCAGGATATAGTAAAATATGTGACTTTGACTCAAGTAACCTTGACATATTACGTCCAGAAACTGGAACACATCCCATAATCTTATATGAGTCAAATAAAGGCGTTAAATCAAAATGTCTTCCGTTTCTAGACTTTTGAAACAAGTTTGGGTGTCCTAACCCACGCACAAGAATATTTTTCTTGGCAAAAATAGTTGTAACAAGGAGAATTGCCTCTATTCCGGTCAACATGTGATAGCCAACAAACAAAGTTGGCCCTTCGGTAGGAATACCTGCTAGACCCCTCACAATTTCTCCATTCTCTAAAGTTGAAAGCATCATAGGATCAGTGACTTGCTCAAGTAACCTGGCAAGAAAAAAAAAATATGAAACTTGAAAATTAATTAAATAGATAGACGAAAATCACTTTACCTTATATGAAATTTGCCGAAATTCATTTTGTGAGTTGTGTGGTTTAAGTGTGGCTAGTTTCAGTATAGAAACTTTTGGTACTTCATTTTTTAACATAATATGAGTAATTACGAAAGACAAACTAAAATGAAGTGGTGATTAATTTTTCAAGCACTTATTAAGGTTTGATCATGGTTTTTGATGGAGGAAGAAAGTTATTACCGAAATTCGACTGCAGTTCTCCGTATGTCACTAGTGGTTACTACGGAATAATCTTTAACGCAGTCATATCTTTTTCCAAGACGATAAAAACCAGCCCGCTTAATCGTATAAACCAAATCAAAAGTGTCTTCCTGTAAATAGTTACACCAATCAATATATATATATAAGAGGCTTTTGACAAATGCATAAGGCGCGTCTATAAATCAAGAAATTCCCACAACGCACTAGAAATGCACAGACATAGTCCTATATTTGTAAAATTCTCACATAAAGTTATCTACATGAAACATATAAAATTTGTTATAACTTGGGCTACGTATACTAGAATATTACAATACATGTATCAATAAATTCGTATCGAAATGTACTTCAATATAAGATCCATTCACACATTATTTTGAAAAGTTAAGTGAAGTATGAATTTGGTTGAAATATATCGTCAAGATTGGGACTTTTGTGAAAAAGGGGTAAAAAAGTTTAAAATTTTTTTTATGTAAAGATAAAGTAATACTTCGTAAGTGATTTAGTGAGATGAGGAGACATCTTAACTAACAAACATTTAGTTAGTTAATTAATTTAGGATTTTTGGTTGAACTACACCTATTAAAAGTAAAATTTGATCATACCACACCTAATATAATCATTTTGTGCAACCATTACACCATATACCAGCTTCCGCCCTCAATTCTACCCCATACCCACCCAATGCTGTGTTTAGCAGTTGTAAACGAAGTGGCTAAGGGAGGCAATAAAAATAAGGATAATACTACACATTTTATTTAAAAGAAAAGAAAATAATTATTACGTACGTCGTACGATATAATATTTTAACCGTTCAACGCACAGGTTTAAAACTAGTGTGTAATAAGACTGTAATGACATTATTTCAAAAATACATCTATATATATAGACATGGTAAATTGTTAAACATAAGTTGCGGGCAAATGCTAGTTAAGATTTTACTAATAATAGTTGGATTTTTCTAACGTTTGCCCACATGGCACATGATAAGACTTAATTTCCTTCCTTAATTAAGTGATATCCTCCTGAATCAATCAAAAAGATTCCACAATTTGTTTTTTCAAGTAAGAATATCACTTAATTAAGGAAATAAATAGAGTTTTTTCATGTGCCATATGGGCACACGTTATCATGGAAATTCAATCAAATATTTCTCATAGTTACTTATTACTGTCAAAATAAATGTATATACATTTATATATTTATTAATGAAATCGTGTCTAGAAAGTCGTTACTATTGGTATAAAAAAAATCCGACTAGTCTTTTTTTCATAGAAAATAAAACGACATAAAATCGGTTACAGGATGACATATCTTAGTTGAGAATTGTTCAAAAGTTGTAAATTTATAAAATGAATAAAATGAGAAGGTGATTCATGTTTTGAGGCATGAATGGTGACAGGCATGAAAAGAAGCAAGTGTAGATTTGTGACACTTATTATTATAAGAATAAACAATTACCTATTGCAAAAGTTACTATTTAAATTTAAAAATATTACAAATTGAAAAAACAATATATTTTCTCTATCTCAAACTCGATCATTATGTAAATGAAAATCTAAATAATACTACATGATGAAGTATAGTATGCATAGTACACATCAAAGCTCTTGTAATTACAAATGAAATTTTGGATGATAGGAGCTACAATGGCAGTTTTAATGCTAAAACGTTCCGAATCTAGGTTGTATGAGCATCACCATATGATAGAATAATTTCATACATAGATTATCACTACTAAAAAACATGCATGATAATATCACCGAACCCAATTTTCCAACTAATATCCTATGTAATGTCTTTATGACATAACTAGCATTATAAAACCATGACAATAGTATTACTCTACTATGGGGAAAAAAATAAGAAAAGAATGCATTGTAATACAATCTTAATTATTAGTTTTAAAATTGCGTAAAAGAATATTCTCATAATGCACGAATTAGATGTTCATGAAGTATTTTTAGTTATTGTTGTAAAGGCCATTCTTTTTTATCAATTAAAAGATAATTCTAAGAATTAATATTCATAATCCTAAAATATGGGTCGTCATTACCCGTGAAATGGTACATAGATCAAGAAAATGCGCACCAAAAGAGAGTGGCAGACTGACATTGTGTTTGGATGATAAACTTGCTGAACGTAAGAAGGGACAGTGGTTATATCTCTCTATTTCTGTCTCGTTCCTTCTCTTATATACGAGAAATAAAAATCATCACCATCTTCTTTGTTGTCCTCAAATAACTATATGTGAATACATCAATAAACGTCAATGAAGAAAAAAACGATAAACACTATATCCCTACCAAAAATAAGAAATGTCCTTTGTCATCGAACCTACAAACAGAGAAATTTGGTAGCATGCGACAAAGCTTATCAACTTCCTCTATACTTGGTTCAAAGAAACCATTTCCGCTGAAAAAGAACATATGTCACATTTTTAAAATACAATAAAAAGTTTGGATAAATCCATACAATGCAAATTTAATTAATATTAAATAATATAATAAAAATCAAACATCTATTGTAAATGTGTGTTTCACCAATGTTCTAAAAGTGTTTCTAAAGGTAGGAAGGAGAAACAACCCATATACACAATCTATTTTGAGAAACAGATTCTCAAGTTCCAGAAGAACTTATCACACAAAATAACTCCCTAGAAACAGATGCCCCAAATTGGGCTTTCAAATTCTGTTTCCATTTCTCGCCCATTTATTCAACTTTTCTCCCTCCAACTTCACAAAACATGAACAATTAGTGGCTAAATCAAATAACCTATCTCTTTCCTCTTTTTATTTATGTCCATTCGTAGTAACAAATCTGGAGAAACAGCCCATCTAAATATCATTCTTCTCCATCCATGCATGGCTATTGATTATTTGCTCGAACTTTCTTTTTCATAACAAGGAGGCTATGGGTCCATTCTTCAATTCAATTCATAAAATTTCAATATTTTCAAAAGTTTATATATTTGTTTTATACATAAACTATTCTTTAGATGTTAATTGCTTTTCGGGTGTCTTTATAGATGTCTTGCACTTGAATCGACAAGTTTTTCCTCGAAATATTTGTATTTTTTATTTGTTTTGTCCAAATTGATCTAGTGAGGAAGGGTAGTTTATCATTACTTAGAAGCACTTCGAAAACAGAGTTGTCACACGCCCAAAAAATATTTGTAGAAGTTGTTCATGAGAAATACTTCTAAGAAGCACTTATACATAATTTGGAGTTTGGCCCAATAGGCTCCAAGTCTAATAGGAGACAGGTGGTGTCACAATAACTTACTATGAGATCACCACGTCACTTATTATTGATTGACTATTTATGCCTGGCTTGGGAATGAGATTCACCAAGATGTAATCGATAGTTTGATTAGTGTGTCGTAATTTTCTTTAGTGGGTATTATTTTGTAAGAAACACTACTTTTTATTCCCATTTTGGATGAATAAAAATCACCTTCTTACAAAAAAAAAAATAAAAAAAAAAAATAAAAAAAAAAAAAATTCCCAAGCTAATCTATCCCACTCAGCTTACTTCACATGCCTCTATCCTAACTAAAATTACAGCAAAATTTATAATGTATTATTATTCATATTAATGAGTTAGAACATGTATCTTTTTTTAATTAATTAATTTTTTATTTAATATTAAAGAATTCCAACAAGTTCTATATTATCCATTCGTCTTTAATCTTTTTATTATCTTCAAGTCAAAAGCACGTTGTTCTTAATAAAGGAATTATTAAGAAAATCAACAATCTTTGCAAAGACTTTCACTGGGGAATATCTGAAGGGAAGAGAAAGATGACTTATAAGAGCTGGTTTAGCTTGTGCTCTCCCAAAACAGAGGCAGATATTGGCATTAAGGAAGTTTTAGTGTGGAACAAAACCATGCTCTCAAAATGGGTCTGGAAGCTAGAAAATGATCAGCAGAGTATTTGGTGCAAGTGGATAAGATCATATGTGCTTAAAAGACATTCTCTATGGCAAGCTAAAGGGAACCACGCAGATTCTGAAAGTTGGAAGGGTATTTTTAAGGTGAGAGATGAAATCATTCACATAGCAGGGAGTTGCAATGCTGCAGCTGATGTAGTTAAGTCTTGGGGAAATGGTAAGAAGTTTCTTACTGCTAAAGCTTATGAGGTTTTTAGAGAAAAATTCACAAAGGTAGATTGGTACAGGGCTGTCTGGGACAATGTAGTTATGCCCAAGCACAGCTTCATCACTTCACTGGCTGTGCAGAAATGTCTTGCAACTGTAGACAACATGAAGATCAGAGGGTTTCAAATGGCAAATCGATGTGTCTTATGTTGAGGAGCAGAGGAAAATCACAAGCATTTATTTTTTGAATATGAGGTTTCCAGGAATACTTGGCAAGCTATCCTACAATGGCTTGGAATTGGAAGAAGAAGATGGGACCTTGGTAGGGAGCTTATATGGTTTAGCAAGAGGAAGAGGAAGAAGCATTGGACCACCAAATGGGCCTGATGCGTATCTTAAACCAAAGATACTCAGATTAGAGTTTTATGCAGCTGAGTTAGTAAAGTAACCAAGGTATGAACGAGCTCTTCTAGGCTACCAGCCACAAGACTCGAACTCAATGCTTAAACACGAATCACTAGGCTACCAGCCACTAATCCTTGCCTAAGAATTGGGTGTTAAACAATCAATCTAACCTAGACTAATTGCAAAACGAATTGGTGAGAGAATACTCTCGTTTTCTGGATTTTTTCTTAATAGAAATCAAAATACTGTTTTTTTAAAACAAGCTAAGAAACAGGCCTTATATAGGCTGCTAAGACTCCTAAAAACTTCCTAAACAACTTGGAAACCTATAATAAGGAAAACTACCTAAGGATATGACGTATCTAGGATACGCCTAAGTAACTCGGCATTCATTTTCATTCCTGAATCCAAGTTACCAAATTTACTTCACTTGGTTGGAGCTCAAAACCAATTAAGGTAAGGTTGTTGTTGTTCGTAGTTTCCTTCTCTAACGTGATCTCTTGAGGTATCTCTGCTCCTGCATCAGGGCCAAGGCTAGTCTGAATGCCACGGTTTACCAGATTTGGAGGGAAAGAAATTCAAGAATTTTCCAAGAGCAGGAGCACAGTGAAGATTGGATCATAGACCAAGTGAAATTTGTTGTTTGTGTTAGACTCTATGCGTGGAGTGGTAATGATTTTCAGCAGGAAATGTTAGATTGCCTGTTGAATTAAGTTTTTTGGTGTTTAGTGGGTATTATTTTTGTATGAAGCCTTATTCCCTTCATGGATGAATAAACCAATTTTCTTACAAAAAAAAAAAAAAAAAAATGTACTTCTACTTCATTGTAAGTTGGTGAGGTGAAACAATTAGTGCGAGAAGCTTGAGTGCAAAAAATAAACTATCTAATTTTTACATCGAACATAAGGAGCTGGTAGAAAAGCAAAATGTGAGTGTGGCTTCCATATATACGAAGGTTCGGGTTTGTCAGAAACATGTCGGATTGTTGGGTGCTTGATTTTATCTATTTTGGTGGTCATTCTCGTGTAATTTATATTGGATGACGGGTATTCTCCTATTTGTTAGTTTGTGATATGATTTGGAGAATATAAACTACTTTTGTAATGACGAGATATAATCCCTCCATTTGGATTGGTGATCACATGTTGAATACAAAAATAACCAAGTTAAGACCAAGAATGACACCACCGAAGACCAATTCTACCTACTAGATGACTCGAGTTGAAAAGTTGAAGTTTGATGGCCGAGGAACACAATGTCAACTTTAGATGTCCATAACTTATTATATAGGTGAGCTTTTACAGGAATTATACTTGGAGAATAAAATTCATGATCTAAAGCTTTCCAACGATATATTATGAGCTCAAAACTGACTCTCGAGGTGAAAGTTATGTGTATTTGAATATTGGCCTGCGAAGCAATTTCTCGACTAACTCCAGAAAGCACAATCTCGACTCGTTACAGTAGGCTCGACTCGAGGTTGAATCTTGCACAAGTCGAGAGCCAAATGTTGACAAGGCTTACAATTGGGTCCAAATATCCACTCGGGATACCATAGTCTCAAGTCGAGATGGTCCGTCTCGACTCGAGGGTAGCCTGAGATAGTTTTAGTTTTTAAATTTCTCAATCCTCGAGTCGAACTAGTTGTTTCCGGATATTTTTAGAAGTTTTATTTTATTTTATCTTTTTATTTCTTGCTAATTTAATTTTAGTATAAATGGAGGAGGAGAGAGAAAATCACATCTTATCTCTTATCTCTTATCTTTCATTATCTAACTCTCATCTCCTTAGCTTCCCACAAACTTTGTCCATCTTATGCTTTGGAAAGCTAACTCTCCCAAATCTTGGTGAAACACTATTCTTTGGTTTTAATGTACGTTATCGTCTTTTTTTTTACGCACTTGATTGTTTGATATTCCTTGCGTTTATGTATAATCTTATCTCGTTTTATCTAGGTCGCTACTAGATTTAGCCTGGTTAGTTTATTTGCTGATTTGGATAATTGATGGTACAGTTATCAATGCGCGGTCGCGGTTTTTAGACTTAGGGGGAATTAACACAAGGTTAAGATTAGTCAATGTGTGGTTGAGGTTGCGGTTAATTAGTTACTAAACATGTTATTCTAAAACAATATTAGTTTATTGTTATTGCTACCACTAGGTTGAAACGAAGACGATCGTTTAGGTTATTTAGAGTGGTTAGGGTGGATTTAGGCTTGTTGGTTATATTCACTAATCTTAAGAACTAATAGAACTCCGTTTGCGATTAAGCAATTAAACTGAATAAATAATTCGATTTCTTGTGGAAATAATTTGTTCATGACAGTTGCGGATCCAAGACTTGTCCCTAGTTATAAATCATCCATTTATTCCATTGTTTAACATTGGTTTTGTTGTTACTAATTCAATTTCAACCCTCCCCCCCTTTGTGACGTTACTTTGGCATAATATCACCGTTAGAGTTAATCCTACGTCGTTGTGGATACGATCCCGACTTCGTTAGCTACATTAGTTAGGTAGTAGGGTTATTTCGTAGATATCACGACAATATCTCTCATCAGTATCATGACCTTTAAAGTGGTTTTACTTATTTTGCAGGACTAGGCAAGTGCACCAACATATATTATTAAGTTTTAATGTTCCTTTTTCTCTTTTTTATTGTGATTATCATAAAGATCGAACAAAGTATCATCTCGTGTGTAATTAAAATTGCGAATATGATTATTGTGTTATAAATAATTATTACTTCCTGCATATTTGTGGGAAAACCAGTCATAGCAACTTATATAACAAATAATATGATTTTATGCGAAATTATGGAACCTGGATAAAATCAAAGTTTGAGCTTTGACTGTATCAAGTCCTGAACTCGTGTAAGTAGAGGCAGTGACAAGCATTTCTAACTTCCACATGATGGAATCAATTGACGAAATATTGGCGACAACCTGCGTATAAATCATTAAAAAATTTTAAACAAAATTTTATAAATTTATCAAATAATTTCATATGTATCATCCGTAGTTTCTTTATAATCTTTCTCTTCCGAACAAATGTGTTCATGCAATACATAGAAACCCAAGAGAATTAAAAGTCCAACTTTATGTGATAACATTGGTTTATCCTTCTCAGCTATAGTAAAATGATCATCATCATCATCATCATCATTCTTCGTATTATTACTTTCTTTCAGATCATCATCATTCTTACTTTCTTATTTCTAATCATTATCTTCTCTTAACTATTCATTGATAAATGAATTATAAATAATAATTAATATATTTGTTTTTTTAAACATTTGAGTTAAATAATGGTTGAGTAGTAAGTATGAATAATATCAAGGTCAATATTTAGAAACTACAAACAATCCAGGAAGTAATTCAGAACATTAAGTTAGGTTGGTGAAATGAGTCTTACAGAATAGTAATGAAGAGCCTGCAATATGTTTTCACAAATATATGGTTGTAGAGGGGTCATTTTGTCCATAATACTTTTATGCATTGTCATATGTTCACCTATGACACCATCACAAATAGAAAAGTTAATCAAATATAGTTAGTTCTCCGTGAATATTAAAAACATAGCGGTGCTTTAAAGTAGGAAAAACAATAATGTATTTAATTCCAAAAATTAAATCATTGTACAATAAGTTACAGAGTTTCAGAATTTTTTTTTTCCCAAGATAAATCGAACGTTGCGATAAAGTCAATGCAGCTTGACCTCATTAGATTGCACAGACATTTTGGTTACTAAACTTTTTTTTTTTGCATAAATTAAGTTTTACAACATTTTAAGCATAGATTGAAGCACTAAGCAAGTAAAAGAGAGATAAACTAATAGTAATTAATGGACTTAGAGCTCATAGATGTGTGAATTATCATCGACTAAATTTTGAGAACGCATCCACTCCAATAAAGGTTTCGACATATTAACTTTCAACTTGCTAGAATTTGTAGCTGTTATAAAACAAGAGGTTAGTTGTTGAAAAGAATTCACATGACTACTATATGCATAAACTAAATTAAAGAAAATTCACACCGGAATTGAGTTGCTAGTAATCCGATCAACTGAACTCCATATTACTCCTATATTAACTTGTTACGAATATGTGAGAACATCTACAATCTAAACAGATGTGTGTTACTTACCAGGATTAGCCAAAATTAGCACAAGATCAATGTTGGGGTTATTAGCTGCCACCGATAATGCAAGGCATCCACCAACACCTTCTCCAACAAGATATATGGGCCTATTTGGTGAGAATTTTGATCTGACTATATCTTCAATCAACTTTATTAGTTCTGCAATTTCAAACATAACAATTTTCATACATCACTATGTTCCATTTTCTTCATTCACACGATATAACAAATTACCTGGAAACGGCGTGCGATCAGTATTAGGAATATGTAAACACCATACTTCGAAAATCCTATAATTACATAAAAGTAACTATTTTAGTTTGCAAGTAGGTGCTCAAAATCTAATAGTACATTTCTTGATCCATTTACTAGACTTGTGCACGTGTTTTGTTTAGTACTAGTATAATGTACAGTTTTAATTGGTCTATTTAAAATAATGTCTTAGATATATGATCATAAAATGTTTTATATGAGATTAGATGTTATAATTATACATCTGCATCATAAAATAATAAGGATATTTTGTCAAATACTCCCTTATAAAAGTCAAATTTGTCAATCACTTCCTTATATAATTTTTTGGTCAAACACTTCCTTATAAAAGATCGAAGTTGTCAAACACTCCTTTATATAAACTTTTTTTCTCTAACACTCTCTTATATAACCAATTTTTTTGTCGAACACTCCCAAAATAACATTCACGGCGAGAAAATAAAGTCTCTTTTCCGGCTTGATCACCTTCTTTCACGTGAGTTTTGTTATTTTCCTCCCTTTTGTGATTTCCCTCCACTAACTATTTTCAGTTTTCTCTCGCCTTGAATGTTCTTTTGTGAGTGTTTAACAAAATTGTTATATAAGGGAGTGTTAAACAGCAAAATTTATATAAGGAAGTGTTTGAGAATTTTGACCTTTAATAAGAGAGTGTTTGACAAAAAAAATTGTATAAGAAGTGTATGACAAATTCCACCTTTTATAAGGGAGTGTTTGACAAATATCTAAATAAAAAAGTACTCCCTCCGGTCCTATTTAAACTTCATTCTCCCTTTTGCGCACTCCAAAAGAAGAAATAATAAATTATACTTGTTGATTTATTTAGCAAATAAATTTAAAAGCCAATCTTAGCCAACATCTTTATGTTGCCTCCCTAATTTTTCCCTCGACAAAAACCGTAATATTTTGGGGATGGGAAGAACAAAGTTGAAACCCTGAAAAAGAGAGAAGGAAATTTAAATAGGTCCAGAGGAGTATGCAGTAAGACCCTGTCTGATTCAAGATTAAAGCAGATTATTCAAATCAGATTCATCCAATTTAGATTTGATCAAAAATAGTCAAATAACAATTATGAATCCAATCCACTTCTTGGTAATAGTTAGTCTACATTTTGCTAATTTCAACTAATTCAAGTAAGATCAAATTCATTCAAATGTGATCAAATCAGATGTATTTCAATCACATAAGATTGATTCGTTCTTATCAAAAAAGGCCTCACCATATTAATGTGATACAATTATTTTTCATTCACTTATACATAATGATTGTTATGTACAAACCATTGAGAAACGTGCATATAAGGGAAC
>JBBYHQ010000007.1:4396784-4427830 GCA_038382645.1 Spergularia azorica | reverse complement strand
AACAATACTATAGAGCTAAATCCACTCAAGCTACTTCACGTGTCTATAGCATAACTTAAGGTAAAAATTGTTGTTGTCACGTGCATATAAGGGAACAACAATACTATAGAGCTAAATCCACTCAAGCTACTTCACGTGTCTATAGCATAACTTAAGGTAAAAATTGTTGTTGTGATGCCATTATTAATATTAACTATGTTTGAACCATGCATTTTCCTTTAGTTTCTTTCAAGTTTTTTGTTCTTATTTTTCAATGATCCTATAAAAATTCATGTTCATCCATGAGTGTTCTCTTCTGGCTCATCTTATACTATATATTAATAAAAGTTGTGTTAGAGGCAACGACCACGTTCACCGGATTCAGTTTGGCCATCTACCATGCCACGTGGCATGTCTCTCTAAATTTCACTGTAAAAAATAGTTTAAATCGTCTTTTTATGGTAAAGAGTATATGGACTTTCCAACCAACATGATGTATGAGCAATGTTTTCCATATCAAAAAAATTGACAAAATTTAAAAAAAAACCATTATAAAAAAATAGGGTCATGTTCAGGTAGGAACCTTAATTATATAGGAAACTTAGGAACCAATATAAACCACTAGATTAAAAGGATCCAACGATCCATAATACATCTTCATTAATACCCGAATTAAAAAAAATCAAATCTCTATATTCTCTCTCCTCCTACACTCCACCCGACTCACCACTGGCCACCACCACCGCACCTGCCATTCCCCACGACCACCATATATATCATTCGTCGTGACCATCACTCCACCACCGTAGCCGCATTCTGACGGCCACCATGGTCACTACGTCCCGTGCCAGCTTCCCCCTCCCCTCCACCTCCATTTTCACCTCTTTTGTTCATCTCTATCATCCATAGTCAAGAAATTAAAATAAAGCCCCAACCATCTCCCTCTAGTGAAGACTGGCCGGCACGAAGGTTGACTGACATCCGTCGCCGATTGACCAGATGCGCTGGAGGTTAACCTTCCGTCGGTGGTCGGTTCCGTCGAAAAACGACCATATCAGTATATTTTTTGAGTTACACATTATCACAACATGCAATCAAAACATAATGAACACTTTATCTAGTATTAATGAACATTGAATCAAGATCAATTTGATGAACATGTATTAACCAATTTGGTTTATGGATTGATGCGTGTTCATCAAAATAAAATTGCAATAGATGTATGTTCATCATTTTCGTACTACATGTTCATTAGATTTTGACCATAAGTTCATCAACTATATTCGTATGTTCATCCAATTCAGATTCAATGTTTCTCCAATTTAATTCATTGAATGTTCATCAAAATCAAGTTTGATGAACACAAATACACAATCAACTTACCTTCCATCGTCGTCGAAGTAGAACACATGAGAGAGAACGTGGGACGACAGAGGGCCAGAAATGAAGTCGCCGGCGACATTGATGTCGCGGCGGTAACAGGTCATCGATGTCGCCGGCATCATGAAAATGGAGGGGGAGGGAAGTAAAAGAGGTGTCCATAGGTGGGCCATACAGAGTCGCCGGCGAACGCCAATCAAATCTAAAGTAGATGGGTGATTGAGATTGATTCCTAAAGTTCTTATATACATAAAGTTCCTACCTGAACTCAAATCTAAAAAAATATTTATATCAATTGATTTATTTCGGGTGTAGCCCCGGTAGTAAACTAGTTTTCAAATAGAACTCACACCTTCATTCATGTTGAGGTGGGCTTAATTTCAATCTCTGTCTCACATTATATATTAATAGGTTATCGGTTTTTCTAACGTGTGCTCACAAGACACATGTAAAACATAATTTCTTTTCTAAATTAATAGATATCCTCGTGAATTAATCATCAAGATTCCATATTTTGTTTTTTCAAGTGAGAATATCATTTAATTAAGAAAGGAAATGAGGGTTTACCATGTGGGCACACGTTAGAAAAATTCATAGACTATATAACTATTTTTTTTATGAAATTTGTGCATGCCTGAGCTGATGTGTCAAAAGTTTAGGATTTTTATTTTTTATTTTTTCATTATAGAATGATTTTTATTTGTCAATGGAACAAAATTTCAATACAAAATTTCAATTATGGATTTTCCAATTGTCCATTTTGAACAATCCTAGTTGCCTTTTAATTATATACCTACTTTTTTTTTTATGAAATTTGTGCATGCCTGAGCTGATGTGTCAAAATTTTAGGATTTTTATTTTTTATTTTTTCATTATAGAATGATTTTTATTTGTCAATGGAACAAGATTTCAATACAAAATTACGGATTTTCCAATTGTCCATTTTGAACAATCCTAGTTTCCTTTTAATTAGTCTTTTGAATACAAAGTTTTTGTGGATCGAAAAAAAAAACAATATAAGAGTTTAAATTTTATCTTTATCATATATCCTAGAAATAGTATCCCGTTAGAAGATTTTACAGCTTATTAGATTATGTAATTTTCATTTTATATACTACTGATACTATATATCATCTATGAGCCTCAAAAGAAAGATGAGAATGTAGTTGATTGCCACGTGTTTTGTGGTTCTATTTTATAAATATTATATTAACCGTTTTTCTGGTGTGTGTAAACTAGATTAGAGCCTATTACAATTTGCATGCCTTGTTTATGGATTTTGGAACAGAATTTTGTTATCAAAATAATAGGCTTACCAACTCTCGGGAGCTAGCTTACATTCCTCTTATTTCTGGAATGAAACGTGAAAACACTAATGTTTCTCACTATTCTAGTACTCCCTCCGTCCCAACTCAAACGCCTCATATTCTATTTCGGGACGTCCCACCTCAAACACCCCATCTATATTGGGACATATTTCTCTCTCCTACTCTTATTAATTTATTACATCCTTTCTCTCATACTTTTATTAATCGTCACATTCTCTCTCCTCCTTTTTACTAATTTTACCCCACTCAACTTACTATATCAATTTTTCTTATTCTATTACAAAAACGCATTGGGGCGTTTGAGCTGAGACGGAGGGAGTAATTGCCAATTTCTTTTTTCTTCTTTATTACGCACTATTGTGAAATCTTTCTATTTATTCCTTATAATGATTTTTTTGTCACCTCATTATTATTATTATTATTATTATTATTATAATATTATTATATCATGAAGATTCAACAATAAATTTACAATAATAATAATAATTTCGGTATCAAATTATCGGATATTTTGCTCAACCCTTAGTACAAACTCACTTTCCAAGTTCGTGATGGTGTTTCCGGAGTCCAAGCCCAACACCATCAATCCCTGCAAAACTTTAATCAGCGTATTTATATTACTACAAAAATAATCAACCTAATTTTAAAGAATACTGCGACTGGCAAGTTAGAGACAGAACCAGGGAGATAAAGGAGAAGCGGGGAGCCCTTCATCCGTGAGCCACCACATTCCAATGGCATGAACTATCTCGGTCCGCCATTGTCAGCTGTCTCCATTAGAGCCGCGGCTTGTTCCAAGTTGCCCTTCATACTCACCCCACCATCTCCCTCCTTTCCAAAGCTTGCTCTAATCCGGTTAGCTCGCCAGGAAAGTCCTCTGGTTCGAAGGCGAGAAGCAGCTGCTTTTTGACATTGACTCGGTCCAAGAATTTGAGTACTCTCCAGCCTCAAATGACACAGCCAAGAAGTAAATCTAATGGGAGCTAAAACTGCATACATTTGGTAAAGAGATGTTTTTGAGTGACCACCAGAAACTAGGAAAGAACTATGGATGAATGAGGACGGACGAAAATATAGGAGTAAACATGAGTTTTGCTGGTCCTTTTAACACGCAACACAACATTGCATGTCACTAAGAATACGTCGAATTTTGGCTTCTTGTTCATCATGGATTTCATGATGGGAGGAAAACTGCAGAACTAAGCTCCGCTTTCCCGGCAGATTTACTGACACCGAATGCTTCGTGATGATTATCATAGTAAACAAACAGTTGTAGTGTATTAAGATATACATCCATCGGTTGAGATGTCAGGAAATTACGCTGGTATATAAGGCTTCCTAAAAAGAAGCTCAATTCTTTACAAACGAATGGAGGTTAGTACAGTATACCAAATAAACCTCAGAAATATACAAATAATGACGAGTATTTCAAATGTGGTCAAGATTAATTACAGTCGTATTCTGCAATATACAGGACTGCCCCATTGCTCACCCCGAGCACATTGAACAGAACGGCTAAGTTATAGGCAAATGTGTCTGCATATCAAATTCTCCTATCTCTCTTGAAAAGAATGTTCATTGCTGACAAGGAACGAGTTAAAGTTCAAAAGTTGGGACTTCTGATGACACACCGTGAGTAGACATGTAGAGTAGACGGGACATTAAAGTTCTGTATGGATCATTTTCTCTCTTCTCCTTCAAATAAGTAAGACAGTTCTCAACTTCAGACTTCACTTCTATATACACTTCCTGAGCTTTCTCCCTGTCCTCGAGTTCATGTCTCCTCTCTACAGTCAAAATATCCAACCACAATAAGGGACAGACAGTCGGACACCACAAGAGGGAACTAACCAGGAGAACAAAATGGATAAGGCACTACTCGGACAAGAGAATTGGCACACATCTAGTTTCTTAGACTCCCTGATCATCTGAACAGAAAAGAAAGGAAGTTTCCATCTAACAAATATGTTCTATTGGGACAAACTAATGCAGGAAATTTACTGGACTTCGAGCTGGACTGAATGTATCGAACCTATAACGTTTCATGTGAAATGAATAGACCCTCACTGGCTTATTTAAACCACACGTAAACACAGCAGTTCCAAGTGAAAATAGCAAACAATACAAGACTGTTTGATATCTTCTCATATACCCTTTTGGCCCAAAAAAATAAAGATAAAATAAGATAAAATCGTCACATTTAACCAATCCTCAGTCTCATCCTCTGCCATCCACAATTGTCAGAGAAAGACCATAGAATGTTAATCATCCATCATCACTTAGCAGCAGTTAAAGTTTTCTTTCTATAAAAATGGTTCAGTAAACTTGTTGGCCAATAGCAGCTGGACTTCAAGGTGGACTTTTGAAAATGAAATAGTTCCGGTATACATGTCGTTCTACTAAGTCTAAAACTGTTCGGAAAGAGACGACAAACTTAAACACAACCATATGAAAGGAGTGTACTTCATGATTTGGAGGAAGGCGGCCAAGTGGGGAGGAGAGAGGGAAAACTGGATTGTAAGAACTTGCCTCTAGTTTCAAATGGCTTCCCAAATAAGTAATATAACCGTCCAGGGACTTTAGGGATAATTCCAGGAAGGTGGACCTGTTGGTTTGAAACTTCACCACTGCTTTCGGCCCTGCCACCAATTTTTTTGAGGTCAAATACAACATATCAAGTGAAATTATTCATAAGAGGCACAAACAAATCAGAACAGTGTTCCCGTTTGAAGTCCTGAAATACCTTAACATCATTGCTTCATTTGTTAGCTCCTCAATTTCTGCTTTGAAGTACGGAATCTTTACCAGGTCATCGTGATCCAGTACCACCTGAATTTATGATCACTTAGTCAATGACAGAAATGCTATAAAAAATACCATGTTGCAAGGGAATTTAAGCGTTTACTGCAAGCTTACAAGTTTTACTGAGGTTGGGTCACAAGCTTTACCAACTCAAACTTTATGAGGCTTTTTGGTACAGTTTTGGGGTCAAAACTGCTCATTGGAGAAAGATAAATCTACAGCCTATTTTTGTTATAAGATTAACGGTTAATTACTTTGCAAACATCTACAATTTGATAGTTCCTCCACTTTTTTTAACTCAAAACCTTCAGTTCTACACAGTCATGAAGATCAGCTATTAACCTATCCAGTTATTACCAAGTACTCCCAACATACCAGGTTTATTCATCATTTTTGGTGTGTTGCCTGTAGTTTGAACTAGGAGTACATTTAGTATAAGACAGGATTTCCAAAATACTGTTAAGCAAGAGAAGTTTCTGTGTCCTTGTTTCTTTACCCCCTAATGAACCTAGTTATGAGAACAATTTCAGAGACTTACTTGGCCAATATCATCTTCTCCTACGGCACCAAAAGGAACAATCTTAGCTCCAAATCTTGCAGCCATCCTTACAAACTCCGATTGTTCTGGCCAAAATAATTGATATTCTTCATCCTGAAAGACGAGGAACCTGGCTTAGAAGTCTGTAGTAACTATACTGCAAGTAACTCTTCACTTTTTTCATTAATCACAAGGATCCCGTTTTCGGAGATTCAGGCTTCTGATAGCAGGGACCACTTGGGATAATGTATGAACTGCGATTTCACAGCATAGAAGTATTTCTACAAACTGCTTTCTAAGAAGGCAAACAAGTACGACAGCAATGTAAGCATGATCATGTGATCAGCATATGAGAAGAAGAAAAGACCTCTGAAAAACAAATGCATTTTACTGTATTCCCTGAGAAATTGTCTATCTCTCTAACTAGAAAATAATTTTTCAAAAATTACAATTTGTTGTTTCCCACATCCCTGTGGCATCACACAAATATGTACATTTCTTAGCATAGTTACAAAATGAACAGCTGTTGCAACGAATAAATATCTTATCTTACCTTTCGATGAAGGGCCTCCCTCACGCCTCCAGGGTATAGTAGCACATGGGATTTTGACGCGAGAAGTTTAAACAAATTAGTGCCTGAGACAGGAACTGCACCCATTACCCTTAACATGTCATATGAAGATAGATCAGGCAATTTTCCTTCTCTTTGCCGGTAGAACATCATTGGGTGTGCCATTCCTCGTACAAGGATGTTTTTCTCAGTCAAGATACCGGAAACTAGTGGAGCAAGTTCAAATCCTAACAACATGTGATAGCCAACCAATATAGTTGGCCCCTCAGAAGGGATTCCTTCAAGACCCTTGACAATCTTCCCGTCCTCTAAAGTTGAAAGCATCACAGGAGAAAGTACTTGATCAAACCACCTGAGTTTAATACAATAACCAGGAGAAAAGCTTCTTTAAGGGACTGATCTGTGAAAACACATTTGATAGGGCATCATTCTAAAGCAGAGTAAAACCCAAGACAATGGCTAAGAGCTCTAAAATACTAAACCTCAATCCAATTTAAAAGAATTCTCAGCAACTATGCAATAGTTTAAGAAATACATTCAAGACAATTGACATCTAAAGGTCAATTATAAGTTGTTCCTGCAAACAAGATCATAACTCACAGAGCTTGACTACAAGGTACTAGTAGGTTGTAAACCATTGTCCCATATAAATCTCTCTTGAACTATACAAATTCAAGAAAAGAATACAATTTGAAGGTTAATTCTCAGTTGTTTTATAAAGAGAAATTTCGTCCCAGACACCACAAGTAGTCCTTATTTCTTGAATACAGAGTAAAAAGAGTACTGGCAGGAATAGGAGATATCTTTCAGCGCACTGCCTCAAACACAATATAACTACGTTGGAAAACAAAAATAAGGGAGACATAATCTTGTGAAGGTTGTGGAAAAATGAAATCAGGTTTACGGAAGAAATCCAATACGTATATGCCATAGTTCTGGGTAATCCTACTGAACCTTTAAGTCTTTAACACAGTTATAGACATGGTCCAATTAGCTTAGGTCCAGTATACAATGCATGTTTAAGCTGCAGTTCTTCAAAACAGAAGTCCTTACCAATTCTGATCTTTAGCTCTTTTGAATTCAGATGGGGTAGGTGGCAGAAAATCTGCAACATAGTTATAACTTCTCCCACGACGATAAAAGCTGGCACCCTTAAGCATATATACCAAGTCTACGCCATCTTCCTGCCACCATTTATTCACATTGTATAGATAAGATGACAAGTGTAAGGATAATAGACCACTGCAAATAAAAAAGGGCACTATAGAAGCCCCCCTTTTCAGGATTATGAATATATTTAAATTACCAGGCACCAATATGTTGAATGTTGCCTTGGGTTGCATTACAGGTGCTCCACAAGAAGCACCATAATTTAACAGCTTAAAGTATAGAGAACAATAACCCAACAGGATCACATACAGTCTACGCTGCAGAATGGAGGAATTGATTACTCATGATCCTCAAAATGAGCGTGACAAATTTTCTTAAGAAAAGCAGACTGCCGTATATACAAGAACAACAACGACACTACCCCAGTGCCTCAAAAGCTCCCACAATGTGAGGTCATGTACACAAACTTACCCCTATACTGAAAACATAGGAAGGCAGTATCTATAACAAGATTTCTTTTAATATAGATATCATGTATGTAATCTTAAAGGAAACAACTGCTTCCGATGTTAATGTCAACTCAATGGTCACTTCTCCTTTAGACCGGGAGTCACAGTTCAATGGTTTCCAATTTCCTTAAAAAGGGACACAAAGAAAGAAAGCATTATCACAATTACTTCACAAACAGGTTAAACATGTCCGGCTCCACCTTCATACTCCTCCAGGTCAGAAAATTTTGTAATACGCAGATAGTCAATTCATAATTCCCTCATTCCTAAATAAAGGAGACTGTAATGAGATAGTCAAAAAGGAAAAATAATTAGCACAAAGATCATATCTCTTAATCTGAGTGACGCTTGACCTCATATACGAGTAGTCGAGTATATGACTGATGAGGTTAAACAGTTTTGCAGATAAACTGTAGAAACAGTATAGTAAATATCAACTGTGCCGGAATTCATACATGCTCACATTCTTAAAAGACTAGGGATTGGCTAGAAACAGAAAAATGAAGATCCAAAGGAGAAAGATTTTGTCCTACCAATAACAAGAAATGACCATTGTCATCAAACTTACGAATCTCACATTTACTCAGCAACCTACGAAGCCTTTCACCTTCGTCTTGACTAGGTAGTAATGGATCCCTTCCACTGAAACATTAAGTAAAAGTGTGAAACAGAGTAAGAGAGTTGTCCTCACAACTTGCCTAGGGTTGGCATGAACGGAAAAACTGAAACACTACAAGTCTACCACAATACAGAAACGTACGTGACTTTGAGATACTCGGCTTAATCAATCTCATTTAGACTATGGGTTAATGGCCAAATTCCTTACGTGTTTTAAATTCCAATGAGAAGGCAGTTAAAATGCTTGGCCTTGTAACTAGAAATCACACTTCATGTTGGCAGGGGTTAAGATGTAACTTGTCAACCCTTTCGAATTACGTATCAGGCCACATATTGCTGTGTAAAATCTGCGATTGCGAAACCAACCAAAATACAAATGTGGTGGAGAATATTCAGTCACCAATGATGTGTCAGACCAGTGATTCCCCTCTCTGAGCTTTTCTTTCTGTCACAAGTTTACAAGCTCATCTCAATTGCATCAATTTCACCAAAAATTATAAGCTATACATCATATGGGGGCTGGGGAAGTGGAAACACTAAGATGGTAGTGGTTCAGCAATATTGAGTGAATGCTTGTATCACTGATTCCAATTCATTCCCCTTTTCTGCACTACAGCATCTAATTACAGTAGTAGCATGATGAGATACAATATTTGATTATTTTCTAAGACACTAGCATGAAAAAAGTGACCCAAATTAGATTCTGTCTTGTTTAAGATCCCCAATGACTCATAGAAGAGTGAAGAGGCAGACATCCGATGATTGTGACCAATTGCACATGGCTCTTTTGAATTGTACTCTAGTAATGTACTTATGAGTCTCACTGCTGGTGGGATTTCATACAAAGTACTGCAAACTGCTGGTGGGATTTCATACAAAGTACTGCAAGTTGAACCAAGATTAAAATTCACTGTCAGAGCCCAAATTTGAGTGAGAGCATGATAACTTCGGGCCTGGGCCCATTTCCACCCAACACTTTGGCGAACAGGTGATGGTACTGGAATGCTTTTGAAGTCAATTTTGCCTTCTCTCATATTCGATGAGGGACGGCTGTGGGATCTGAAGATCACAGGGGCAATTCCCAGAAATCTGCCCTTCATATATGTTTCCCACTTTCCCTTCCACTCCCTAATTCCCTATTTGGGTTACTGGGGCTTCTTCATGGTCATGGCATCTTACCCATCGTCATGACCTCCTGCATGTTGACTGGAGGTTTCTTTGTTCAATCTCCACTCATGTCATTACCCTCAAATTATGGACTGAAAGAATCTCTTCATTTGGTCAAAGACCTCCATCATGTCCTCAAATGGGGGGCCTTCTTGGGACGATATAACTACTAATCTACTATGATGCACCCTACGTAGACCTACAGTCTGTTCAATCTATGATTATGTAATGTAAGACCTATATTCCATTCAATCTATGATGAATCAATAGACTACCCTGCCTAATACCAACCTTTGATCCCCAAAAATATGCCTTTTTTTTCTTGTAGAACTACATTCCTCTCTGAAAGTTTCCAACTCGACAATGGTTTAAGTACCTTCCTAGCCTAGCTGATTTCGAAAAAAAAAAAAAAAAAGAAGGATTCTGGTTTTTGAAAAAAACTGAAAGCTGAAAACCAAAAATGATATCAAACGTATCCAGCTACTTTCAAACATTCAATGGTAAGTTTGTGATATTAGGGAATATGCCACGGCAAACTATATCCAACAATATCTGAGCAACGCCAAATTTAATCAGCAACAGTGCAACACCACTACGAGGGGTTCTAGGTGATACACTGTGCGTCACACCATGACCCGTGTACATGTAGGACACATGCTTTTTTTCTCTAGGTTCCACCATTGTGGGACAAAAAAGCCCCATGTCCTAGATGCACTAGTAATGCATAGTGTATCACCAAACATTTTTCCAATTGTCAACATCAACAAAAGTAAAGAGCTAAATCTGATACCAAAACGATAGAGTGGGTAAATAATAACCGCCTTATGATTACTTGTTCTATGGAACAAAAAATTCAACTTAAGCTCTGATCAGACACCACCACCAAAAAAAAAAAAAAATTAATCAATTACCAGTTCAATAATGAAACACAGAGCATTTAGACGCAATTACCTAGAAAGTATCAGGGTTTGTGCTTTGATGGCATGCAGACGTGAATTGGCATGGGCACAAGCATTTTGAAGCAATTCCATCTTCCATTGGAGAGTATTTCCTGGAAAGATATCAGCAATGACCTGATTATCCATCGTCAGATCCTGATTCAGTAGACTGAAACGCCAACAAAACACATCTAATATGAAATTACTAGTCCTTTTTTTCTTTGAAAAGAAACTAGATAATTATCTTGAAACATTAGCAAAGGCAAAGTAAAATTTTGATCCACTTCTCTCTGAGATTAAGAGTTGAAGCGACTGTAGAGTAGTCTTAGCTGATAGGTACACGTGGAAGTTAATCACAACAGAAGACAATCAAATTTTCTACCATAGTGTAGTACTCCACTTTAAGTTAAATTATCAATTGCTTTTGAACAAAGCACACTTATTTTGTCTATGAAATGCATCTTCTCGCTAGTTGATATACAATAACTCGGGTGTCAGAATTGAAAGCTCAGCTTGGACAGTCAGCGTATTAGTGGCGTAACACCATACGGTGTATGGTGGGCTTGTGATTATATTGGTCTATTCATCAGGTTGAGATACATGATAATTAGAGGATGCTCCGTGGCTACTACTGCTCTCACACCAGGGTATGTGTGAGTTTGTCCAATTTCTGTGTTCTAAAGAAGGTGCTTCAACATGTGGCATAACTGGACTACTGAATTTACTCCTAATTCTTTGGTAGCATAAAAAGGTTATACTCAATTCCATCGTACATTGAGTGCAAATATTGTCCATCGTACATGTGAAATCTAAAATTGGAGGACATACCACTATGGCTCAGTTACCGGGTCAAATACAGTCATTCTCATTTCAGACACATCTCGGAGACCAACATAAATGGTGTCATCCAAAAATGTAGGTGAAGGAACCAAGGAATGACAATTAAGCATCCTAATGATTGTTAGCTATGCAAAGAAATGCCTACTGCACAGTAACAATACTGAGTAATGCAGTAAGTTAGCATAATGACACAAGAATCTGTGGGAAGGGAACTTACAGAATCATACGAGGACAGTGAGAGAAAACCCTGTAATAAGTCTTTGCCAGCTTGCGACTGCCCAAGTGCTTTCTCCACAGCATCTAACAATACCAGAATGGCAAAATTTCAAGACTTCAGTGCAAGATTGCGAATTCATCAATCACTAATGAGCTAGATCATATCCACCATTTACCAACTAAATAACAATAATCAATTCAAAATCAGGAAGATTGCAGTTTAAGGCTCAAGAAGATTGCTTACTGACCTTTTACTAAGTTGAGCGGAGAAGCAATGCTATATAGAGATTGTAGTGGCGCAGAAGCAAAAAAGGACACCATCTGCTGCAAAGACAACTTGATAAAAGATGTACCTGATGAAGGGAATATATTAAAAAAGATAAACACTACCTAAGCTTGACTCAGTGTGTGTGTACAAATGTCCCAAGAAACAACACACATACTAGTCCAGATGGCAACCTTAAACACACATGAAATCTGATGTTCATTTCGATTCACGAGCATAATTTGACAGATTAGCTTCAGAATTTCTGATCTGAGTACAAACTTAATTATGTCGTATAATGAACTATAAGAATTGACTTGCTCAAACGGTTCACTCCACCACTCAGCTCAAACTCCATATGTTTTGTTTGGTTGAAAAGTGAGCATATCCTACCTTATTCATACATTAAGAAGAGCTATACTAGAAACACATTTAGTATAACCACATCCAAAATTTTCAAGCTCAGATACATCATAAAAAAACGATATCGTACCTGGATTAACCAAAATCAGCAGAAGATCCGGGTCTGGATTGCGGGATGCTACAGCTAATGCAAGACAAGCTCCAAAAGACTCGCCGACAAGATAAATGGGCCTATTTGGTGAACGGCTATGCTCTGATTTAACAACACCATCAACCAGCTTCACCAATTCTGCGAACCATCACATAGTTCTTAAACTTTACAGCGGAAAATAAGAACAGGAGAGGGTTGACAAACTAGTCACCCTATTGATAGGAACATCACGCAGACTGCTATAGTGCAATACTAAAATTGAGACAACCATCCACAATTAAATGCTTTAACTATCTAAGCCAACATATCACTTAACGCTAGCCACTGCTGACAGTCTCAAGTTACAAAATTGATGTGAGCATAAAAAGGGAAATCAGCAGAACAATGGAACACGACATGACTGAAGTACATTTTTCCTGTAATGCTACATTATCAAGGTAGGTCCAATTCCCAACAGTGCAAAGGTGTCAAAGGGAATGTTCTACTAAAATTACTACATGTTCATTAAGTAAAGTTCAATATACCCGCAAATGAAGTCCGGTCCATAGGTGGAATGTGCAAACACCATACTTCAAAAATCCTGTATTGATAGATCATAAATGTAGCACTTTTTAACACCGATTTCAACCCAATAAGGGAACATGCACGACAACTCGTGAATTTACCATAAGGTAGATACCCAACATCGCCATGCAATGCAAGATTATAGTAAACAAATTCTGGAATGACAAAAAGTTCAATTCAAAGCATGTACACTTACTTCCCCAGCTTCCCATGGTGTCTGACTAGTCCAACTCCAACTCCATCAATTCCTATAAAAAAAAAATTGTTATCACAAAAAATGTGTTGGGAGGCTATTATCCAAAACATGCCAACCCTGCCTGTCTAGTTGTTACACACATAAAAAAAACCAAGCCACAGTATCATTTCCAAAACATTGCAAACTTTTCAAATTCTTCAGAACCTAATTTCAAGCTCGTGCCACGCCCACACCAACCCCTATACCTCTTCTCGTAGATTTTGCATTGCATTTACAACTTACTTCAATGACAACAACAACAACAACAACAACAACAACAACAACAACAACACTACAGCAGTGCCTCAAAGACCCTCGCCAATGGCGAGCGACGAGGGTAAGGGGAAAGGTCAGACCGTCAGATGTACACAGCCTTACCCCTATGTTTATTTTTTTTTTTTGACGGGACCTTACCCCTATGTTGAAACAGAAAGAGCCTGTTCTCAGATAAGCACGGAACTGACTGCTACTTCCGATATGACTTACCTCAACATTGCAAATTTTTGACAATACAAATGAGACTGAGGGGCACAAGATTGGCAAGAACGACATCTTTTACCAACACTAACCATTAAGGAGGTACCAGAGTAGCATATATATAAGGATGGTTATTGAGTGGATACTTACAGGTACAGATACAGATGTTATGAGTCATTACGTCACGGGTAGTAGGATGATAGTCTATACTGAGGAACCAAACAGTCAGTGGGTGAGGGACCCTCGCCCATCGACATTACTAATACTAGTAGAGCCCTTAAGGTTACAAAAACAAAAATTGCCAATGCAGCCTACCAATGGATATATTGGGTGATTACACTTATTTACACACAAGTTCAGTGAGGCTCCATTCTCAAAGGCTTTTTACTGGTGTTATACGTGTCTTTATCACTTATATCGCCTACCAATTTCATTTCTATTTCCCAATAGAGCCAAAGACTCACTATTCTTTGGTTTTGAAATATAATGGAGTAAAGCAAAATGACTCACAAAACTGTTTGCGCTTCTTGTACTATCATGTAGCAGTTGTGGGTGCGACTATTGACGCAATCATCATTATTGGTCATCAGTAAGCAGCCTCTCTATCCCTCCGATCCTATATAAACTTCACGCTCCCGTTTGCGCACTTCATAAGAAAAAATAATAAATGATTCTTGATGATTCATTTAATAATATATTTAAGAGTTAATTATCACCAACATCTTTATCCTGCCTCCTTAATTATTCACTCGACAAAATACGTAATATTTTGAGAATGGGAAAAACAAAGGCGAAAATCCAAAAAAGAGGATGTGAAATTTAAAAAGGACTAGAGGAGTATGTTCTAACACAGGGGTAACTAGGTAAGGCTTGCATACTGCATACATCTACCCTTCCCTTACCTCGTCATAAGCGGGAGCCTTTAAGACATTGATGTGATGTTGTTGTTGTTACTGTATCACTTACTAATTTTCCATAAATAACCTTCATTATTACAAAATTCATAATACAACACCCCCAATCCTATATTCTTAATCACATTCTCATTTTCCCTAAATTCACATTTGAACTCTCTCTATCCACTATAGTACTACATCACCAACCACCTTTGATAAACACATCTAATGCTGAAGGTAGACATCTTAAGAACACGTATACTTGAAGACATGGACTTTGGTGAACACGTTTAGTTCCAACACGGACGTTTGGTCAATACGTCTTTGCTCAAACATGGACATGTGACCAACACTTCTTGGACTATACATAGGAATGTAGGAAGTCAACACATCTGAGATAGTACGTAGACATGGAGACTTCACGTCCTTGATCAGTTGACGGAAACATAGGTAACCTATCTCATGAGATTCTTTGCAAACAAAATTAAGCATTATAATTGCCAAAGTATATTTAGTCTCTAGCTCCATTGGAAATGGAAAACTCTCTGCGCTTCTTACATTGTGAAGTATCAGAAATTCGGCGCGAGTCCGAAACAATTTTCATTTTGGTTCATCCGTGCGCAGCCTCTCTATGTTTCAATAGGGGTAAGGCTTGCGTACATCTGACCCCCGTTTACCCCGCTTTATGGCGGGAGCCTTTAAGGCGCTGGGTTAATGATGTTGTTGTAATTGCATCAATATACCATGATCTGCTTCCAAGCATAACAATGCAACTAATTTAGGGAAGGACGAATGTAACTCATGTGAAGGATAGCATTAGAGATTATAAGCTATGGCAGGATGGATATAATTGGAAAAAATTTGCAACTTTAAAGGCGACATCAGTGAAATATGGTCATATGGACAACAAACACAGATCTCCATCACTTTCCTATTCTGTTTAATTATGACGATAGTCCACTTAGAATGTGTTTTTTGAGAGGGTAGTCCACTTCATTTATGTGCTAACTAAGCTCCTCAATCCTCATAACCTTCAACAAGTCCTCACTTCTTTCGACAAATGAGGTGGGACTAGAGACGATATTTGGGCATTTACGGATTGATTTTTACACTCCTTGCAAGAAACACACTTAAATCCATTTTACCAACATACTTCGTATAAATGATCACTACTCCTATGATAATTTGATACTAGTAATAATCAAATGTTAGACGTCTAAACAGTAGACACCTAAAATTGTCTAATCGACATTAATTTTACTACACCAACAAAGTTTTACTACCAACACTTAAACTTTAAAAATCATAATTTAATTTTACTAGTACAAATTAAATTTATTACTACTAACTTGGTATCGTCTTCTGTTTTCAGTTTTCAGTCTTTTTGAAAACCAAAGTCCCGTTTCTGAAAACCAGAAAAAGTGATTTTCAGTTTTAGTTGTCGGTTTTCATTTCCAGCATGACTATTATAAAAACATACAATTAAAATTTATTTTTGCAACTTATTTAACTAAATTTTTTCGACAAAAAAAAAAAAAAAAAAACTGAAAACGTCAGTGATACCGAACGGCCCCTTGATTTTCGTAGTGTTAACTCGATTTTATAACATGTACGTTGGTCGAATCAATTACCGAGTATGTCTAAGCTGTAGACCTCTAGCATTGTCGTTTTGCTACCCATAATCAACTCACTAGTACTAATGACAACAAAAAAAAAAAAAGGAAGAAGGGGTGGAACCGTGGAACAAACCGGGAAGATAAAGTAAGAGAGGAACGCCTTTCAACCGCGGAGCGCCGCACTCTAACGGCGTAAACCACCGCGGTCCACCACCATCACAGGCCGACGACTTAACCAAAACCGCCGCCTGATCAAAATAATCCGCCACGCTTTTCTCAGTCACTCCACCATCACCTTCATAATCAATTCCCCGGCTCAGCTCTAATCCGCTAGTCGACGGCGAAGTCACGGTCGCCGGTTCGCTTTTCTGGGCCGCCGATAGGGCGAACCGGCGGCGGCTCAGCCTCGTTTTCGGTCGGGGTGTAGCTAAGTGGCGACGGTTTGTGGTGGTTGATAAAACGGCGGCGTATTGGTAGAAATGAGGTGCTCCACCTCCAATAGCCGCCATTTCTGAAAGTTGGGAATTAGGACGGTTAGTGCTGCTGTTAGGTGGCTTATCGAGTACACTTAATAATTCAAAATTTTAAATTGAAATATTTTGTCGAAAGTGTGAGACGTGGGATGTTTTTGGACGAAAAATATGATACGTTAAATAATGATTAATCCAATTATTTGTGGAATTGTGTGTTAGCTGGATTGAGTGTATACTAGAAGAATAAAAAATGTGGAAAGTGAATCAACCATTAACATTCTAAGTGTTTTTACACGTTTCTTTTCTTCTTTTGAATTATTATCGTCGACGAAATCAAGATACGAATATGCATTGTTAGATCTTTCACACATCCACACTCTACTGGAGTTGTCACTATCTCAATTGAGGCAACCACATGAAAAAACTTACCGAGTGCAATATCAAGTTATCAACATAGAAGAAATATGGGATTTTAAGTTTTCAACTTATAATCGCAATTTTAGCACTTACTAGTTATCGAGTGTTGTTTCTTATAATACAGATGACAAGGAAATGAAACTAACAGTTCATGGAACACGTATGAAGGAGACTAGGAGAGTGTGGGGGGCTTAGGGCTTTAGAAGGCGTTTCTCGTCAAGGTGAGCTTCATTTACGCTCTCGAGAACACTACTGCAACCATAGCTGAGAGAGGGGCTTCCCGTTTTCGCAACTCTTGACACTTTCCAGCACATATTCCTTG
This sequence comes from Spergularia azorica, assembly GCA_038382645.1. NCBI lineage: Eukaryota > Viridiplantae > Streptophyta > Magnoliopsida > Caryophyllales > Caryophyllaceae > Spergularia > Spergularia azorica. The sequence goes on along the minus strand of JBBYHQ010000007.1, from coordinate 4,410,055 downwards.
AGCTGTTTGTGTACTTCCTCAAATGATAATGACGCATCAACAGTCTGTAATATATTTGCACAAGTAAGTGCTAGTACATAAGCTTGATGGTAAGTTGGTAACAGCAGCGTTTATGGAGTACACATCGGTTGAACTAGAGGGTAATGAACTACAAGGACGAATTAGAATCATAAGAGTGTATCACAAGATTTTGCTCAAAATTTCTACACCCTTAATACTGAGTTAAAGGCCATTTAAAGTTACAGACAGTACCAGCAATCCAAGACATTTTATCAGTATTCGACATTTTGCTACCTTATGCATTTGTGTGCAGCCCGATAGATTCAATTAAGGAGCAATACCAGAAAAGACTGTACAAAGTTCAAAGGGCGGAGGATGTTCAGTGATGGAGCAAACTTACTGGTTGGTTTTAGCTATATATGACTCTTAGACTTTCAACATCCGAGAACTAGGTTAACTTTTTCTGGAAAGACTTGAGAAAAACTTACAGATAACAGAATGTTGGAAGGGGAAAGAGAAACAAGAGAGTACCTTCCATGTGGCATCATGAAGGGCCTGATATTTCTCTCTGACCTTCTTCTGGAAATCAAGATGCTCATATCTTTCGCCACCATAACCTCCTCTTTCCGCAGCTTTCTGCAGTGGGCAAACATATACATGATAAACAAATTGTCGTTATGCAGAACATTTTAGACTTTCATATCTAACTCAGTAAATAAGCTAATTTCCATCACAATGATCATATGCGAATAACTAGCACTAATATGAATTACGATAGACAACGTCCTTCCAGTAAAGCTAGCACGACCAACTTATTGTGTACAGGTTCTACCATCAAATGTCCCCAAATGCTACCCAGTGTTTGTCATTACACAGCTATGTAAACTAGTTTTACATCTCCGGAATTCAAACTGGATAGAGATTGAGCTTCACTAGAAGTACCAGTGTACCACCATTATCATATCTAGCAATGTTTCTTTGAAACTACAACAAGAATGTCTACATAACAAGTGCCCTGAAGCGAGTGAAGAGTATGGATGACCTGATGCGTGGCCGCTCCATTGACAAAAGAGATATATAGTACCGAGAATATTGTAAATTGTTTTCAAATTAAAGTAGTGATCTGTTGACCCTCCATAGACTGAAAACTGAAATTAAATCTACACTGTAAGCCCAAACATTGTTAATTGAAGAGAGACATCCATAATATTACTTTTCCTCTCTCCAGTTTGGAAAAAAAAAAAATTTACCTCAGGTGGTAGGTCAAGGTACAATACAAGATCTGGAGCCAGCAAACCTGTTTCCGGAGCCTGCAACAAGAAGAACGTTTAGTAAGCAAAACTCATTTTCAGTGTTTAATCTCTCAAAAATTGCTAGATGGCAGTTTTCAGCAAGCTTTCAGAAGACACCATTTGGGAGACCACTGAGGAGTTTGGACTGTTTGGCACTTTATTTCATCTCAGCTTTCTTCTTTCTAAAATGTGGTGAAAATTTTAAAAAAAATAATGAATCAAGATGTGTTATAAATGCCCTAAAAATAAAGATGTGTTTTGAATATAAAAGCTGCTGATACGTATTACTCAGAGTGAAAGACACTTACACTGCAGGCAGTGGATCAATTAACTGAGAATCAAAACTCAAATGAACAAGGATTCCAGCTGCCTATTTGAGTGTATTAGAAGGTAAAAAAAAGAGGGGGGGTGGGGGGGGGACATTGATGTGTTCACTTCTCTGATCTTCTCGATTCCTCCATCCGTGCAACTTTCTCATATCTAACTTTCAACTGAACGGTCACATTCACCTCCACACTTTACCAGTGCTTCTGTGTCAAATTTCAGCTATACATATACTTGCCAACTCTTTAGATGATCTTATGCACAGGCGAAGAAAGGTAGCTTCAAATTCAAGATATCGATCGCCAAGACAATAGGCAAACACCCATCTATAGAATTCTATGTCACACGATCTTACAAAATGAGTTGAATAAAGCATTAACCACTAATAAGAGTATGAAATACGATACTGGTTTTTCAGGGCGTATGATGCAAATCAAACTTGAAATTTAAAAAGATATAATGACCACCATGGTTGACAGAGTAGAGAGCAGATTGAACCATAATCATACCTTGCACCATTCAAAATCTAGGCCTTTGGCAGAAGAGAAGGCCACCCCGGAGTAAGAATATCGATCAACTATCAGAGTAGTCCCAGCTTTGAGCTTGTCTTCCATCAATGATCTGTCAACAAAAAAACACAATGCAAACACTTGAATTAGATTCCATCACGTAGCTAAGTCTTAAAAAGTCTGGCCGTTTTTTCATAAAGAAGCCATCAAAAGACCTATGAGAAGGAAACACTAATAGATTTAGTAATTAAGTTCATCTCAGATACGGACAGTTTGAATCTGCGAGTCAGTCAGATCTTAAAGAAGTTCTTCAACCGCACTGCAACTACGCCATAATAATGCAAGGCTCATATACAGTGGCAAATTCACCAGATACAACCTCAGACGCGGGGCGTTGAGATGTCCCAAGTACACAATTACACACCTTTGTATAGTCAGGAGAGTAGCGGAAAGACTCTCTCTCAAAAATTTAGCTCATACTCACTTATAAGCAAATTCAAAATGACTAATTAAGCGCAACGCATTGATCAACCATGAGTTGCAGGGAAGAGCTAGCTATTAATCGATCAGAGGCCAAACTATAGCATGATCCAACACACTCAATTATATCATAATCCATTGCAAAGCTACCAGCAATAACAATACTTCTTTAGTTAATCTATATACAATCTACCAAATTAATCGATCTTCTAAATGAATGAAACCGTATAAAACATATACGAAATATTCGGGATTGTAATTCGATAAATTACCAATTTAGCAGGAGAAAATCAAATCTATTTCACACAGACATGTTATAAGGTAAACAAACAAAACAAACAAAAGAGGATTAACGAATTCATTTAGACAATAAAACAAACAGTTGCTATGCATAACAAAAACCCGAAAACCAACCCACAAGAAAAAGAGCAAACCTTTTCTCCCAACGATTAGCACTGAACAAAAGATGAATAGTACGGTCATCCAAGTTAGATTGGTTAGAAAGATAGGACGAGATCATCTTGCCAACGCTCGTGTTTCGGTCCGGAAACCGCCATAATTCAGCAGCGCAACCAAGACTCTCTAAATCAGAGACCAGTTTAACACATTGTGAGCTCTTCCCACTTCTATCTAACCCTTCTAGTACAACCAGCGCCCCCCTTTTGCCATTCTCCTTCTTCGTCTGAGAATTCTCCATTTTTACCGAAAACCGCCGCGAAAAATTCAGACTTTGCCGCAGATTTTGCGCCCTAGTTGCTGCGGATCCTGTATAAAATCTGATCAAATTGGCAAAAAAATATATTAGGGTTAATTTGGGGGAAATTGAAGGAAGATATATATATATATATAGAGAGAGAGAGAGAGAGAGAGAGAGTGGAGGATGACTAACATGGATTTGGAGAGAGGGAAAGTGCGGAGCATCTCAAAAGGCGAATGTAGTTTGAAAGATTATTCCCCGAGGAGTTGAATTCAAGAAAGTTGCGCGCCCTTTCACTACACAATTTGTCAATTGGCGGGAATTTGGGGTTTTCACAAGCTTTGCTGGTCACCTTTTTTTTTATGGGTTTACGCCATGAACCAATTAATTCACGCTCTTTGTACTCCGTATTTGGCAAGTAGAATCGTTCGGATTTATGATTTGTTATACACATATGAGCGTGAATCATTTAATTCTTGTCGTAGCATTATTATTACCCTTTTGTATTTGGGCGATGTCGTTGTATTGTTGAAGCATTTGGATACTTACCGAGACAAACATGTTCATTATATGGATTAGATTTGGTGGACATTCCTTAACAACAGTAGTTATAGCCTTGGCAGAATCATCGAGGTTTTTTTCCTTCTCTTGGAATTGTGAAGATGAATAAACGTGTCAAACCTGGCCTAAACTCGAAAATTTTAATCTGAATTATCCAACGTAAACATCCAGATCAAAACATATATTCACAATCTTTACCTAAACCCGAATTCATCGATCTGATCGGATTTGAAAATTACTCAAGCTTAGTTCAACTCATTTCGAATTGGCCTGACGCCCTGACACCATACAACAGACTCGCAAATGATTCGATTGACCTGAATTAACGAAATGGCAATTGTAGATTACGATTCACAAGTATAAAAAATTGCATATACCCACAAGTACATGACCTTCACGACATTTTCACCTCCATTTCTCCAATACGATATTAATGTATCAGATTGTAATGGAGAGGGGTGAGGAAAAAAGAAATTAAAGCACCGGTTCTCATAAAACATATTTTTTTAATATAGGGTTGATATTGAACACAAACTGAATAGTGCTCGAAATAAAATGTTAAACAAAATGGGCTAAAAAAACTTGTTCAATAATATGGGGTGCACCGTGCACGTCACCCATATATAAAGGAAAATTATATTGTACCCCCGGGGGTATATTGCATTTTTACCCCCTCTAATAGATTTAATGAGCAAACACTGTTGATTTGATGAGCAACGATTTTTTGGTTAGCATCGATTTATAAATTGATGAACATATTTTTCCAATGTTATTGCATGATCTTTTATATACCTGACTTATAGTATAGAAGATTAATATATTTTAGTGTTTGCTCATCTAAAATATTAGCGGATGCTCAACAAATTAGATCAATTGCTCATTGAAATGCCTTTGGGGTACGAAAACTGCATATACCCCGGAGATACGGTATAAGAATTGATATATAAAAGCGGTATTATGACTTTAAATTTCTTTTTTTTTTGTGAATAGTATATCCGCCAAAGTCCTTGGCGGTTTGAATGTTCCCAAATTTTGTGATTTGTTTTGCTGTTCACAAGTCCTAGAATGTTTTATACATGGGTGACGTGCACCCAATTTTGTTAAACAAACTTTTTCGTGACGCATTTTGTTTAACATTTGTTTTTTGAGCATATTGTATATATGTAGATGTGTTTATTGAAAAATTAATAATAATTTACAAGAAGTTGGTGGGGAGCCGAGATACAATTTGAGCCCCCACACCCTTTGCTATGGAAAAACCAATCCTAGTAAAAATATGAGCTGCAGCCTGCGCACCGATATCCCGCGTAGGTGGTTTATACTGAGATTTGCGAGATTTTTACATGGAGAATTTGATGTTTATTAATTTTGTCATAGCGTTGAGATGGATGCTGAATTCTCTTCTACTAGCTAGTGGATTTGCTCACCCCTTGACAAATTACAAGAGATCAATAGGCCCATCGGGTCAAGCTGTATCAAGAAGCAACATTATTATAGAGGGTTTTCGCATCACGAGTTATCTTACAATATTATCGTAGTTTTTTGGAGGTTTGAGTTTAAATTGACGTTTGCCTTGTATTTTGATAATTTCAATACTCGTTGTAGATGCCGTGTGGCTAATTATATTATGAATGAATTTCCTTCTCTTCGAAAAAAATTGGAATAGATCAAGTTATATGATGTATGTCTATGATCGACAATTTGCCCCCAGTATAGGCATCACAAGCATGGAAGACCTTAATTAGTTTTAGGTATAAAGGAGATGCAAGGTAGGGATATGAGGATTCAAACTTGAGACAGCCAGCAAGGAGGTTGAGCAGGTAACCACTAGGCCAACTTTGATTCCCAGAATGACATTAATTATTACTTTTGATTATTCTAACTTTCTTGATTATTTGAAGCAGAAATTCTTCAAATGGCCTCTTAATATATGTTGGGATGAAAATATACTATTTTGCCCATCTTGAGTTTTGTATAATTTTTGTGTTCTTAGTATAATTTCCTAGACTAGACTCCTTTTGAATAAGTTTTGTGTTCTTAGTATAGTTTCCTAGACTATACTCGTTTTGTATAGTTTCCTAGATATATGAACAATGTCGTTTGCATAAATATACTTGTGTTTGGATGCGATTGAGAACACTCGGAAATTCTCCCACAAATCATCTTTCTCGGTTCTTTTAATTTAGAAAATCGAGAACTCAAAAACAAAATTTTATTTTAATTTTAAAATTTTGTATTCAAACTAAAATGAGCTATAAGTTTAAAATCGACATATATGGAGTATCATTCAACTTACGCTAGAAATGTAGTAAAAGTTTAGCTTAGACCTTGTGCGATTCAACTTATTAAACAGTGTTTTCAAATCAGATAAGATTTATTCAAATCAAATCAAATCAAATCAAATGAAATCGGATCAGTGTCATTCAAATCAAAGCAAATCAGACCAGAATTATCTAAATAACAATCAATGAATCCAGTCTACTTCTAGTTATTAATTCATCTAAATGCAGTTAATTTAACAATATATTCAGTTAAGATCGAATCAAATCAAGTTCATTCAAATCAAATCAAATCAAATCAGTTCGATTCAAATCAAATCAAATCAGATCAGAAAAATGCAGTTCAATCGCACGGGGGCTTAGGCCCTGTTTGATAAGACTTATTTGCAGTAGTATTCAGATCAGTTCAGATTAGAGTCATTCAAATCAGATCAGATCAGATCACAAATATTTAATGTATTTGGTCCGTAACTGATACTAATTCATTGAAATTCAATCAAAATTTCAACACATTCATATCAGATCAGATCAGTTCAGAGTAATTCAAATCAGATTAGATCAGATCAGAATCATTCAGATCATATTAGATCAGTTCAGAAAGATGAATTCCTATCAAACAAGGCCTTAGTGTGTCTACTGTATGTAACGGGAAAATACTCAATGGTGCACAATTGCACATTAGTGTCTATGAGCTATGCATTCCAAGTTTCCAACCTGATTCCCTTAATGTACATTTTACTCTTTTAGCTTTATTGTTTCGTCTAATTCGATTTTAGTTTATTCAATGCCATCGAGTTATAATTGTTTAGATCAACTCCAATAAATTGTACAAAAAGATAGGACCATTGATCCATATTACAAAGTATATCCTTCATAAATATTCACATTTTCACACAAGCGGTGTTTTAAACCACAAAATAAATCTTAATCTTATACTAGTGTATGATAAATTGATAAACATGGAAAGAAATATATTGCCCATGGCCAGGCTGGACGTGGTTGTTTCAAGCCTAGTCCGCACGGTTTTCGGCCGCCCGACGTGCGTGCCGTGACCGGTCTCGTGGAACCGGACTAGTTGCTTGATAGCCGATGAGCTTGCCTGAACGCCATGATTGTGAGAGCAAAGAGACAAATGAAGGCCAAGTATGATAATGCAATGGAAACCGTCACAAAATTGCAGAATTTAGCGACGCTGTCGCAAATCTTAGTCCACCCTGTTTGCTCTTGTCCATATTTTCCCACGTATCCTATCGCAGTTGCCGCAGCACACCCGGCCATTAAGAATGTTGTCGCAATCTGCCCACCAAATACCAATTAGTACTACTCCGTACACGTATGTATATAGAAATTTATTTAAAATAAAATTAATCAAGCAATGACACATTAATTAAACCCAAAAACGCATGAGAGGGTTTTTGATGAGACCCCAATGAGGGAAGTTTAGGCCATAATATTGCCAAAAATAGATATCAAAACTTTTCAAGGATGTATCAATTTTATTATAGACACCGATGTTAAAGTTTTACGAATGATTGAAATACAGGGTTTTAAGATGAATCTCAAAAATCAAGACAAAATGATTTTGAAAATAGGTTAGACGACTCCGTAATTTGAGACTCAAGTTGAGTCTCACAAATGAAGATGCTCTAAATATTTCGCAAAGAGGATCTCTAAGGCTATCCATAAGTGTAACATTAATGGATTTACACAAAGGGTGAAACAAATTGACGATGTTGCCATTTTTTAAGGCAAGGATATTTCAAGCGACACTCTAACAACTACTTCATGCATGGTAGCCTGGAGTAGTGGAAATGTCGTGTGAAAATAACAAATTCGCTGTTCTATAAGTGGCAAGGTCTCATATGAGACGGTCTCACCATAAGTTACTATGAGACCACTTTATTTGGTTAAAAGTGACCGTTTTAAAATTATTCGTGATCATTTTATTACTTTTAGTAATCGTTTTACTTGATGTTTAAACGACGTTACTTGTGATTTTAGAGGATCACATCATAAAAAATTAGCTAGCCTTACTTTATAAAATAAACCCTTTACTAATCATAAATGAGATGTTATAATCATTAGAAGATATTAATAAATGTAGTATAATGGTCACTAGCAACGTACAAGGTGTCACTAAATAAACAAGTAAAATGGTTTCACAAAAAGTTATTGTGAGACCGTCTCACACAAGACTTAGGCCCTGTTTGATAGGACTTATTTGCAGTAGTATTCAGATCAGTTCAGAATCATTCAGATCAGTTCAGAATCATTCAGATCAGATCAGAAATATTCAAATTTCTATCAATGTATTTGGTCCATAGCTGATACTAATTCGTTGAAATTCAATCAAAATTTAAACACATTCAGATCAGATCAGATCAGTTCAGAGTCATTCAGATCAGATCAGAATTATCCAGATCAGATCAGATCAGATCAGATCAGAATCATTCAGATCAGATCAGAATTAGTTCAGAAAGATGCAGTTCTATCAAACGGGTCCTTCATAAATATATTCAAAATAAAGAAAATAGTCCTTCTATTTTCTGGGGTTTGGAGAGTCTGCCGACCTTATAAAATTATATGTAGATTTGTTGAACCGTCTATAACTTAGCCACTTAGGTTATCTTTTAAACAAAAACACTTGTATTAAGCGAGTTGACAAAGAATGAAGGATGTGAAGGGGTTAAATCATAAAATTCATTTATAAAATACAAGGAGTAGATCACTAGTCCTATAAATATGATGTAGACAATGACATACGGAGTACATAACTAGGTTGTTGATAATTGGATATGCCATCGCTAACAAGAAAGAGAACTATAGAACGCCAACCCAATCAAACACAGTAAATTATCAACATAACTTGAGTAAACCAAAAAATTTTCTACTAGTTTCCGTCATTTATTCGATAGGCTATGCATGCTTATATTATTTTACCACAAAAAATGCATGCTTATATTATTTTACCACAACTTGGTAGTGTATCCGCAATTTTTTCCTCAGCTTACCAAATCATGGAGAAACACAGAGAAGTAACTCTTGCAATTCGATTTCGGGCCATAGAAAATACATATCGCGATTAATGAAATGACAGAGAAGCCACATACAGCTATGTTTGTACCCACGAAGAACCTGTCACAAGTGTAGCAAATATACATTACTCTTTAATTGATGAGTCCACCCGACTTATTAATAGCATAACTGAAATCGTAAATCAATTGCAGCTTGCATTTCTCCTCCTTAAAGTCTAGATATGAAGATTATATTAATGTTGTATGTAGTATGTAGGCATGTATGTAGTATCTGAACATATAGTCATACTCCGTAAATAAATAACTAGTTGGTACAAAGATGAAAAGTCACCTGAAGGCCGAAGAGTAGCTGTACTTAGCCTGAAATTCGATACTGAAGATTGTTGTCGTCTGGCCGCTATTAACCATCACAATGGTGGAAGCTAGAGCGAACAAAGCTGCTACACTCCTAAGTATGATTTGTGCTAAGAAGAAACTACTCTTGCTTGACCCATATTTCGCCATAGCCGATTTCAAGTGTGAGCTACCATCATTTGAAGCCATTGAGATCACGCTACTTCGATCTCTTACACTCCCTTATTGTTGCTTCAAAAATCAAAGAAAGAGGATTTAGATTAAGCTTGATTAATTTAGAGAGGGAAATAATAAGGGGTTTTATAGTAATGTACGTGTTATGGTGGGTTATTATAGGGGACAAGTAGCATAGGGTTGCTTAACATTCATATTTCAATAATCTAATTAATTATTAATTAATCAAGTTTTTTTTTTTTTTTGGTACAAAGGAGGAGCGCAGCTAGCGCTGCGGGGGTGGGGGTATGAGGATTTGAACCCGGGACAACCCCCATGCAGGTTGAGTTCCTAACCACTAGGCCAACCTTGATCCTCATTAATTAATTAATCAAGTTTGTAATCTGGGGTTAATGCTCATTTTCCGATTGTACAAAGTTTCACTGTACGAATAACCTACTGTACTACCTAGTCCAGTAACAAACCGATCAATTAAAAAACAAAAAAAATCAAAGATATAATCAAGTTGGTCCGAAACAAAAATTACTGTAGAATTAATGACAATTATATATGTTTAGTAATGTTTCTTCCGTTTGGTATACTCCTATAGTGCATTCATGCATGCATCAGTTAGTTGGGAGGGACTATTGCAATTAGGGTCATTAAACTCATTATATGATCAGTATACTGTGGGCAAGATAGCTACAATGCATAGGGTAAAGCCTATATGATGATTTAATTAAATTGATTGCTTGATGTATTCTCTTACTCTTTTGCCCTTTTTTTTTTTTTGTATTGTAGATTACCAATCTGAATTGAAGAACGTGTTGATGAACAATGCGGATTATCTGACCTATTTTCCTGTCTCACTCTCTATATTCTACCAATCATATATTAGCATTCCATTATTTTATTTTCAGAAGTTATATACTTTTGGAAAGATTTCGGAAATGCTAACATGATTAGAAGTGATAATCCTCGTATGTGAGTATGTATGTTATCCCATACATATTAATCCCATGTTATTTAGTCGAGGGATTTGGCAAAGCTATCCCAACGAAGCTTGCTGGGCATGCATATACATACGAAACCGGAGTGGTTCGGAATAGACCTGGCAAACAGGTCAATTGGGTCGGATCAATTCGGGTGCACTGTAAAGTCAGATCGGGGTCGGATCGGGTTTAATCGGGTTGAGAAAATCTACGGGTCAAGATAAATCAAGTCTGGTTAATTCGGATCTTGGTTAAGATTCGAGTCGCATCATTATCTTTTTTTGGTTAGAAGACGAAAATAACACAAACTAACTACTAATATCTATTACATTCTCCCAAGGAGGAACTAGCACTTCATTGTCGTCAAAGTATTTAGCCAAGCCCGCAACATCTTGCAATCTAATCACTCTCGGCCGGTAAGTCTTCATGGGTTCCTGAGGAAGATCCCGTCGAGCGTGCATAGCCAAAAGGCCCGCGTCTATATTCCACGCACGTCTCGTGTGAGACACATGCACATGCAGCATCCTTGCGAGCTCCCTGCATTGCAAATAGATGTTGCTCAATCTATCCAAAGGGGTTTTAGGATTATTAGTACCTTGAACAACATTTTGACAATCTGAATACAAGTCGACTTCCCCAACTCCATGCACCCGGAGCCAAGTGAGACCCACGAGGATAGCATAGCACTCAGCCTCGCGAGGCTCGCGGGCGATAGTGTGAGCCATAAAGCCCATACGCCAACGCCCATCCCGATCAAGTAGGAGACCACCAAGCCCTGCAGACAAGTTAGTACCTACAAAGGATGCATCCACAAACAAGGACAAAGCCGAATGGATGTCGGGTGAGGTCTATAAATGTAAAGAAGAAGTCCGTTGAAGAACGGCAGGGGGGGGGGGTATTTTTAATAATTGTCGCCTGATTAACAATATTAATAGCTGGAATTGATTTTTATTCAAAAACCCAAGCATTCCTCCGTTTCTAAATGAGCCAACAAGTAGTAGCAAAAAGAAGGTGCCAATCTTTGTCAACACTACAAGACAAATTTAACGTGAGCCATTGAAAGGGATCAAGAGAAGACCAGGGGGTGGTTTTGGATAAGAGAGCCCACACTTCGGAAGCATAAGGGCAGTCTCTAAGGACATGACCCACGTCCTCCACAATAGTAGGGCAGAAAAGGGCAGAAAGAGGGGAGGGGCATCCTCCGGGCAGCAAGGGTACCACGGGTGCGCAGACGCCCTCAAGCCGCCGTCCACAAGAAGAAACGAATTTTCGAAGAGGAGTCAAGGTTAGCAATTAGGTCGTCCCAGATAATGAGCTTAGGCGTGGCGCTCTTGTTATGGCCCCAAATACTATGGTAAACAGAATTGGTGTCGAAAAATTTGCCTAAAGCACTATTACAACAAATCCGATCATCAACCACCCCAGGAGTTAAGACCGACGCTATGTCCCGGATCATTATCAGATTTGTAATTTTTACCTTTATTTTCAATTGATTTTTTCGGCGAAAGGAAAGAGGAAATAAAAAGGAATCTTCATAGCAAAGAGTTTTTATCTTATGTTTGGCCAGAATTGAAAGAACATGGAGTTTACAAAATTTGTGTTATTGATATATTACTAGTTTGCATTCCCGTGGCACGTCCGGGCTATGTATTTATTTTCTTTCTACTTGTTTTATAAACAAAATGTTGGCTTATCTTTGTTCTAATAAATTACCATAATGATTATTTTCTATAAATTAGTTGATACTATACTGCTCTATGATAATTTATTACTATATTCTAACCGATAATTGTATTTAATGCTAATTTTATGTTCTATCCAATTAATGAATGACAAGTGTCCTCCTATGAAAGAGTTGGTTCCAGGTTTTAATATATAGTATTAGATTAGATAGATGATGTTACTAACTTGTTCGGTCCTTTTCAAATAAGCTCTTATTATCGTTAATTTGGCTAAACAATTGCATACTTCTATTTCTCGATTCAAGTCTCACTTTTATTTTGGTGAGTAAACTTGTTCGATTTTTTTCACAATGAATTCTTTATTATTGTTGATTTGGCTAAACAACTGCATTACTCTATGTCTCAAAGTCTCACTTTTGGTGAGGTAAGAGAATAGAAATATCTGATGGTAGAGTATGCATTGTATATACATAAACAACGCGAAACAATCACAACTCAATACTAATATATATAAGGAAATAATATATTTTCCTGTTTAATATTATATGTTTATATTGTATTTAATATTTATAATTATTTGTTACATCTTTTAGTCAATTGTAATCCTATAATTTAGGCATATGTATCTCTTGTAATCTCAATAATTTCGGCTAACTAGATTTATGTATTCTAAACACTAGTACAAAACATACCATAGACGTCGACCTTTTTTTTATAATAGACGTCGGATATTGTGTCGACGTTAAGTTGGCCGACATCTATTAAAAACAAATAGACATGGGGTTTTAGTCTCATGTCTATAACTTTTATAGACATGGGATTTATTTAAAAGTACAACGTCTATACTGACCTTATACATCGGATTTAGTAAAAAATCCCATGTCTATTCTTGGAATAGACGTCAGACTTTATT
>JBBYHQ010000007.1:4374883-4390484 GCA_038382645.1 Spergularia azorica | reverse complement strand
TTGCTGCAACAATGCCATGAAGTACTACAAACTAATGAAAAAACTTGAAATAAATCCTCTTGGATCAAAGACAAAGATATACCCCCCTTTGAAGTAAGTTTCGTACCCCACAGGCAGCATTTTCACCAAATCAGAACAATGAGCGATGTTTGGTGCTTGAATCAGACAAAGACGACTTATTTCCCTTTGGCACGACTAACTCATGACTTGGTCTTGGAAACTCTAGAATCTCTACCATTTTCACCAAATCAGAAATTTGATACGAAGTACTGATTTGTATGATGCTCAGGCTCTTGGCCAGTGGTATTGGCTAGGTTCGACTTCCCTTAGCTTAGTCCTAATTCTTCCCCTAAACAATCTTCTTCTTTGCCTTCTGTCATCAAAGTATTCTGCTTTGCCTCACCTCGAATGCTCCCTTATTTATCGAACATATATCAGTAGGATAAACAACTCGAGACATTTTTTTTTCTTGCTCTACACTTTGAAATTCAGCATCTAAACCTAACAGGCACATATCATCAAAAGAGTGATCTTTTTGTAGAAATTCCAGAAATTTTTAATCCTTTGAGGAATAGAGAAGCCACTTCAGCCTCATCTACATCACATTTAAACATTAAGGACTTAAATCCCATAGTAAACTCTACTCTTATTGCCTTTCTTATTACACTTTAACTTCACAAAAGCATCCATCCTTAAATTCAGGTTTTTGGAAAACAAAGAAAACTCTTTGTAATGTGTTTCATTCATAATAATCTTCTCCCTTTTACAATGGAATTAAGCTTCTATTTATAAGCCACCAAACTCTACGCTAGGAAAAGCCTATGAAAATAAGGAAATAAAAGCATGACTGCTGCTGATGCTGTTGCTTGAACAAGGAGACAATGAGAGGCGTTCTTAGTGTCAAAGTATCCTCAAAGTCTTCCAATTACTTGCTTGCTTTCTTAAACTTGAGGTTTGTCATAATTTAGATCTTATTTAAATCCAATTTATCTAGCTAGCTCACTCATTATGCGAACCATACTTGCAACACAATTTTCAGACATCAACAATTACTGAAACAGAGCATTTCAGAATTGTGACAGCGCGGAAATGAATTTCAGACACATAAAAAATTATCCGACGAAGCTCTAACTTATACCATTGGACAGATAGATTTATGAACTTTAATCTGAACATAAATTTTGCCCAAAACAGATCTCCGAGCTATGAGATATGCGTCGTCAAATACAAGCCACAGAAACTGCAGTTCCTGAACTCGTCTGGGCTGTGACCTGTAATAAATAATAGACTGCAGCTAAACCATAAGCAATTTCACTGTAAACTTAAATCCATGGTTTGGTTCTATGTCTTGGCTTTCCGAATTGATATGACACGCCAAAAATAAGCTTCATTTGAACCTCCTAAAAGGCTCTCAAACTCGACTGCGCAAACTTGAAATTCATACACTTGTATGAACACTCCATTTTGATTTCTATGCTATTTGCCGTATCAGTAGGCATAGTTGAAACTTGAAAGTGTAATCATAGTAATTTATTGTTTCGGTAAGAGAGATTTAGAAATCAAATGATGAATAAACATTAATGGATATGGTAAAATTATTAATACTCGTTTATTAAAAAATTGCATTTTCATTAGAGGGAGTTCATTAGATTTGTGTTTATTATGAGAATGCGAATATGTGAAACGCATGGATAGCTATGCATTATATTTTGGTCGTTACATGGACTTTTTTTTTCCATGCAGGGGACTCTTGCCTTGAGGTCGTATATAGGTTTTATTGGCTGGCTTACCATCTCAGGATACTCTGAAAGACACTAGTAATGATGGAGGAGCCAAGCAGGAATCGAGTTGTGGAGTTTTCCTAAACTCATTCTAGCTTAGAGTTATCCTTATTTGCTTAGGGAGTCTTACAATTAGTTTCCGATAATTAGTATTCCTAATTCATTTGGGAAATCTGATTATCTAGTAAGTTTTAAGTTAGTTTCCTAATTCTATTATAGCTAGAATTAAGGCAATAACCTAGACATCTCTACCCTATATAAGGTGAGATAGTCTCATGTTTTTTTTTTTTTACAAAAACATTCAGAGTGTCGAAGGGAGTTTCCTTCAAATTCTTTTGTGGTTGCTTGCGGGCGACAAACTCATGCGTGAGTTCCAAATCCTTTGCGGAGGATCGAATTAAGGGTTGCGGCTCTTTGAATTCGGCAGATTCAATTACTTGCGGGTATTGAATCATATCTTTACTTTGTTTTTCTTTAGTTTCTTTCAATATAAACACAAAAACAAAAAAAAAAGGTTCTTTTAGTTTATAATTCCGCTGCAAATACTCTTAGTTTGTTAATTTTAGATTAGCATACGCATCAGGTAATATTTCACTAAGTCAAATAATTAAACAATTGTTGTTGTGTAAACATCTTTAACTTGCGATGACATATAGGTCTCCCTTGTTAACGACAACGTAATGGCCGGAGGGGTCTCTTTAATGGTCTCTTTAGGAAGTTACGTGTGAATGTAGGGAAATTCATATTAATTTTCAGAGATTTGCAAAAATATGTTACCTATTGTTGCCCATTTTATATAATTAAATGGTGATCTTGTTGCAAATTATATTTTTGTATTTATTTATTAATATAATACGAATTACATTGAGAGTATTCCATTTTTGTACAGATTTTCTTGCCAAAAAGGTAGGGTGTTGACATCATTATTGACGTGGCATGACGTGGTCTCCTAAAATGGATTGGTTCTTTCCTTTTTATTGTATGAGCATATAAAAATATGCATGAACTAACAGTTAGCTCACTGATAATGTGATGAATAAGTAAGTGAGAGGTTGACATGGTGCTGACATGTCAATCGTTTAACAAAGTCGTGCCACATCAGCTTATTGGCACGACTTTATTAAAAGATATAGAAGCTTTGTTTTGTTTTGTTCTTTTGTTCTTTTTTTTTTTTGGTTTATTCAATATTTTCCAAATCTTATAGTTAGATTTATGTCAAATCTAGGGATAACGATTCGAAATATCATTTCTTTAACTACATACTAAAGGTATAGTGAGCTAGTGATATGTCTTAGGCGTACTATAATATGGTAGAACCATATGTTAACCAATTGATTGCAATATATAGGATCGGATTTTGCATTCTCTAAGGTCCCGGACGTATAAAGCAATAATCTAATACTATATATTAAAAGCTGAAACCAAGTCTTTCATAGGAGGACACATGGCATACAATCATTGGATAGAACATAAAAATAGCATTAAATACAATTATCGGTTAGAATATGGTAATAAATTATCTTAGAGTAGTATTGTATTAGCTAATTTATGAAAAATAATCAATATGGTAATTTATTAGAACAAAGATAAGCCAACATTCTTTTTTTATAAAACGAGTATAAACAATATAAATACATCGCCCGGGCGTGGCGCGGGCATGCAAACTAGTGTTCATGAAAGTTGGAGCCCTTCACATAAGATTAAATCACAAGTTAGAATCACATAAATCCAACATTTGGAGGAGAAGTTATGATTAGATTCAAAATATTGCACCTAAAGTAATGTGTATGTGCTTGAATGAACCCCAAAGCAAGTAAGGTTTAACTTATTGTGATGATGATTCTAATTTCTCATTGTTGGAGTTGACATTATCTTACTATAAGTACAAACGCAGCACTTTGCCATTTCATTCAACACTAATTAAACCACAACAAAACATTCTCTCATTTGAAGTACATCTCATCAATTATCTCCACTTCTGGCAAACAAAAACTAAACCATCTCCGAGGAAATGCTAATAGGTATTCTATTGTCTTACGTTCAAAATGAACGTGACCGAGTTTCCATATCGCTCGTATCTCATTCGCGCAAAGATATGGAGGGAGGGAGTCGCTCCCACGTTACAATATCCTTGTGCTACACCATCAACCCTGAACGCCTCGTTGCTCGTTTTCCCAACATCCGGTTCTTAAAGCTCAAGGGCCAGCCAAGGTCGGCCATGTATCGCTTAATCCCCAAAGACTGGGGCGGTCATGCAGAGCCATGAGTTAAAATACTGCCCAAACTACAGAGTTTGGAAGCTTTACATTTCAGACGAATGCGGGTAACAAACTCCGATCTTACCAAGATCGCGGATGTCAAGAGTCGACTGAAATCTTTAAAACTAGAAATGTGCTCTGGCTTCACTACGGCCGGTATATGTAATATAACACGAAACTGCACGTAAGTTTTTCACCTCCATTCTTGCACTCTAGAATCTTGTTGTTTACTTTCTCTAATAATTCAACAAACTTCTTCATGCCACAATGACACAACTTCACTTTTATTTATACTATATATAGTGACATGCATAATTAATGCTAGGGCCGTCCTTGATAGTTTAGAGAATATACTTTGAGTATTAGGTAAAATTATGTCTTGAATGGCTTTTATTGTACAAATATGTAATTATAAAACGACATATATTATAACATAAACTACAAATGTATTGCACATCAACTGCAATCATATATGATTAAAAACAACTTTTTAATCAAATAATCAAACTAAGTTGGGTAAAAACAAACATTTTATTGTATTTCGACATTTTTAGGCCCCTTTTTAGCATGAGTCTCGGGGCGTCGCCCGAGCTCGACCCCCATCTAATCCAGCTCTGAATAATGCATTATTAGTTTCTAAGCAAATGCATGAAACTGTGAAGCATATGATTGTGCCATTTTTTAGACTATTTCTTGTATGGCCTTTTGAATCATAAATGTAGGAACTTAATAACAACCCTCTCTTTGAAGGAAAGCAACATCCATGAAAGTGATAGCCCATGGTTTCTCGAGTTGTCATCGCGCAACAGAGTACTTAAGACTTTTAGCATTGAGTCATGTCAATTGAACATAGAAGTGAGCGATCTTGAGCATCTTGGCATACGTTGTCCCCGGCTAGCCAGTGTAAATGTAGGTGACATGGATGTAGAGGAACTTCAGAATTTTTTTCGACGTTCAAATGCATTACGAGAGTTCGGAGGGGTTAGTTTATCCGGTGACTATGATGATTTGCGAATTCTAACCCTTCCTCAACTTGATTCGTTGAGCGTCCAAGAACTACGAGGAGATTTATCTATGTCTATTGTATCCGCGATTGCGCGAACCTTACGCTCATTGGATCTTGTCCAATCGTCACTTTCCAGCCAAGACCACAGTAGGATCTTGCGTGAATGCCGCAATTTAGAAGTTGTAAAGGTATACTAGTATTTTGTTACTCTCATCTGTTTATGCATGACTTGGAAGTTCTAATTAAGCTCGAATGACTTGAAGTTCTTCATTTTTTCTTTTACGAATAAATTTATAAACTCAACATTCTAGACCTTCGTAGGTTAAGTTTAGTTACTTAAAGGGTCTGTTTGGTATCGTAATTTGTTTTCGGTTTTTAGTTTTTTTGAAAACCAAAGTTCGTTTTTGAAAATCAGAAAAAATGGTTTTCAATTTTTAGTTGTCAGTTTTTATTTCAGCATGACTATTATAGAAGCATACAATTAAATTTTATTTTGGCAACATATTTAACTAAATTGTTTCCACACAAAAAAACCAAAAACTGAAAAACGGTATTGATACCGAACGGGCTTTTTAGCTTTGCATTTCCATCATCTTACTCTCACAGTACAATTTCTATGTGAGGATCAAGATTCGCCTAGTGGTTCAGTAACCAATCTGTCTGAGGGTTGTCCCGAGGTCGGGTTGTCCCGGGGTTCGAATCCTCATATCCCTACCCGACATCATTTTATTCTAACCAAAACAAAATCTTACTTCTATTATACTAAATGTACTTATTTGCTTAAATGTTCATTGCATGTCATCAGACTTCATGTGCTATTGGCGACGACGGGTTGCAAGTTGTTGCCAAGCATTGTCCAAGGCTAAGTAGGATTCGCATTAGGCGAGAGAAAGGGTTCGTAGAAGCTGGTGCCGTTACACATGACGGGCTAACACAACTCGCTAATGGTTGCCAGGATATCGAATACCTATCCGTCAATGTGATCAACATCACAAACGACGCCTTGACAGTGATAGGTAACAAGCTGAAAAAGCTACACGATTTCCGCGTCGTACTGCTCGACAACCAGAAAGATGTTGATGATTTGTCTCTCGACAATGAAGTTAGGGATCTTCTAAAAGGCTGTAAAAACATGAGAAGACTTGTATTGTTTCTTAGACCAGGAGGGTTGACTGATGCTGGTCTTGGTTATGTCGGGCAGTACAGTGGAAAAATAACGTGGATGCTTTTCTGCTTTGTTGGACAAAGTGATGATAGGCTTCGGGAGTTGATGAAGGGCTGCTAGAGTCTGGGAAGCTTGAGATGAAAGGTACTTGCTTTACCGAAAAAGCGTTGGCGCGATTCGCAGGACATCTTGAATTATTGAATTATTTTTGGGTCCACGACTATACATCGTCACAAGATAATCAACACTTTCACGACTTGGTAGATCGTCGTCAAGGTTGGAATGTTGAGTTCATCAAGAAAACAGCGGCATCCTCACATAATAATTTCGGCCAGGTTTTCATGTATCGTTCACTTGCTGGACGCAGAACAGACTATCCAGCTGATAGGGTTACTACGTTGGCACCTCGACGACCTTAGACAAGACTATCCAGCTGTGAGGATGTCGCTGTTTTCTTGATGAACTCAACATTCCAACCTTGACGACGATCTACCATGTCCTGAAAGTGTTGATTATCTTGTGACAATGTATAGTCGTGGACCCAAAAATACTTCAATAATTCAAGATGTGTGCGAATCGCGCCAACGCTTCTTTGGTAAAGCAAGTACCTTTCATCTCAAGCATCCGCAGACTCTGGCAGCCCTTCATCAACTCCCGAAGCCTATCATCACTTTGTCCAACAAAGCCGAAAAGCATCCACGTTATTTTTCCACTGTACTGCCCGACGTAACCAAGGCCAGCATCAGGCAACCCTCCTGGTCTAAGTCTTCTCATGTTTTTACAGCCTTTTAGAAGATCCCTAACTCCATTGTTGAGAGGCAAATCATCAACATCTTTCCGGTTGTCGACCACGGAAATCGTGTAGCTTTTTCAACTTGTTACTTAACATTGTCAAGGCGTCGTTTGTGATGTTGGTCACATTGACGGATAGGTATTCGATATCCTGGCAACCATTAGCGAGTTGTGTTAGCCCGTCATGTGTAACGGCACCAGTTTCTACGAAGCCTTTCTCTCGCACAATGCGAATCCTCCTGAGCCTTGTACAATGCTTGGCAACAACTTGCAACCCGTCGTCAATAGCACATGAAGTCTGATGACATGCAATGAACATTTAAGCAAATAAGTACAATTAGTATAATAGAAGTAAGATTTTGTTTTGGTTAGAATAAAATGATGAGGGGTAGGGATATGAGGATTTGAACCCCGGGACAATCTGACCTCGGGACAACCCCCAGACAGATTGGTTACTTAACCACTAGGCGAATCTTGATCCTCACATAGAAATTGTGAGAGTAAGATATTGGAATGCAAGCTAAAAGCCCTTCGGTATCACTACCGTTTTCAGTTTTTGGTTTTTTTTTGGTGGAAACAATTTAGTTAAATATGTTGCCAATATAAATTTTAATTGTATGCTTCTATAATAGTCATACTGAAATAAAAACTGACAACTAAAAATTGAAAACCATTTTTTCTGGTTTTCAAAAACGAACTTTGGTTTTCAAAAAAACTAAAAACTTAATAAAGAAAACGATACCAAACAGACCCTAAGTAATTAAACTTAACCTACGAAGGTCTAGAATGTTGAGTTTATAAATTTATTCGTAAAAGAAAAAATGAAGAACTTCAAGTCATTCGAGCTTAGAACTTCCAAGTCATGCATAAACAAATCAGAGTAACAAAATACTAGTATACCTTTAAAACTTCTAAATTGCGGCTTTCACGCAAGATCTTACTGTGGCCTTGGCTGGAAAGTGACGATTGGACAAGATCCAATGAGCGTAAGGTTCGGGCAATCGCGGATACGATAGACATAGATAAATCTCCTCGTAGTTCTTGGGCACTCAACGAATCAAGTCGAGGAAGGGTTGAAATTCGCAAATCATCATAGTCACCAGATAAACTAACCCCTCCGAACTCTCATAATGCATTTGAACGTCGAAAAAAATTCGGAAGTTCCTCTACATCCATGTCACCTACATTTACACTGGCTAGCCGGGCACAACGTATGCCAAGATGCTCAAGATCGCTCACTTCTATGTTCAATTGACATGACTCAATGCTAAACGTCTTAAGTACTCTGTTGCGCGATGACAACTCGAGAAACCATGGGCTATCACTTTCATGGATGTTGCTTTCCTTCAAAGAGAGAGTTGTTATGTTCCTACATTTACGATTCAAAAGGTCATACAAGAAATTAGTCTAAAAAATGGCACAATCATATGCTTCACAGTTTCATGCATTTGCTCAGAAACTAATAATGCATTATTCAGAGCTGGATTAGATGGGGGTCGAGCTCGGGCGACGCCCCGAGACTCATGCTAGAAAGGGGCCTAAAAATGTCGAAATACAATAAATTGTTTGTTTTTACCCAACTGAGTTTGGTTATTTGATTAAAAAAAAATTTTAATCATATATGATACGGAGTAATGTGCAGTTGATGTGCAATACATTTGTAGTTTATGTGACAATATATGTCGTTTTATAATTACACATTTGTACAATAAAAGCCATAAAAGACATGATTTTACCTAATAATTAGAGTATAGTCTCTAAACTATCAAGGACGGCCCTAGCATTAATTATGCATGTCCACTATAGTATAAATAAAAGTGAAGTTGTGTCATTGTGGCATGAAGAAGTTTGTTGAATTATTAGAGAAAGTAAACAACAAGATTCTAGATTGCAAGAATGGTGATAAAATACTTACGTGCAGTTTCGTGTTATATTACATATACCGGCCGTAGTGAAGCCAGAGCACATTTCTAATTTTAAAGATTTCAGTCGACTCTTGACATCCGCGATCTTGGTATGATCGGAGTTTGTTACCCGCATTCGTCTGAAATGTAAAGCTTCCAAACTATGTAGTTTGGGCAGTATTTTAACTCGTGGTTCTGCATGACCGCCCCAGTCTTTGGGGATTAAGCGATACATGGCCGGCCTTGGCTGGCCGTTGAGCTTTAAGGACCGGTTGTTGGGACACGAGCAACGAGGCGTTCAGGGTTGATAGAGTAGCACAAGGATATGGTAACGTGGGAGTGACTCCCTCCCTCCATATCTTTTCACAAATGAGATACGAGCGACATGGAAACTCGGTCACGTTCATCTTGAACGTAAGGCAATAGAATACCTATTAGCATTTTCCCGGACATGGTTTAGTTTTTGTTTGCCAGAAGTGGAGATAATTGATGAGATGTACTTCAAATGAGAGAATGTTTTGTTGTGGTTTAATTAGTGTTGAATGAAATGGCAAAGTGCTGCGTTTGTACTTATAGTAAGATAATGTCAACTCCAACAATGAGAAATTAGAATCATCATCACAATAAGTTAAACCTTACTTGCTTTGGGGTTCATTCAAGCACATACACATTACTTTAGGTGCAATATTTTGAATCTAATCATAACTTCTCCTCCAAATGTTGGATTTATGTGATTCTAACTTGTGATTTAATCTTATGTGAAGGGCTCCAACTTTCATAAACATTATTGCTTCATACTCCGGGACCTTAGAGAATGCAAAATCTGATCCTATATATTGCAATCAATTGGTTAATATATGGTTCTACCATATTATAGTACGCCTAAGACATATCACTAGCTCACTATACCTTTAGTATGTAGTTAAAGAAATGATATTTCGAATCGTTGTCCCTAGATTTGACATAAATCTAACTATAAGATTAGAAAATATTGAATAAGCCAAAAAAAAGAACAAAAGAACAAAACAAAACAAAGCTTCTATATCTTTTAATAAAGTTGTGCCAATAAGCTGATGTGGCACGACTTTGTTAAACGATTGACATGTCAGCACCATATCAACTTCTCACTTACTTATTCATCACATTACCAGTGAGCTACTTTGTTAAACTAATAATCTGATTTGATGTGATCTGAATTTGTTGAAACTTCAGTTGAATTTCGTTAAATTTACAAGAAAAAAAAAAAACTAAAGTTATTAACCATTATTTCAATGCATCTGAACCGATCTAATATAATTGAATGAATCTAACCTGATTTGATTTAAAAGCATCTGATGTGATCTGAATACATTACGTTTTAAGTACTCAAATCACATCACATCAGTTCAGATGCATTCAAATTAGACCAGATTTGTTCAGATGCATTGAAATAATAATTAATGTACTTAGTCCTTTTTTTATATATAAATTCTTCCAAGTTCAACCAAAATTTTTACAAATTCTTAGATCACATCAGCTGAGAGCCGTTCAAATCTGATCAATCAGGGCAGTCAAATCAAATCAGATCAGATCGAAAAGAGACAATCCCATTTTATAAAACTGTACTTTTCAAGTCATATTAGATGCATTCAAATCTCACCACATAAGTTCAAACATGTTCAGATCAAGTCAGATCAGTTCAGAATTTTGAAATAATGAGTAATGAATTTAGTCCATTGTTTATATAAATTCATGGAAATTCAACTAACTTTACAAAAAATTCAAATTAGTTCACAATCATTTAAATCAGATGATATAAGTTTAGTTGCATATAAAACTGATCAAAGCAAAAAGATGCAATCCTATCAAACCGAGACTACGAGATGGAAGAATGTAACACTATAAATACATGAAGGTGTCAATTCAAATAGCGAAAACAACAAATAATAATTCATGCAGGGAGTATGAAATTCACCTGAGCAAGCAACATATTAGGAGACTTGAAGTCTCGGAATATGTAATCATTATCATGTAGGATTTTCACAGCTCTGGCGGCTTTCAATGCTACCAATTTGATCTGCTCCTGATGTCACTACTACAAAAAGGTGTATAGACAGCAATAATAAGGAAAATTGAAAATTAAAATCAAAATCCTCAAATGATTAACAAACATTAACCATCAGGTAAAAAAAAAAGGGACACATCAACGAAATCTTTGATTGTTGAAGAAAAATAAAAAGTAAATACATACCTTTACCAAATATATGAAAGAGCAAGAAGAAACTGAGATCTACTCATGCATTCATCATGAAACCGTACTTTGGTTTGAAAAACTCGATTCTCTTGTGGCATTATTGTTGAAATCGAGCATCAACAATGGGTGATGACGGGGGGTGTCGATAGATAAGAGTTAGAGTGTGCAGGTTGAAGGTGTGGGGGTTGAATAGCATGAGACTAGCTAGAGTGGATAATGGATGATGGGTGAGGAGAGATAATAAGTAAAGGAGATGAAAGAGACCGGGTGAAAGATTTGGGACTTTAGGGTTAGCAATTGGAATATACATAGACATGGGATTATTATGAGTGACGGCTGAAGATACTTATGTGCGGTTTTTGGATTTTTTTTGGAAACGGATACACATGGGTTTTGGATTAAAACTGATGTCTATATAACGATGATAGACATCGGATTTTTTAAAAATCCAACGTCTATTAATTAGACTTGGGATTTTTAAAAGAGACCCATGTCTATTGTTTGCCCAAATTTTCAAAAATGCTACCGGTTCCTATTAGACATCGGTTTTATGGATATCCCATGTTTATCAAGTGACGTCTATAGTCGCTTTTGTAGTAGTGTGTGTTGTGATAATGATGTGTTAATTTGGATGGTTTAGACGATTTAAGGACTCTTTGGGCATGATTTTATCGTGACTTGTAAACCATTTCATTTTGGATGAATTGAGAATTAATCATTGGTTTTATGAGTTTTTAGTAGCCTTTGGCCCTTTTGGTAAGTCTTGTAAGATATTCGAGGATCAAGCTACAAATTGGAGCGAGATTCAAGGAGAAGATAGCTTACCCACACTCAAAGAACCACACACCATCACCTCCGACTTCACCGGATCATAACTTTCTAACCAGACGACATTTAGCTAAAATTCTAATTGGAGAGGAAAGTTCATGATCTTAGCTTTCCGATGATATATTGTGAGCTCAAAATGAAGTTCGGAGGTAAGAGTTATGCACGTTCGAAGATTGCGCTGCGCACAGTCCCTCGACTAGCGGACACTTGACCTCGACTCAAGGATGAACATCTCGACCCGAGCAAACATCTTCTCGACTCGAGGACAGTCCGCTCTCGGTCCGAGACGACTCCTCGGTCCGAGAAAGGCGATTTCCACGAAGCTTCCGGGCCGGGTGGCTTTTGGCGGTTGCTTTTCTCTTGAATTCTTTTGCTTTTGTTTGGTAGTATCTTTTGGACTTATTTAGGATAAAGGGGCATGAACCCCTCCCTAGTTTTTATCATCTTTCATAATATTATTTTTCAAGTAGTTTTCATTTCTAGGGAGAGAGACTTGGAGAGATTAGTGAAAAATTAGTACTTTTATATGAATTTCATCTCAAAAATTATTGTAATAATTAGTATGGAAGGCTAATCACCTTCTAGACTCTTAGTGTAATCAACATCTTTCATCCTATATTGTAAGATTTCTTCTCTTTAATTTGCCTTTAATTTCATTGTAATTAATTCCTTGTTCTTCAATTGCATGATTTATCCTTGTTTCTCTAATTGGTTGATTAGATTGAATTAGGTAATTCATAGGCGTGGTTGATAATTGATGGTATTTGATTATTAGTGTAACACAAATTATTAGGTACCCCGGGAGTCCAATAACACAAATTATTTGATTAAAGCCCAATTTAGGATAACAGGCCCAAGAGTCCAATATCAACTAATAATAAAACAAAAACAAAAATAAACCCAACTGATTTTCTCTGCTCCACTCCCCCCTTCCCCGACCCACCACAACACCGCCACAGCCCACAGCTCCGCCGTCCCTCCGACTTACGCCATCGGAAAAATTTGGCCGACGACCCTACGCCGGCGCCCCTACCAATGGCCGACGACCCTACGCCGCCCCCCACTCATATTCTCTATCCTCCCACACTCCCTTCCCCCCCCCCTTTTACCCTCCCTTCTTTCTCTCTCCTCACGTCTACTCTCTTCCGGCAACGTAAAGCGACGCCGGAGGTGGTGGCTCACATGGGAGGGGGTGGTGGACCAACGGAAGGAGGGAAATGCCATATGCGTGGAAAAGAGTGGAGGAGAGAGAATGAGATGGTAGCTCATGGAGGAGGATGAACGTTCGGGCGACGGCAAAAGGAGATAAGCTCGCCGGAGAAGTTTCGATTGGATGGGACCGGTGTGAGGGTGGTGGTTGCGCAAGTGGCGGTTGTGAGAGTGGTGGTTGCGCGGGTTGGGATGTTTGGTGGTGGTGGTGGGTCGGGTGGAGATGAAGAAGGGGGAAAGAGAATTTTTTTTTAATCTTTTATTTTTGTTGAAAAATAATGATTGAAATTATATAATGATTATAAAATTATATATGATGGGTGGAAATTGAGAAATAATGTTTGAAAATAAATAATATAATGAGTGAAAAATTGAAAATTAATGAGTGAAAGTTAAGAATTAATGAGTGAAAATTGGAAAATAATGAGTGAAAGTATATAATGAGTGAAATCGTAAAATAATGAGTGAAAATTGAGAAATAATGAGTGTAAGTATATAATGACTTTAAAGTGGTATATAATGAGTGAAAACTGAGAAATAATGAGTGAAATTTGGGAAATAATGATCAAAATTGAAAAATAATGAGTGAAGATTGGAAAATAATGACCGAAAACATGTAAATAATGATTGAATAAGTAATGACTATAAAATGGTATATAATGAGTGAAAATTGAGAAATAATGGGTGAAAACTGGGAAGTAATGACCAAAAATTGAAATATAATAAGTGAAGATTGAGAAATAATGACCGAAAATTGGGATATAATGATTGAATAAATAATGATTGTAAAATGATATATAATGAGTGAGGATTGAGAAATTATGAGTGAAAATTGAAAAATATTGAGTGATATTTAGGAAGCTATGATTGAAAATAAACGAGATCTATATAGAGGTATACAATGAGTACAAATTGAAAAATTGGAAAATCATGAGTGAAAATTGAGAAATAATGATTATAAATTGACATATAATGATTGAAAATGGAGAAATAATGAGTGAAAATGGAGAAATAATGAGTGAAATTGCGTAAAAATAAATAATGACTATGAAATGATATATAATGAGTGAAAATTGAGAAATAATCAGTAAAAATAGAGAAATAATGAGTGAAATTGATTGAGAAATAATGAGTGAAATAATGACTCATTAGTTTTCAATTTTCACTCATTATTTCTCAATTTCACTCATTATATACCACTTTATAGTCATTATATACTTACACTCATTATTTCCCGATTTTCACTCATTATTTTCTGATTTTCACTCATTATATACCACATTATAGTCATTATATACTTTCACTCATTATTTTACAATTTTCACTCATTATTTCTCAATTTCACTCATTATATACTTTCACTCATTATTTAACAATTTATACTCATTATTTCTCAATTTTCACTTTACAGTCATTATATATACTTTCATTTATTATTTCCTAATTTTCACTTATTATATAATTTCATTAGTTCATAAGATGAGTGTGACGGAGATGTGCATGTTACGGTGGATGTGTGGACATACAAGACGTGATCGGTTAAGAAATGAAGTTATTAGGGAGAAAGTAGGGGTTGCACCCATCGGGGATAAGATGATGGAGAACCGACTGAGATGGTATGATCACGTGAGGAGGAGGCCTAGTGACGCGCCAGTTAGAAGAGTAGAAGGGTGGGGAAGTGATAATATTCGTAGGGGTCGGGGAAGACCCAAGATGACTTAGATGAGGGTGATTAGAAGTGATATGAGCTTCCTAGGGCTTGACGAGAGTATGGTGTTGGATAGGGCAATGTGGAGAGACTCTATACATGCGGAGGACTTAATCTGACTCCTTTGATTTCCTTGTTTGGTTTCCCTAACTCTTTTCCCAAAACTTATTACCTTGTGTTCAAGTTCATATGTTTTTCAATATTTTTTTTAACCCTTTTTAACTTATTTTGATGGCTTTATAAAAATTCCTTTGAAAGTGTTTAAATATTTCGAAAAGGTTTACAATGTTTTGAAATTTCATGGCGTACACAAGACGGTTACTAGATGACGATTCATGTTAGCCGACCCCAAATCAATTTGGAAATAAGGCTTGGTTGTTGTTGTTGTTGTTGTTGTTGTTGTATATATAATTTTTTAATCATTATTTATTTTCACTCATTATTTTCCAAATTGCACTCATTATTTTGCTAACTTCCAAATACAAAAACAAAATAAAAAAACCCACCCCTTACCTTTTCTCTCTCCTCCCCCAACCCCCCCCCCTTACCCCATCTGACACCACCTAGCCCCGCCGCGATTTGTCGCCGACCACCACTAGGGATGGCAATGGACCCAGGACCCGACCCAGACCCGGCGGATCCGACCCACTTGGGTCGGATCTGGGTCCACTTTTTGGAGACCCAATGGATCTGGGTCGGGTCCAGACCCGATGATAA
>JBBYHQ010000007.1:4339608-4374783 GCA_038382645.1 Spergularia azorica | reverse complement strand
TACACCCTTGTGGTGGGACCCTTCCCCGGACCCTCGCTTAGCGGGGACGCCAATGTGCACCGGGCTGCCCTTTTTATAAAATAAGTTTGTGGGAGTGCCAGAGTACATCAGTGGAGTACCAATAGTCATTGCCATTACTAATTATGCTAGAAGCAACAAATATAGGTGAAATACAGCACACAAATTTGCAGAAGCTGACCTCAAATACTTCAATCTCTTCATCAGGAGCAAAGCCCGCCATTTCATTCAGCTTATTCAAAATTTCAGCTGGTTTACCGGCAGCTTTAACAAATAGCCTCCCAACATAACTGTCAACAAGAAAAATACATCAGCTAGATATTCGTTACTGCAGCCCTTCCTTCTCAGGACCATAAAGCTTGAAGAAGCCTAAGATATTTTATTTGCCACATATATTCATTACCGGAGCTCTTCCTTCTCGGGATCATAAAGCTTGAAAAAGAGTAAAATGCCCTCTTTTGTTTTATCAGGTGGAGCAAGTGGACGGAGATCCTGAGATAAATAAGCCAAAAGTTTGAAGCCCATGCCTACGAATTTATGATATAGCTGCAAATCCTGCAATCCAGAATACATAAGATAACCTTACCAGCCCCATTTCTACATCTAGAAACAACTTCAATTCGGCAACAGGGTTTCCCGCCTTAGACGCGTCCCTCAGTTGCCCAACCTGCAAAGCACATTGGTTAATAAGTTTCTTGGTTTAAAAATGATTTATTTTGCTGAGATCTGATGCAAAGGTATCTACAATAAATGCAAACAATTAACTGAGACAACAGTCAGAAAGAGATAGGTTTGAACTAGTACTAAATAAACAATATACTCGAGCTATTTACCAATGTAATCAAGCATACTACAAAAAAGAAAAGCAAAGCAAAATCATAATATATTATAATAGAAATCTTTGTCGAAACACACAAACAAATTTTAAGAAATACAAACACCACAAAGAACGATTCAATTTCAGTACTAGAGAGACACAATAATCTTGTTTCTGAGTCCAACCTCTTCCACTCAACCTAAATTTCCATATAAAATTAAACAGCCAACGATTAACAGAGTGAGAGGAAGAGAATTACAGATCGTTTTTTTCAGGTTCAGATGGAAGGTATAAATGACTTCTAGGATTTCTTAGAGGGGAAGAGCCTACCAAATGACAAAATATTAAGAAGACCTAAAGCAACACACACGCAAAGGTGCAACTCAAAAGTAGCAACATGTTAAAACAGTAATCTGGATTTTCTTGGAAGGAAAAGAGCAAACTGAAAACATAACTCTGAGACATGCTAACTGCTCATATAGACAAACATAGCAAAGCACAGGCTGCCTAAGAACACAACAAACCGTAGCAGACCAAAAAACCGATAAAAAACAAAATTGCTGACCCTAACCTAACCCACTATTATCCGGTTTGATTACCCTATCCATTTGTACAGTTTAACTATTATCCTATCATGACTATGACACTCCACATATTGCTATAAAACAAAGGCCACTTGTACCTATCATCCTGCATCACTGGAGATTAGAAAATAGACTCCTCAAAAAATTTACCACCCAATACAAAGATCAGACGATCATTCCCTAACTGTTTTTTTCATCAAAAAAGAGGAAAAGAGAAAGGAATATCACGCCTCCAATTTGGGGATTCTAGAAATAGGAAAGGTAACTCACGGGTTGCGCTTCTTCAGCCGGAGTCAAAGGCCGATTTGGACGATATGTGTGGTTCTGCCTTTTAGCCCAAATCCAATAGCGCTGAAATTGAACTGGTATACCAAATTCTTTAGCAACTTCCTCCTGATAATTGAACCAAGGATAATAAGAGTTCAAAAGTAGATCATTATTAAAAGTCATCATCCACTATCAAATTACCACATTTTTACTTCAGTGAAAATCAAACGAAGGACAACACATTCAGGCTATCCCAGTCATACACATATAGCAAAACCTGAAGTATGCAAAACAAAGAAAAGATACATGGACCATATGCCAAATTAGAGCTAGAACTTTATCACAGGAAGATCAAACAAAAAAAATACATGTCCCAGAGGAAGTCAGATAGACTGTGTAAGATAGTTACACTTGGGCGCCTACAGAGGCGGTATCACATTCAGCAAACAAGATGCTAAGTTATTAATTATACACTGCACTAAGCCCACGTTTGGCAGAGAGGGTGTAATGCAATCACGGTTACCATCCATTTAGCCCAAAAAATAAGGAAGAATGAGAGAAGTTGGATGTACTCCTCATTACAATATAATGAGATCTCAACTGAGCTAAAGTAATCAACAATATTCAACTTAAACACATGTCAACATCTTTAACCCCAGTGCCTTAAAGGCTCCCGCCATAACGCGGGGTAGGGGGGGGTCGATGCACGCAAGCCTTACCCCTATTGAAACATAGAGAGGCTGGGCACAGATGACCCAAAATAAAAATTGCTTCGAGAATCGCACCGACCGACTGCTACTTCACAAAATAAGAAGCACAAACAGTTTTATGAGCCATTTTGCTTTATTCCATTATATCCCTAAAACCAAAGAATAATTAGTCTTTGGCTCCATTGGAAATGGAAACTTAAACACATGTAATTGTCATTAATTCATTAGATGTAATCAACTACTCTCTTGCCCTTGTGAATCCTCCCTCGCCCTTAATTTTCATATTTTTGTAGTAAACATCATTTCATTACATCGTAATGGTTATCCCTCCAACCAAACATAGCCTAAGAGCTTAAGAAAAAAAGACTAGTCTGTCAGTAAAAACAGTACTAACAAGTAGAAAGTCAGACTCCTATGAGAAACAAACTCCTAATCTTAACTAGCTACAAAGAAGATCAACAGATTATATAACACCATTTATTTAGAAGTAGCTTAGGATAAATAATTGAAGTAAGAAAGGCTATTGGCAATGAAAGTGTAGCAGCACAGTTGACAGTGACAAGTAATAAAAGCGTAAATGAAGCACTTAACATGTCAACATTGTCAAGTGATTACCTTGAAAAGATTAAAAGTCGTCTGCTTCTGTATGCGGAAACTTCGAACTTTTTCATGATCCACAAGATCAAAATAAATATCCCGTCCTATCTGTTCAGCAAGATCTTCATCTCGTGCAACCTACAGGAATTAATCAAACATTTCAGCATATATGTTTCAGAAAGGGTACAAAGCAAAGAACCAAAATGAGCCACATGTTTAACCTTTATGATAGTATAGAGGTGCGCCTGTGCTTTATACTTCCTCTTTTCTTCCTTCTCTTCTTGCTCTTTTTTCAATCTTGTCTGAAGTAGAAACAACATAGAAACGTTCATTGACAGCATAACGACACAAGACATGTAGAAAGTAAGAGAAACAAATGGACAGAAAATGTTACCCTAAGGTGTTCAGCAATATCCTTCTCATCCACATCACAGACTATTTTGTCCTTGTCGCTATCCCGTATGTACACAAGCATGTAAGCATTCGAATATTTTGTAAACTTGAAAGGAGTATTATTAAATCCAGGATTCGTCTGTGGAAGCTGTTCAACATTGACAGGATTCAGAACAAAGCTTGGTTCAGAATTCTATGCACCGCGATGCTCACTACAATTCTCATATAAATAAATAAAAAGTAGAAAGTGCCAAAGAGAAATTTACCTCTTCCTCACCACCATATTGCTCTTCTAATGCCCTCTTAATATCCTCTTTTGTGACCCGCTCATCATCAAACTTGAACCTACATGTATTCAATTACAGATCATTATAGCTTATACCCCATAGCATTCAGCAATCACATTACCTTTGGCATGTTGATAGAAAAATTTCTCAGAGAAGAGGTTCGGAAGTTTAGGAGCCTATTTCTAGTTTACCGACAGAAGGATTTTTTAACAATACTTCAACCAGACTTTGGTGGGTGCCCAGCGTAACTTGACTAATTGGATTTTGGAAGGCTATTTAAAGTACTTGTCTAATTTGAAAGTACAGAGTCTGGCCAGGTTTGTAAATTTCTTATAATAGAAACGGCTATAAAATGTTACGCCTGAGGCAAGCAACATTCAGGGAAACCAATAACCTAGGGAGGCATTAAAATTCTCATTTAGTCAGATGAAAATTCAAAGAAAAGATGATAGATTGAAAGCAAGAGAAAACATTGTGATAGAGATAGCCTAAAAAAGCATCAAACCTACTAAACTACATATTCAGACCAATTGTGGTAGAATTGAAAGAGATAGAAATCATTGTAAGCGAGACGGTGTGCTAATCATAAACAAATTTCCAATTCCTTAGTCATGATCTCCTTCATTTAAATATCACATTATTACCACGGTTATGTAGAACAAGGCCTTCAGATTTAAGCTTCTTGTTTCTTATGGGCTTTTTTGGTTGTAAGGTGTAACGTAATCACCATTACTACCCATTTAGCCCAAAATTACAGCAGATTGAGGGGGTTGGGCGAAATCTCATTACCATCCATTGAGATCAAGGTAACCATCATTGTTAACTAAAAGGTTTTTTGCGAAACCCTACCTTAAAAGGTCCGACTTCGCAAAACCCTACCTCTTATAATAATAATTGCGAAAGACTACCTTAAATTTAGCGAGGAAGACGGCTCACATGGTGACATTTAGGGGGGTTCTTGAGCTGTTGCCAATAATGAAGACGAGCTCACATGGTTTGGATTTATAGAATTTGTAATTTGTTGCTACTTTGATGAGATTTTGGGTAAGAGAGTCAAGAAGAGAGAGGGTAGGAGGAGAGAGAAGGAAATCAAGAATTGGGGAAATCTGGGGAAGAGAGAGAAGGAAATCAAGAAATGGGGATATCTAGGTAGAAGGAGAGAGAGATAATTGGGAAAATTAGAGTAAGTCTTGTGTGAGACGGTCTCACACTAACTTATTGAAAGACTATCTTTATAAAAATAGTGACCTTTTTTACATTTTTAGTAACCATTATACGTTTTATGGGACTACTTTATTAAATGTAAGATTACAACGCCCCAAATCTTATGCCTAAGATTACATTTCATGACCCTTTAAAATCACAACTAATATGGTTAAATCGTAAACTAACACGATCACAAAAAGCAATATAATGATCACAATGAATGGAAAAAAAATGTTCACTTTTTAATCAATTAAAGATCTATTGTGAGACCGTCTCATATGAGACTTTGCAGGGAGATTAAAGGGATTATTGAAGAGGAAAGTGGAAAAAAAAGGTCAACAAATAGCCAATGATGGCTTACTACTAAATTTGACGGAAAAGTGCAATTTGGTAGGATTTTGCAAACTTTTTTTACTTTAAGGTAACCTTTCGCAATTATCCTTGTAAAACGTAAGGATTTCGCAAAGTCGGAACTTTTAAAGACGCAAACTCTCTCACCCTTGTGAAACCTCTTTCTCCCTCTCAAATTTTGCATTTTTGTACTACACTTCATTCCATTACACTGTCATCCTAATCCCTCCAACCAAACAACCTAAAAGTCTGTTTAAGCTTCTGAATGGAAGTTCAACCCATAAATGACTTCATTTCGGACACCGACCTGTAAGGATGTTCCACTTAGTGTATCAAAAAAAAAAAACCTCCCTCATATAATCAATTCTTTAGCAATGGTTCTGCAAGACCCACTAAATTCTGCAATCCCAAACCTCGCTCAGCCTGATAACACCCGCGTTATTTGCACTAGATCACCCGACTCGGTTTCGAATGCAGGTTACTATGCCACATAGCGCAGTCCAGGACTGGATTCTCCGCAATTCCTCAACAAACATATAATTTATATACGGCAGGTATTACAGAACAATCAGTAATGGAAGAGCAAGATATACACAATCAAAATTTAGAGACGCGAAGGGAAAAATATAACAAATTAGAGGAAGAGGAGGGGGGAACCATAAACAGAGGGAGGGAGGCAGGGAGTAGGAGAAACAGGAGAGAGGCAGTTCTCATAAAATGCTCACCATTGGTCTGAAAGAGTTGGCCTAATAAAAGCATAATAATGTCCACCGTGAACACCACCACTATGCACCAAAACACTGTCATAAGGAAAAATCTGTGTCAGAAATCAGTGGCAATGACAAATAACAAAAGTAAACACAAAATAAGAGTAACCAACCGTCGGAAAAAACAATGCCTAAAAAAAAGATAAACTACACTAGTGAAATCCATAAAGACACACAGATAATTGAGAAACTACCAACAACAATAACGAAGAGTCGAAGAGACAATACAGCTAATTCAGTTGACAGCAGCCTATTGGCAAAGGGGTTCTATTACTTTTTGAATTTGTTCACTCCTTGTCTTTAACTATTCATTGTATTCAAGTGATGATCTCAAAGGAAGATTCATGTTAGCCGACCCGAAATCATTTTGGGACTAAGCCTTGGTTGTTGGCTTAAGAGTGTTAAGACTCTTAAAAATATACACAGTAATAAATATAGGTGATTGCTATGGAAGTTTTGCAGCTCAAAGCCGACCAGTTGGCATGTAACGTACAAAGTATTCTAGAAAAACATGGAACTCAAAGTATCTCTCAAAACATATATGATTGCCCTTCTACAATTAAGCTAGGAAAAATTTGAAGAACATCGAGGAAACCAGATAGTGATTCCAAGATGTGTGAAGCTTCCAGCGTACCAGTTGGCATGGAATGTACCAAGTATGATAGAACCGCAAAACATAGCACAAGAAACAACACAGCAAAATAACCCGTTTTATAATCACTTCTCCAAAGCAATTATGGATAAACTGAATCTATTTGATCTGAGTTGATTTCAACTAGATGATAGTATTAAGAACAATTGAGTAAAGCCAACACAAATTCTAGAAAAAGTAGAGAGCGATGGCCCTCGCCCTCCCCTTCTGCCCCACCAAGAAAAGTAAAAAAAAAGCACCCTAAACCCATTGTTAGTTATAGGGGATACCACGACTATTCAATTGATGCTAAACCTCCAAATTCACC
Source organism: Spergularia azorica (assembly GCA_038382645.1). Lineage (NCBI taxonomy): Eukaryota > Viridiplantae > Streptophyta > Magnoliopsida > Caryophyllales > Caryophyllaceae > Spergularia > Spergularia azorica. Next base: position 4,367,827 of record JBBYHQ010000007.1, on the reverse strand, counting down.
CACAATTTAATCAGCTTTGGTAAAAATAAGTTGGTCTTTCCATTAGTGAGACTACTAGTTGGTATTTGTCCCACAGTCCTTTACTTAAGGTTCCTTCAATGGTATTCAAGAAATAAAGAAAATTAGTAAAAGATGAAGAGTCGTATAATGGAATTCTTGAGAAAAACACCAGGACTATTTCATTTGATGGTTGTGAATTACAATGTCTTTTTTCAAATTAGTTTCTTCTAAGACTAAAATCAATTAACATTTAGTAATGCGAGCATCAATTCTCATGATAAAAAAAGAGAAAAAGAACCAACTCATCACTATTTTAGATGAGAGAGCATGAACCTTAAGTGTAACGGAGAATAGCTAATTTTCGTTGGAGTTCAGAACAATGTAGTTTTTGATAACTTTTCACAATATCGACGAATATAAGTTCAATTTGTGTTTATGGCGCCAGATCAAACAATATAGATGAACATTCTGTGCATTAGCTGAATAAAAAGAGCTTGTGCATGTTTATAAACGTCTCTAGATTTCAGTCATTTCACCATGTTTACAAATAGCTGAGTTCATTAAGGGCCTGCTTTTATTCTTGTAACTAAGAAAGGATAACTTCACTTCGATCACATTTAAAGTTTAAGAACATTAACAGCAAAAAGGATAGAAACATCTTGGATTCTCAAAGTTAGGATGATGGCTACTTAGGGGCGTGTATGGGAAAAAAATCAATGACAAGTTCTAGGGAAAGACTTATTTCAATAACAAATTAATGAGGGTTGTGTAGAGTTCAGGGGAAGTCATACAAGTTAAAGAACGACATTGTTTTCGAAACTTGAAGGCAAGATACTTCATGATAGCTTGGAGTTGATGTTATAAAAGTTCACACCTTCTAATACATTGAGGTCCTACGAACTTTGAGACGTTGCAGAAATTGGAAAGAAAGAGAAGTGGTGATAAAATAACAGGTCGTCTTATGTCTTCTGTTTCTAATAAGTTACGTCATGCAATGACTTTGTGCACAATAAAATAACAGACCGCCTTATGTCTTCTTTTTCTAATAAGTTAGGTGCGCAATGTCTTCATGGACTGCTCCTTATACACTTTCCTCAACACCACTAACTAAAGCTTTGATCTCACATTAACTATATCAGCATGGGGAAACATGTTCCTCGTTACTAGAAGAACAATAGGGCTTTAGGAAAAACCATAAAACAGACAGATAAAAAATAAAAAATAAAAAAGCAAGCAAGTAACATCAATAGATTATACCTGTGAAGTGTATAAAGGTTTCGAACACTCTTATCTGCTCCGGGAGCTAAATATTTGCCCTCCTCTCTATCAAGATCCAGCTCGAGAGGAAACTCATAACGATCGTTGATCTGCAAATACAATATACAGAGATGACTTCAGTTAGCACATTCGATTTATCCCTTACATCAACACATGCATGTCTATTGTATTCATCAAAGTCACAGTGGATGAGTTCCAAAAGAACAAGAACGTAGGACAACCTACAACGGTAATAGATATTCCATAAAGTTCCATTCCGGATAAAGCTTCGCAGCTAACTACCATGTGCATGAATACTCACAAGAACCAGATTATTATATATTGAAACAGGGGAGTCATGTATTCCTGCGGATATGACCACACATAGACCATAAATAATTTCGACAAAATTGGGTGCTCATAGGAATGGTCCAGCAAGACTGTCTATGATAAAAGTTTTGACAGCCTGAATTATTTTAAGATCGCTAGCGAGAATTTACTCAACCACTTGGTGGTCCCAAAAACAACCTCTTAATTATTACTCCCTCTGTCCCAGCTCAAACACCCCGCGAGCCCTTTGTAGGGGAATAAGGAAAAATAGTAAAGGAAGTAAAGTGATAGTAGTGGAAGAAAATTAGAAAAAAAATTGGAGAGAGAATGTGGAGATCAACAAAAAGTAGGAGAGAGAATGTGAGAGAGGGTGTGAAGATTAGTAAAAAGTAGGAGAGATTATGATGTCCCAAAATAGATGGGGTGTTTGAGGTGGGACATTGAAATAAGGAAATCAGGGTGTTTCAGGAGGGACGGAGGGAATACATATTACTACATATTAGTCAAATTAACAACCAACAAATCAGAGGGACCAGACACTCACTCATTTTAGTAACACAGTTAAACAGGCCAAATGACCAAATTGGTAAATAAAATTGCACCCATATACCAGATTGGTATAAAAAAATCACTATTAAAATAGAATGTTGACTAATGACCAGGACAAGTTAATGCCCTGAATACGCCATATATATTGCTACGAATAATAGCCCAAATCTCAAATTCTGTGTAGTTGTGTGTTTCATTCTGTAGAATCAAGTTTCACGAAGGCATGTGCATTACCTGACCCCTTCATCAAAGCCAATGAGTGCCAATTAATAAATCAAAGGCTGTGTGTTTCTTAGACAAATGATATTATATAATAAAAGAGCTAGTAACGGCATAAGAAAACAAGAGTTTTTAGAAAAAGCTCTAGGAGTTAACCCTGCTCAGTTCAACGGAAATCGTTAATCCTCCTCATACCAGTGGACAAAGCACCCTAAATATTGTCACCTGGGTAATTCACAAAATTCTGCTCCAACAAAATCATTTTACTTAGCCTTAAGCTACAACTCATGTTTTGCTCAGTTAATCAATAAATAAAAACTTACTCACAAGCCTTCAGGTAATTCAATTCATGTTTGAGGGTCAAATATCCATGAGACCATGACCATCACCAATTCACCACTACGGGGAAACAAGGTTGTGAGCAATACAACACTTATACAACAGAAAATAACTAGCAACCCCACAGCTTGTATCTGTTCCCTCTCAGACCAACAAACCTCAAACCTCATCCGAAATCCAATCAGCTGACTTGGATAGACATGGCTCCCAACTCATGTGAGTCCCATATACCAGCCAGCCACACTAATAGAGAACAGCAGGAACAAAACAGACCCAAACTTATTCCCAGTAACTGAATATAATCTCCAAAAAACCAAAAGCAGAATACTCCAGATGACAACAAGCTCTACGTTTTCTTTTTCCAGACTGATAGTTCAGACTGCAGAGACTAACGCCCATCGATCACAATGCCAAGAACTTTGACACCCGTACAAAGCAAAAGCAAACCAAGTATGCACAAAAGCAGTGATTGAAAATAATCTAGTGATAGCTCAATCAAAGAAAAAAAAAACATAGGGAAAAAGCAGCCAAGAAGAGAGTACTGACCTTTACCATAGTGTCGCGCATAAAATCATACTCAAACCTCTTTAGTTGGAGTTGGAGCACTGGAGAGAAGTCAAGGAATAGGACACCTTTCTTAGCGTCCTGAAATGACAAGCTTTTAACATTATTCAACAGTCAAAGATATAACAAAGAACGAACCAATAGTAGCAAACAAAGTTAAGCCCAATCAGAGACCAAGCACTTTCTTCATTTAATTAAGGTCCACCATGGAGAGCAACAAAGACGCTTAGACAAAAGTCACATAATCACAGATACTGCAATAAAAACAAAATCGCTCTCTGACCCGAAGTCATGGAAGTAGCAGAGTCATGAAACACAATCTATCTATCTATCTTTCTGTGAATATTTTAGTGAACTTGATACAGGACCTTGCTTGTCGCTACAACATTTAGCATTCACTCATACATAACACCAAAAGTCAATACACAATATCTCTAGTTCCACCGTCACTTACCCAAATCGCATTCTCATTCCACCACATACTTCAAAACTCTTCTGCTTTGGGGTATTCTTAATTCTTATCTTTTCTACATATATTTCAAAATACTTAGCAGAACAGTCAACTACAACGAAATTCAAAATATACTTCCTTCACTGGTGAGAAGTATACTAGACTTTCTTCTAACTTGAGTAATACCGCCATACCGGCCTATTATCTCTAGTTTGAGCCACATGCAGAACATCTATAAATGAAGCAGTAGAAGCACCTCATAGACACCGCTGAACCATGCAGGTCATCATTTTTGTTGTAAGTGCCAAGTAGCACATACAGATAAATTAAGAATACAATACTCCCTCCATCCCAGCTCAAACGCCCCGTGGGGTATTTGTAGTGGAATAAGAAAAATTGATATAGTAAGTTGAGTGGGAGAATATTTGGAAAAGGGAGGAGAGAGAATGTGAGGATTAATAAAAGTAGGAAAGATAATGTAATAATTTAATTAAAGTAGGAGAGAGAAATATGTCCCAAAATAGATGGGGTGTTTGAGGTGGGACGTCCCGAAATGAAATATGGGGCGTTTGAGCTGGGACGGAGGGAGTACTCCTTAACTGAGGTATCTATTCTGAAAAATTCAACAGTTCAACTTCCCAGGTATTGTTAATAGAGGAGTGTTTCATCCTAAATATTGATAACGGAGCATACAAAATCACTTCAAATGAAACAACATTTCAAGGTCCGATGTAAAGAGAAGTACTTGTGGTCACAACCAAGAGACAATAAGTAAAATGTAAGGTCCAGAAAAGAATATAGTGCAAAACCCAAACAAGAGGACACCAAACTACAAGGAGATAATATATAAGCTGAATGGTATAGCGAGGGAGGCTAGTCACCTGTAATCCGTGTTGCTCAGCATGATACTTATTATCCCCTTCAAGACGTTCAACTTCCACGTACTTGTCAAAAGAAGCATAAACATCCTTACAGCCTTTGACGTCAAGTTGAAGATCTGTAAAAAGTGTTTGAAACGAAAAAAATATTGTTACTAAACAATAACCAAACCTTATTTCCAAAATGTGACCCAAAATAATAACAGAATACCATAATATGATTCCTTCCTTGTAGATTGATAGTCTACATTGACACATTCAATATAATTCATGTGATGCCCTTCAAACAACTGCTGTATGGTTCCCTCCACAACAGTACCCTGTCCCATCAAAACAGCAATCAAGTTTGGCCTGTAAACAACGACTACACTTGCTTTGTAAGGAACCAGCAGAGTTAGACAAAAAAATTAAAGTTAATGTACCTTCATTTTGTCTTCAAGCTTCTCACAAAGAACTCTATTTAGTTCTTGTACATCATGTTGCATGAAGGAATCATACGTATCCCAGCCGAAGGACTTTGTCAACTCTTTGGTTGAGACACTAGTATCATTATATTGAAGCTTGTAGAATAAACTTTGTAAGGCCAAAGGGATGCTACTAGTGGGGTTATCATTCTCAGTTGTTGGCATATGATACACAGCCTGAATAGGAATACAAACACATTTAACCATGTTATTCCAACGTGAAACAACTACTACGACCAAAAACGGTTTGTCAAAATATCAAATAAAATATTAGTTTAAAAACACCAGAATCATATCAGCCTCAGAAAGAGATCAAACAACCATGACAACAATAAAGCAGTCATTGTCATAATAATAAGAACAACAATATTAACAATCATAAAAAGAAGAACAAGGAAAACGAAGAAACATAACCTTTCTAAAGTAAGGAATGTGGTATAGAGTTTGCAGAAGCGAATTCATATAGCATGTTGCTCCCTGATTCTTAAGTCCAACAAACCCTGTCTCCTTCTTTGAGTCATAAGACCAATAATCCGTGACACGACGAACAGCAACCTCAGCTTCGATTACTACAGTGTCATTAGCTAGATAACCTCTAGAAGGATCATACAACTCGCTTAGAGCCATAAATGATGTAAAGCCCCAATCACTCTCTCTGGAATTGAATTGATGTTGCGTCTCTGCAGCACCAAGAAACATAAGCATCGAACTGATCAGCAACAAGCCTTAATAAAACAAACAAAACAGCCTGCCTAGACATAAAGAAATACAAACCATCCCTTTGAAGAAAAGATCACGTACCTGGTCATCAAAATCAACTAGCATAACAAGCAACAAAGACAAATTCTCAAGTTCTATGATGCTTATGATACTAATACTTTATCCATATGATAGACCAGTTTCCACCTCCACCATCAGTCCTCACAATGCACCTGAGTTGCTATCTCTTTACTTGTAAGTAGGGATCAGACTTTTTTCTTCTTGAACCATCAGTATCAAATAAACTTACCTTGAAGTGAATAGTGTCTGGATATGCACCATCATGTAACCAGTTATGAAGCTTATTGTGACTAACCATCATAGGTACATTCAACATGCATTACTTTACTCTCCTCTTTGAAATCCTCAGACCACACAGGAAGTTAATAGCAATGCGCAATTATTTTATGCTATCATCTAGAAGGTAATTAAAAAGATTCTAAGACTCAACTGAGTTACAAACACCAAACCCTTTATCACTTCAGCGGTTAGAATGATCCATCCAAAATGTGGCTGGGTGAACGAGTATGTGGTACAAGAGATTTCTATATGACTTGCAAGAAGATGCAAGGCTCCACGGCAACCAAATGAGGGGGCAAGACGCAAATGAAGACTTAAGGCACACCACCAACAATTGTGCATGCATTTTATCCCCCTCTCATGCATTGAAAAACTGTTTCGATAGAGAAAATGAATTCAAAACTAGATGATCGATTCTGATATAAATGACAGGGGGGGGGGTCTTCTTTTGATAAGTAAGATAGGACATCATTATATTCAAAAGGACACCAAGGGGGTGACTCCCATATTAAGACACCTAATAATTTCCAGCCGTCCACTTCCACACAACGGAGAAGTATCTTTATCCGACAGAGACCTAGTTCACCGACTCTAGTATAGGACTGTGACATACAATGACAGCTATCACTGAACTGTGTACCTCAGCATATAAGAAAAACTACCCAAGCAAAGACACAATTTTTAAAACCAGATCCAGTATCGAATGGCTACCTTTATGGATCGAAGGTTCGATGGGTCCAGCCAGTTCTAACAGACTATAAAACCGGGAGACGTAATAATAAACTGTACTTTATAAAAATTGTTATACTAAGAAAAAAAATATGATGAATAAGTTAAGTTATACTCGTGTTTACCTATTGGTATTTCCCACTATTATGACCTTGAAAGAGTAAAAACCCTACTCACATTCATTTTTCCATCTTTACTTCACCTTCACAGCCATTTCGCACTATTATTTCCCTCCTTGCTCACTCTCTTGAGTGGGGATCCTCTATCCCATTCTTATGTCCCACTCCTTGTACCGCGCTAGTCGGATTGTATCCATTAAATTCAAAAAGTAAAATGAATTTATTAAGGTGGAAATGTGGATTGGCAAGCTTGTAATTGGAGGGGTACAAGGAGTGGGACGCAAATTGGGATATAGAATACTCACTCCACTCTCTCCTTGAACACCCATTTCCTCACACCTCAAATCACCCAGTTAGACTGAGTTTTCTCTCAATATAAAACATGCTAGACGATCACAGACGCTGCCTTTTATTCCCAGAATAAAGTAGATCTATCCTGTCCGGTCTGAATTACAAAACACTGCAAATACACCCCTCAATCGCTATTTTCGGTCTTTTAAAACTCCGCCCACGCATTTCACTCTCCTCACATCCCCAAGCCCTTCATCCACCAACCATGTTGTACTCGGTCTAATTATGTGAGGCAGCCTCATAAGAACTTGCCAATGAGTAATACAACTACTAAGAAGGATTATATGCGTCTCCTGGCAGCAGAATTCTCAACATGAACAACAATAGACAAAACTTAGAGAGCCAATGACTAAAGCATTCTCCTCTCGATATAACAAAACAAATACATACGTTAAAAAATAGCTGAAAGACATAATCAGTAATATAAGACAGCTACCTTTTCTTAAAGAGTATTTCTGATGAAGTTGATTGACCACGGTTAAGCTAAAGCCAGCATATCTACTCCAACCATATGGGAGTGCTTGCGAATCAGCAACATCAAGATACATTGACAGGTGGTCCACATTATTCCCCTTGGGAAAAATTAATATCCGCCTAACAAAAACAAGAGTCAAAATGCAAGTGAAAGCAAACAAGAACCGAACCTACATCCTATCTTATAAGCTTATTGCAATGCTATTACTTTACCATTTGTAACCACCAACCACAAAAGCCTCCGAATAGTGCTTTTTTGTATTTAGCCGAGTAAAATTATCAATCGTCCATGTGAACTTGGACATAGGGGGATCCTCCACCGCCTGATTCTCAGCACCATTATTAGCCTCTGCTTGTGCCACTGCACAAACAACCCATTAAAAAGAATCAACAACCAAAGTGAAGATAGCACCCAGCAACAACAGAAAGAGCATAGTAGTTCCCCCCACTTCACCCACATGACATACAAAGTTACTACTTTGGGTGTCAAATGCAAGAAAAAAAAGGGGCTCATGTACCATATAGCTCGTCAAAAGATTCCACGAACCGATCTCTAGTGATCTTTAATATATACATACAACGTAAAAAAGAAACAGCGGGTATACAGGGTACGCCACCACTAACGCCCTTACAAAACCTAACACTAATCTTCAAAGAAACCTACTTTCCTCCACAAAAGTACACCATACAAACCCACATTTCAAAAGCGCGAACTATTAAACAAGCAATCGACAAAAAAAAAAGACGGTAAATTTACAAACCCTAGAGATCACAAGCTACAGTAACAACCTAACCCAACTCAAACAGACACCAAAAACAGCACCAATTCACCAAAACCAAATCCATTTTGAACAAAAAAACAGAAGCGTAATTGAAAAGAACAAACCTTCCATAGGCTGAGGGCCTTCAACGACGACATCCGAATGCGGAACGAGCATCTCCTCATCCTCCTGCTGCATGACAACTCAAAAAACAACACAAATAAAAAAAAACCCACCTGATCCTCCTACACACTAAAACCCTAGCCCCCAATTCAAACAAAAAAAAACAGCAAATACCCAATCAACATTCATTCATACAACATCAAATTATCAATCAAATCAATCAATCGAGTTGGAAATGAAAAGTCAGCAATCAAATTTCAAATTCGATTAATTAATCAAAAAAATTAAACAGAAATGAATAATTAATCACAAGAGAAGAGAAGACGTACATCTAAGGGAGGCTGAGTCACCATAGTCATGGATGAATTCAAGAGGAGAGAGAAAAGTTTGCGCGATCAAAAGAGGGAAAAATGGAAAAAATTGGAAATTGGGGGGGTTTTGTTTAATTTTGAGTGAGAATTAACCAGTTTTTTTTTTTCTGATTGAAAGCTAGAAGAGAGGAACTCCGACTTTTGGTGTTTGTGTTTTTTTTTTTTTTTTTTTCTTTTCTTTTATTTGTTTGGGGGTTTTGAGTTTTTTTTGGGTACGCTCGTGATGATTTGGGCTTTTTCTCCTCTGCTAAAACGAGGTATCCAGCATTCAACTTCACCACACTTTTTTTTTTTTTTTTTTCTTATCTGATTGAAGGGCGAGGATTATCGGTATTCTCATTAAGGCCATGTGCGATTCAACTTATTCACCACTGTTTTTAAATCAGATCAGATTTATTCAAATCAAATCAAATCTGATCAGTTTTATTCAAATCAAATCAAATCAGATCAGAATTATCCAAATAAAAATCAATAAATTTAATTCTTTCTAGTTATTAATTCGTCTAATTGCAGTTAATTTATCATTTAATTCAGTTCAGATCAAATCAAATCAATTTTATTCAAATCAGACCAGTTCAATTCAGATCAAATCAAATCATATCAGAAAAATGCAGTCCAATCGCACAGGGCCTAACTCATTTTTTGTGTGAGATAGAATATGTGGGTAGAGTGATGCACTGCTGCAACACCTGATTTAATTTGAGCGTGAGATTGATAGGAACATCAACCATGAAAGAATTTTTCAAATAGTGTACAAAAATAAAATTATGGTCCATGAGATCAACGATAAAAATATGAAATCTAGCTGATTGAAGTACAAATAAACTTAAAATCCACACCAGTGAGACAATCACCGTCCCACCCCGAGCCACTCGGATCTGTGACCTAGACCACTGTGCCTCTGCCTAATTGGTCAACGCCATGGGGTGAATCTGTCAAGCCGACCACCCAAGTGTGATGCCTCAACCACTCATGTTGTCACTTATCGCGATTGTTTCGTCACATATCTCGATTTGCTTGCTCCTTCTACTCCGTCGAACCCCAACCAGACCATCATCACTTATTTGATAGTTTGAGTGTTGTCATTCGACCATCTAAACATTGTTGGCTGACTTTTCACAAAAACTACCACCTATACGGTATTTATCGACTCATTTCAGAGAAAAAAAAATAGAGGGCAATAGTCTGTAAAGCATTGGATAGTCAGACATGCGTGTGAGTAATGTGATAGTGTTAGGCCCTGTGCGATTCAACTTATTCAACAGTGTTTTCAAATCAGATCAGATTATTCAAATCAAATCAAATCAGTTTTATTCAAATCAAATCAAATCAGATCAGAATTATCCAAATAAAAATCAATGAATCTAGTCTATTTTTAGTTATTAATTCGTCTAATTGCAGTTAATTTATCAATTAATTCAGTTCAGATCAAATCAAATCAAGTTTATTCAAATCAAATCAGTTCAATTCAAATCAAATCAAATCAGATCAGAAAAATGCAGCCCAATCGCACAAGGCCTTAGACTATCATGCTTATAGTAACAATCACAAACACCTAGTGAACTTCTTTTCACCCTACGAATATCACGATGCTACCAAAAGAGCTTAACACTTAGTTAAAACAGCTTAGGCCCGGTTTGATAGGACTGCATCTTTCTGAACTTATCTGATCTGATCTGAATGATTCTGATCTGATCTGATCTGATTTGAATGACTCTGAACTGATCTGATCTGGATGTGTTGAAATTTTGATTGAAATTCAAAGAATTAGTATCAGTTATGGACCAAATACATTGATAGAAATTTGAACATTTCTGATCTGATCTGATCTGATTTGAATGACTTTGATCTGATTTGATCTGATCTGAATGATTCTGAACTGATCTTAATCTTACTACAAATAAGTCCTATCAAACAGGGCCTTAGTGAAGCACCGGTGTTGCATGGTTAAGACAAAACACATATTTTTCTATTCTTTGTCAAAGATTATGAGAGGAATTTGATCCCACATTATACTATTTACAAGTCTTCAAGTAGTGTCATAGACGGGTTTAAAATTTGTATAAGTTGAGTTTTGAAAAATATAATAGTAATGTTTCATTGTTGTTAAGACTCAAGTGAGTTTTACGGATAAAGATACTTCATGTGTTGAATAGTCGTAAAATAGTCCAAAAATTATTTCAAACATGTCATTATCACTTCTCACCATGTCTATCTCGACTATCTACTCATTGACGACGATCACGAGTTCTAGTGTAGTACCGGTGGCTGATGCACAGTGCACATAGGATCCTCATATATATATTTTTCTTTTTTTCCGAAACCTTAAGTTTCTATACTAAAAGTTATTAAAAACCCAAATTAAAAGAGATAGAGGGACACCCAAAAACATTTTTGGGACACAGAAAATTTAAACTGGATCCACCACTGTGTATAATGAATTTTTGACCTATATTAAGGTATTGGTTTGAATGATTCGATTTAGAGTACTTGAAAATGTAAGTCTTACATAGAGTTGGACACGTGTCGGGTCGTGCCGTGCTTCGTGCCGGCACGGCGTGCTAGACGGCCAACTTGGCACGACCCGGGCACGGTCCTCGTGTTGACGTGCTCGTGTCGTGTCGTGCCAAAAATTCAAAATCTCACCATGGCACGGCCCGTGGCACGCTAACACGGCGTGTCGTGCCGTGCCACATAATGTCAACCCGCGTGCTAATAGTTACTTTTTTACTTTTCTAATGTTTTTCTCATTTTTTATCGTGTTTTAGCGTGCCACAGCGGGCCAGCACCCGTGCCACACCCGACGTGCCTCGTGCCCAAGCGTGGCAAGGCACGACCAAATTCTGATTTCGCAACCATGGCACGAGGCGAGCACTGCGTGCCACGTGCCGTGCCAGCCCGCTCGATCTTCATGTCGTGTCGTGTTCGTGCCAGCCCGCGTGCCACACGCAGCACGTGACACGAATTGCCAACTCTAGTCCTACATAATATGATACCTGAACTTTGAGTAACATTCCATAAAAATGCCCTTAATCCGCTACTTGCTACTTCAAATGTTATCGAATTGCTTGCTACAGTGTACTCCCAGTTACGTATAAGAGTATTCTAACTCTAAGTCAAAACGCCAACTTCCGCTCCACTTTCTATTGTACTACCAAACATACCCTAACTCACCCGTCACCACACCCGTCACCACTAATGCTATCCTCATCCCAAGTCTCAAGCAACAAGTCTCAAGTTGAGACTTTAGTAATTTTACATGAAACTTGCATTGAGGTGGTGAGAAGTTTTAAGAAGTTTGGAGTGAGTCTTGAGATTCCAAAACTTGCTTGAGACTCCACTTAACAAAATAAGTGGGCCGAATCTTATAATTTTGTTTGCTAATTTTTGCTAATTTGATACAATGTTGTAGTTTTGTTTGCTAATTATGGTTTTTAGTAAAATGTTTACTTTATTATATTTGTGATGAATAATTAAAAAAAAAAAGAAGTAAAAATCTTACTTTATCCAATAAAAATCTACCCTAGCCAATACAAATTTAATGTAGATGATATTTTATCCACAAAAAAAAAAAATCAATCTATATATATAAAAGAGGCATTTTTCAAGAGCATACAAATCTTCTATAAATTCCAAAATTACCAGAAATTTTCATTTGTAAATAGAATTTTCTCATTTTTTTGAGAAAGATAATGCTTATGATAATGTTGAGTTTTATTAAATATAATCTTATTATATGTCTAACTCTATCATTTTGAGACAATGATAATGCAAATTATTATTGACTTTTAGTAATAATAATAAAATGAAATGATAATGCAAAATTAAGAAATGAAATGCTTATCTTTATTATAATATACTATTCCAAAAAAAAAAAAAAACATTCAAGAAGATTACCTTAACGTTGCCACTTGCCTCCATAAATATACATATATCAGGCATAAAATGCTTTTACATCATCACCTCCCCCCAACCTTCCATGCATGCATTTAGCAGATTTTACAAGAATGAAATGGTTTCTTTTCATTCATGTAGCTGTTATCTTCTATGACTAATTAATTATTAAACTAATGATGATGAATTTTGCTTTGCATACAGGGAACAAAGCTACCTAGAGATATACGTAGATTGAAGGAATGGTTATTCCGTTATTACTCGCTCAATTGAAGAACATCAAATAAAGAGCCATATATTTCAATTTGTGGTAAGAATATTAACTACATATGCTCGATCTGTACTTCTGATTAACCATATACCTCATGTGTGCTTCTGTTTGACAGATTCATCATCAACAACAAAATACCACTCCGTTCCAAATTAAACTTCTCATCGAATAGTATTATGTGAGAGGATTTTAAATTTCATGGGAAGTCTAAATTGGGATGGAGTGGTATAGTTTAATACTCATATACGCGTTGCTAAAGTGATTTACATATATTTGAATATTTCTTAAAATATTAGTTTAACGATCTAAATTTGATATGATTGTATCTTGCTCGATTGCACACTAAGGTTAGGCCGTTGAAATCTATAATTCTATTTTTCGCAATAAAATGATTGCGTGTCTCGCTCGATTGCACAATAAGGATAGCCCGTGTACTTTTTTGTTTTGTTTTGAGAGGACCGTGTACTTTACTGTCCCAATCAAATAATTATTATTGGAGCTCTACATTTTTTGTGGCTAGCGGAAGGGATGAATGCCTAAATGGATTTGTTGAATATGTACACATAAAGTGTTCACTTGCGATTGAAAGACCAAACGTAGCATGAGGTTTGAAACGTGTCAAAGAAATGTATCCACCCAATAATGTCAATCCTTAGCACATGACATGGATCACTTACTTATACGTTAATTACTCAATCTATATTAGTAAATTCTAGCACTTTATCATTTCTATGCAATTTTATGTTTTTCAAATCTTATTATCTTTGACTACATAAACTGTATCTACATTACTGCAACTATATAAAAGTTTATGTATACAACACCCCTCTACTGATACGATTATTGTGAATCTCTATCTTTGTAGCTAAGAATGAACTTAAAATAGTTCATTCATTTTCTTGATTTTCAAGTATCAGACCAAGTATTAAATATATCTCTACACTTCTTCAATTTTTAGACTCTATCAATGCACTTCAAAAAAACTTACACATAATCGACAAAAAGATTAATCTTTAGAGCATAGAGTAAATTAGATTGGAATAATGATTTAATTAGATTGCTCTCCTATTTGACCATTAACCAAAGTTGCCGAGGTGTTTTAGATTGGAAAATTTTGTTAGTTATAATGCTCTCCATATTCGACCACTAGCTAAAGTTGCCGAGGTGTAATTAAAATTTTGTGGATACTAGCTTAAGAGAAGATTGCGTCAGATACATTCTTATTTTTCTACAAAGCATTTCATTGATACTCATATTTTCGGCCATCTATAAAAGTAGGCTAAGTAGCCTTATGGTACGTATGTGAAAGAGAACGAGTATTCGAGTACTTAGATTTTTTTTAATAACTGGAAATGATGAGTTTTTGAATAACTAAACACGTATTATTCGAGCTGTGCAACGCACGGGTTTAAAATGGTATGTGAAAGATTTCTTGGAACTTATTCGAGTACTTAGATTTTTAATAACTGGGAATGATGATTTTTTAATTAACTAAATACGTATTATTCGAGCCGTGCAACGCACGGGCTTAAAACTAGTTTGTAATTATAAAATTATGATACATATATCATTTATTTGATACAATGTTTTGTAATCGTAAAATAGTTTAATAAACATAATAATTATTATGATCGAAGATAAGAAAAAATAGAATTACGAAAAGTTATATATGTTTATCCAAGTCTGAAATGAGTCTTGAAATAAGGTAAATGGTTTAAGTGAGTGTGAAACTGTTTAGAATCTGAGTCTAAAATATAAAATTAAGTTGAAAGCTAATGTGGCGAAGTTTGAAATCTGATACTCGTATTAGCTCTAACCTTGCTTCCGTAATACCGTATACTCATATTGTCATCATACGCTTATAAATTATAATCACCGCTTCATCGTCACTAGTTTGACCACTAGCTCCCTGGCGAAGTTGGCCCCAACTCTGCCAACATCATCACCCATGAGTCTCAGTTAGCCACCGTGAGCCACCATCCACTCCGCTGCCACCACCTGGCGTCACCTTTCCTAGCTCCGGCGTTCCTATTCTGCTTCTCGTAAGTGTTCTTTTATAAAACTTCAAGTTCAATTCCCTTTTTAATTTTGTTTTTATATACGAGTATATATGATTTTATTATGACGCCTACAATATAATATTTGTGCAACCCTTGTATAATGTCTGCAACACATAATTTAAGAAACTTTTTTTTTTAAAATGTACTTAGCTAAGCGTACATTCAACCCCACCTTACCTCGCGACAGGGGAGACTTTTAGGCACTTGGGTAATGTTGTCGTTTCTTAGATGAATAATTAGTGATTTAGGTTGGACTATTCCACATTCTACTTATTTATGTAATTATGTTGGTGCAAATTTTTGTGTATATTAGGAATTCTAGTCGCATTTTCTGCAGTGTTGTATATATATAAGAATTCGAATGGCATTTCCAGTAGTATGTACATTCGAGTTGGGAACTTTCAAAAGAATAATGTACAATTGATAGCCGTCTGTTGGGTAATCCAATTGATATGAGCCTATTCATTACCTGAGTTATTCGTTATTTATCACCTGGTGCTAGGCGGCATTTAGGGTACTGCAGTTTGTCTGTGTTGCTGAAAGAAGACTGATCGTTGCTGTAACAACATGACAGTTTTAAACTTTAATTTTTCTAAGATTGGTGTTTGGAGGGAGGGCCGGAGGGGTACTTTTGTTCAGATTTAGGACATATCGGTGTAGACATGACTCGATAGAAACTGAAGTTCCCCTTGACTGTATCATTAGGATTTTGTGTCTTGCGAACTGTAAGTAAAACTCATAGTGATAAGCCTTTTGATCAGACATTATGATTTGTTATTCCTTATCAGGCAGCGAAACAGCTACTCCAAATTTTATGCAGTGCGGACTTGTTTCAACTTTCAAGAGAACTTCTCATTGGTGTAACAACTTCACCTCTTAAACTTCATACATCGTTTTTGTTTGGGGTCTTTTATTGATATGTGATGATTCAAGCTGTACAAGGTCATCCGTCTGAATCATTCCTACGAAATTGCAATCTTTCGTCTTTACCTGTCAATAAGGTCACAGACTCACAGGTCATCTTGGTGGCTGAAGTTTATATATAAAACCTAGATAAAGTACCTTTTAAGCAGCTGCCATAGCTTCATGTGCTGATTTAGTAGTTTGTCTTATTTATCAATTTGAGTTTCGAGATTCTATGCGGAGTTTGAAATTCCCCCCACCCCCCGATTTGTATGTTCTTATGTCTGTGTGATGATAATGGTCTTCTTACCTGTTATTAATTTCTCTGCACTTAATTTGTTGGTTTTATAGTGTCGAAAGTGGGTGACAAAAAATGACTCTGGAACGAAACCAGAGATGAACCCAGCCATCCCTTAGATCGTAAGATTACCAGGAAAGAGATAAACAGCCTCCTGATGAAAACCGTAATCACGTCTTCATTGCAGTGTTTTACTAAATTGTCTGCGTGTTTGCTCAAATGCCTTCACATTTCTGCTGCTTACCTTGCGGAAAATGTTTGATATGATCTCTATGAAGATGCATGTACTCTATGATCATCTCGTCTCATTTTTTCATTCTTTTGCAACCTTCAACTCTTTCAACTCTAAAATGAAATGGAGACTCGCTACCTTTCTTTCTTAACGCTTCTAAAGCAGGTAGAACTAGAAGTGATCAATATTTGACATAATAGTTCTAAAATGCAGTGATAAAACCAGTGCCTATGTCTGTTATGCATCTTTTTTGTTACTTATAAGGTTTTTGCTGCAATCCAGTTGCCTTTAGTATGCCTAATTGTCTGCTTTAACTTGACGCTTTTCAAGGCTTTCGATTATAACTGAGCCCCTTGGTAAGTTAACAGAATAACAGTACAGAAGGTTGCTGATGCATATGATATGCTGGGTTTCATAGATGAAAAGGAAATGGTATTGGAAACACATGATGATGTTTGAAACCGAAACAGTACCCAAGGCACTGAAGTCCAGAAGTAGTCATACATTATATGGTAAGGGCTCTTATCCTTGGAAAAACGCTGTTCAGTCTTGCTCAAACAGTCGAGAGATTATATCGTTGTTGCCCTGAGTTTTTTCACACTTTTTCGCAATTGCAGATGGCGGTGGACTGAGAAATTTGGAGATTTGAGGTAATTCTCGACAGTGGAGTTGTAATTTCCATCGTCGGAACAGTGCTTCTAGCAGAGCCATTACTGTACTTCAACTGACCTCCAACATGTTCTTTGAAGTTACTTAACTCATGAACCGTCCCAAAAGATGTTAGACTAAATCCATACTTGCATTTGATCACATAAAATATCAAGGCAACAACCTAGTACAAAAGTAGTAGGGAGTACCAAACTTAGAGAACGTGAAGGATCAGAAATGAGGAAATTGACAAATTCCTCAAACTACGGTGTCAACGTGCCGGAAAAAACAACATTGAATAATTGAGCAAATTGCCGAAAATGTGTTTGGCTAGTTGGATACTTGGATTTGCTGGGACAAGGTGGCCTAGGAGTCAACATTCTTATGGTAATGGTCCGTCAACCATCATTTATGCCCGGCACAACTCGCTCATCCAAATTTGGACTCACCTAACTCGTGATTCAGTGACCACCCAATTCGATTAATGTGTCAACAATTATTGAACTTGATAATACTGATAATAATCCAAATAAAAGGGACGTGGTCCTTTCAAGTTCAAAACAATTCTAAATACGCTTTACATGTGACGATAACGACTAGACCACTAACCACCCAATTCGATTGATGTGTCAACAATAGATTCGACGTGGTCATTTGAATTTGAAAACATTCCGAATTGATGCTTTACATGAGATTGATAATGACTCGACCTCATTGATTGAGACCTGAATCGAAACCAGATTTACTCGAAAAATTATACCGATCTAAACTAACATGAATCATACCATCGTAACCGGTTTTAAATTAAATCCAACCCAAAAAGTGATTGCAAGCTTACTCAGCTCCACCTAGTAGTACCAATCCAAAAGGAGGTGAGAAAAAGAAAAGGTTCGTCAAAATACGATAACAACGTGCCTCAATATTCAATAATTTTCCCTATAGTTAGATTGGCTGGGACAAGGTGGCCGAGGAAGCCCAAAACACATTACTACGATTTACGACTTAGGACGGTCCAGTCAACGATGCAAATGAGTAACGCGGCTCACGTCTTACTGTCTCCAATTCTCCATCTTCTCTTACATTATTTTCCACACTTAACTTATATTATTGACCTCATTCACTATATATATACCTCATACCTCGCATATTGTTAGGCACACACTTCATACTTTGCGACCAAATTCTTTTCTTCATTTCAATTCAATAACATTGTCATATAACTTGCGCAGATCTCATTCTCTTCCCTTCTTTTGGTACGTCTTTCATCCTTATTCTTTTCTGGGTTTCTATTCATTTCGAGTATTTGCGTTCGTTTATTTCGGATTTGAGTCGGGTAATAACTATAATAACGAGTTCATTCCGATTTTTAGTGGGTTGATTTGTAATAGTATGTAGTCGTGTGATAATCTATCGTTGTGTTGAAAAGTATGATTTTTTTTTTTCTACCTAGTACTTGTTTAGATTCATGTTATGCTAGGCATCGCTTGTTGTTATGGGACCTGATTGTTAAGTTTCGTATTTTAATGATTGACCATGTAGTTGATGATTTATTTTTATAATCATATGTCTCATTCTGTGTCCCACCTCGATTGTGGTATTCATGTCCCATCAACTCCTTTTTGAAGTCGAAATTTTTATTGTGATTGTGGCGAGATACACAGTGGGATAGAAGATGTATTATATTGTTATTTGGATAGATAGATCAACATCATTGGTCTTATAACATCGGATGTTTAGTAGTCATGAATTTGGAGACCTTTGCCTTAATGAATTTGCTTATTGTTGCTTCTTAATCATATGGATGAACCGGGGATCCCAAAATCAACTGGGTCTAAATTAAAAGTTTGCTACTTTGCCCGATTCTTTTAGATTGTTAACGTTCGGTATACGTTAGAAGTTGTGAGTATTGATTGAATGAGATGGAAATGGAACTTTATATGCGACTATGATACAGAACTAAGAGTTGTTTGCTATGCTGTTACTCCGTATGATGGATTAGGGGTATGCTCATGAACTAATAAACCGATTTTTTGATAATTTTAGAAACATGGCCGATGAGATGAATGGAGTTGAATCTTCAGGGAAGCCTCAGTACCGATCTGCTCCGAAATTGAACCAGAGGATTTTATCCTCGATGTCGAGGAGATCTGTTGCCGCCCACCCTTGGCATGATCTTGAGATTGGTATATATTCTAGATGTTTAGTTTCATCTGTTTTTGTTTATTGTTTCTGCAAATTGCTCCTAAAGCTAAGTCGTGTTGCGCGTTGTCTTTGTTGCAGGCCCTAATGCTCCTCAAGTTTGCAACACTGTATGTGATCATTTCCTCCCCCTTTCGTCTTTGTTTTGGTCCGTTGCAGCCGTTTGTGGCGTGCTAGTGGTGTCTCTTATCCACATTCGCAGTTTGCACTTGCAATATGCGTGCACCTAGGCTTATATCTTAATTACCTGTCATTCTTCTGTTGCAGGTTGTTGAAATTACCAAGGGAAGCAAAGTGAAGTATGAGCTTGACAAGAAGACTGGTCTGATTAAGGTGAGTTATCTTCCACACTTCTTATTAGTACTCGATAATTAATCAGTGCCACTTGGTTCTGTTTGTTTGTTGGTTGCAGTGAGGTGTAAATCGTTCAATGTCTACGCTTGATCCTGTGACATGCTATAACACTGCCTTTTTTTTACAGGTTGATCGCATATTGTACTCATCTGTGGTCTATCCCCACAACTACGGGTTCATTCCCCGCACTTTGTGTGAAGACGGTGATCCCATGGATGTCTTGGTACTTATGCAGGTAATGCATTGTAGTTTGAGTTTGGTGGAAGGGCTAACTTCAAGAGTTGCAGATCTTGAAAATAACATGTAAATTAATTTTTCATCTACAGGAACCAGTTATCCCAGGCTGTTTCCTTCGTGCCCGAGCCATTGGTCTGATGCCTATGATCGATCAGGTAATGCAGTACAAAGGTTATAACATTCAGATTTAGACTCTTGGTTTGAAGTTTAAATGACAATTGTGTTTTGCCTTGACCAGGGGGAGAAGGATGATAAGATTATTGCAGTTTGTGCTGATGATCCCGAAGTTATGCACTACACTGATATCAACCAACTACCACCACACCGTTTGGCTGAGATCAGACGCTTTTTTGAGGACTGTATCCTTTTATATTTCTGTAAATTGATATTCTTCTCTGCCAATTGATCAATTGAAAAAATTCGTTTTTTATACTTCAGACGTAGACAAAAGTAAATTTTTCTTAACCAATTTTGTTAGACAAGAAAAATGAGAACAAAGAAGTTGCAGTGGATGAATTTTTGCCAGCAGAGACTGCTCATCAAGCCATCCAGCATTCCATGTAAGCTAATGCTACAAGCTTTTCCTCATTTTTACAATATACTGTTATCTCTGCAGGAACAATTTCTGGTTCGTAATATAATCTTCGATTCATTTTCGTTTCCTGTTCAATTTTCAGGGATCTTTATGCAGAATACATTCTTCAGACATTGAGGAGATAAGTGATGTAAGAAACTCTCACCAACTATTCTTTGATGATGGAACATTTGGTGGACTCGGACACGTTTCTTAGCGCTACTTGTTGAAGATTCAATGTCTCAATCAATTATTCGTCTTTGGTGATCTAGATTTATATACATTTCACTAAGCATCAGGAAGTTGAGTATTTCCTATGCCAATTCTTTTTGTAACTTTAAGAAGCCTCGTTTGAATCGGAGGCAGAATTCTCTCTTTTTAAGTCTGTATCCCAAATACTGAGTCAAGTATATTTGCTTGATATATGATGATGAAAAAGCTTCGGCAATTTCTTAAAGTTTTTACACTCTTATTAATTTGTTACATATGTGTCATGCACGCGTTACCCAAATCTCGCGAGATTGGTGCTGTCAAAATATCTGATGCTGTCACACAAATTTTATGAGACTGCTACTGTCAAACTTCATGTACGGGTATAATGTTTGTCATATGATCGAAAAACTGTTTTGTCAAATTGTAACAGGCTAACAGCATCAGCCGCTTTGACAAAACCTGTAAAACTCTAAACATGTATACAGAATTATGCATGGCCACCGCGTGTC
Organism: Spergularia azorica; assembly: GCA_038382645.1. Lineage (NCBI taxonomy): Eukaryota > Viridiplantae > Streptophyta > Magnoliopsida > Caryophyllales > Caryophyllaceae > Spergularia > Spergularia azorica. Next base: position 4,346,397 of record JBBYHQ010000007.1, on the reverse strand, counting down.
TTCTCCAAGGACTAAACTGCTGCCAACTCAAGCATCCTACACCCCAAAATCCCAACAAAAATAATCATCAAACAAGATAGATAGATTTCCCTCTGACAAACCCAGGAAAAAATTACAGAAAAAATTGATAGGAGAGAAAATGGAGCAGCAGAAGACAGGGGTACTGATGGGGAGTGGTACAGCTTCAGGGACATCAGTTGAGCAGGAAGAACAGGCGGCACCATTACTGCATGAAAGAGGAGTATCAGTTGAAACAAAGAAGATCAAAGTGATGGTGGCTTTGGATGACAGTGATGGCAGTTTCTATGCCCTCAACTGGGCGCTCACTAACCTCCTCAAGGCGAAAACGGTGGGAGCTACTGATGATCTTGCTGGTGTTGGATTAGATCATGAGGAGGGTTGCTTGGTGTATCTGGTTCATGTTCAACATGCCTTTCAGAACTATGTCTATCCTGCTGGCCCTGGTTTGCACACTGGTAATACTACTTTACTCTTTTCAAGTCAAATCTAGAGTATTTGTTTTGTTGTTGTATCTTATAGAGTAAGTTAGTATTAGTATCTAGTTTAATGAGGCGCAAAAGTCAATACAATTTGAACTAGGGACTTGATATATGCAGTACCTCTATCTTTCGTTCCTAGTTAAGTGCTAACTTACTGAGAATAGTAGCATAGTAATTGACAGTAAAAAAGGCAGCCCGGTGCAGATGAATTGGCGTTCCCACAAGGCGAGGGTCTGGGGAAGGGTCCCACCACAAGGGTTTATAAAGGGCAAGCCTTCCGTTGTCATTTTTGGGCAAGAGTCTGCTCCCAGGACTTGAACCCGGTAACCTATTGATCACAAAGCAACACCTTAACTGGTCAGCCAAGGCTTCCCTTCTAGCATAGTAGTTGACAGTACCATTGCTTAATTTAAACCGTATCCATTTCAGCTATGGCTTTTTAGTTGAAATAATCTGTTGTTGAGGGGAGGGAGGGTTCGGACTTAGGGCGTAATGTACATATATAATACCTCTATCTTTCGTCCCTTATTGAACCTATCGAGAATAATACTATTGCTTAGTCTGTGACCATTCACATTATATGCTTGAACTGATTCCGGCTGGTGCTCAATTGTCAGTTTGGCCGTCACTTTTGGTTGACTTGGTTTTTTGGGATAGTGTTAGGAAGTTGGTGATTCCATAAAGCTTGTATACTCTTTACTAAAGATGTTTTCTTGATTGGACCCCGTACTTAAGCTTTCCAATTCAACTAATAATTTTGCTACCGTATTGTATGTGTGGCAAACCGGGAGTGGCGTACACGATGTTATTGTACTAGCAGGATATAGGTGATAAGTGATAAGAGGCTTAGGGTGTGTTTGGCCAAGCTTCTGAAGTGTTTCTGGGTCCTAGAAACTGAAAACTGGCCAAACACCTAAAATTGAGAAACTGTTTCTGGTTTCTTAGAAACACTTTTAGTATAAATTTGCTCTTCAGAAGTAGAAGCTCCAATTTGGAGCTTCTTCTCCAGAAACTGTTTCTCAGATACTGCTTCTGAGAAGTAGTTCTGCAGAAGTTGGAGCTTGGCCAAACAGACCCTTACTGTGCTCATGGCTGTGGAATAATTTGGTGAGAGGTAATGTCACCAAGTATTGTACAAATGTGAAACTTCAATGAGGATTTGTGGAATGCCCTGATGTGAATGTAGGCAATGGTGTTGGATCTGTACTAAATTTCTTGGCCAATTGCAGGGCTAGCATTGTGCTAATCCTTGTCCGAGTTAATGTCTTGTCGTAAAAACCTTACCATTTATCGAAAAAAGCCCTTCACTAGACAAGTATCATCATGTCCACAAATAGGACAATAGACAGTAGCAATGTGGTTGGAATTATGTTTAGTACTATGTTGCAAGTTCTCTCTTAACTTGAAGAAACTACTCAACAAGTTGATCAGACTAACTTTGATTGTTTTGATTGCTAATCAATCAGCTACTTTTGCTGCGTCGACTGTGGTGGAATCTGTCAAGCAAGCACAAGCAGAAATATCAGCAACAGTCCTTGACCGCGCACTGTCATTTTGCAGGCACAACAAGGTATTAATCAACATCTTAGGAGTATTGACTATTGAGTCTTCTCACCATTGTATTATCATGATTCATGCAACACATGACCACCTTTTCTGTTCTGTAGGTGAGAGCTGAAACACTGATTCTTGAAGGAGACCCAAAGGAAGAGATTTGCAAGGCGGTAGAAGAGACGCATGTGGATATGCTAGTTATTGGTAGTCGTGGCCTAGGACAAATCAAAAGGTATGTTTTCACCACTATTGGTGAAATCAGATGATATAAGTTTTATTAGGAAACTCCCGCTATTGTTGAGACACTGCAACAGATTTACCTTATCATGTAAAAAACAATAATTTTTCATTTTGCATCTACATTTGTTAGGAAATCCTTGAATGAGATGCGTCATTTAACCCAGCACTGCTAAACTGAAGTAGAATGATTCGTGTGTATGATCATGAGCATTAAGTAAACGTCATAGCTTCTACAGACACTCATTTCACAGTTTGGTTTGCATTACAGGGCTTTTCTGGGAAGTGTTAGTGATTACTGTGCACACCATGCAAGTTGCCCGGTTCTGATTGTGAAGCCGCCGAAGGGTGCTTAAGTAGGCATCAGTACAAAGTAATCACAGCAAGCGAGCAAACTACGTCAGGCGCGAAGTAAATGTATATATGGATATATACATCAATGCATCATATGTGCTGAGCTTATCAGCTGCTGTTGTTTTCCTGTACACTTAATGTGACTAGCATATAAGTTGATGTTTTTTTTTTTGTACTCTTATGTATCAGTGTAATTACTACTGTGTGTCTCAGTTTATTTTTACGGAGTCTGTCACACCTGTTATTTTCCAATTTGACACTCCTATTAGAGAAATGGGTGATCGCATGATGGTACAAATGAGCAGATTATACTGCGGGGGAGGGGATATGAGGATTTGAACCCGGGACAATCTAACCACTAGGCCAACTTTGATCCTCATGAGTCAGACAATGTGAATTCAGGAAGCTAAGCATTAGTGCATTGCTGATGGGAGTACGTAGTAAAAATTCATGAACCTGAAATTAATAATGGCTTATGAGTTACGAAATTGTCCACGCTTCTTGTATCGCAAAAGAGAGTCTAAGCGTATATATAGACAAATCCAATCCTGACTCGTTTTTTGATTTTGACTCCTCAAAAATCGATATTTTCTTATATAGACGGGAGCTTTAGAGACACGTAACATACTCATCCGGACGAAGGCCCAACATAACCCGTAGTGATCTACATACACTGGAAGTGATACAAGACATTCATTGTACTGGGTTGCACAAGATGACGATGATGTGGCAGATTGCATGGGGCGTCATTTGTCACTCACATAGTAATTCTACAGATTTCTTAGCTTAGTTACAACTTTGAAGTACATCAGCTTCCTGCTGCCACACTATACTGTCATAGAACAATAAACATACACAAAGCAAGTGCACATAAAAACACAGAAGCGTATAACACACACAACATATATAAGAAAAAAAATGAAGGTGATGGTAGCACTGGATGAAAGTGAAGGGAGTTTCTACGCTCTAAACTGGGCTATCACCAATGTCCTCCATCCTTTTAATATCGCGTCTCGGGGCGGAGAAGAGGACGAGACCGAGGCCGAGGCGGAGAGAGAAAGCTTGGTGTATCTAGTTCATGTCAATCCTCCTTTTCAGACCTACGTTTACCCTGCTGGACCTGGTTTGTCTAATTTTGGTTAAATTTTTTATTGTGTCAATTAAATAAAATAAAAAAGAAATAGAGACGCTAGAAGGAGGGCTTGAACCTCCGACCTTGTGGTTAACAGCCACACGCTCTAACCAACTGAGCTATTCCAGCTTGTTTGATGATTTAGGCAGGTTATTAATATTAATAAACATGATCGTAGTGCATGCATTGAATATAATGTTTTTTTTTTTTATGTCAATACTTGTATTGAATTGTGAATTTATGAACTTTTTGATCATATATCATGAGTTAATTAATGGTCAAAATCAAATTCTATAGTATCGGAGGGGAGGGATCGGAGCGAGTAATAAGAATGTATTAAGATGCACCATTTTCTTATGATAAAAGTTTAGCAATGTGGAAATGGTTTATTAGCCCCTTGCATTCCCTCCTGCCCAAAGATATCTCTCCGTTTTGTTTTATTGTTTTGACTTTGACATGTTGGGAGCTCTTTCTTGACCAACCCAATAGCCTTAAAACTAAGTGGAGTTGGTAGTAGAGTGCAATGCTGATGAATATAATTTACGACAACTGAATGATTCATTTGGTGTAGAATTAGCTGACAATTTGACTAGTCAAAACAGTTAAAAAAAACAGGGAGATATCTTTGGGTAGGACTATAGGAGGGAAAGGGCTAACTATTAGGCCAACCCGGATCGATTAAGATCTCTTATTATTGGGTCCTAGGAGATTACTTATACGTGAGCAGGATGGCATAACGATTTGAAATCTTGAGGAGTTTCATTAATGTAGATGCTCTAAGAATTAAAGTTATTAAATGTAGGGCACGGTGACAAAATGAGTATACGTAGCACATTTATTCGTCAGGTTTTCTATTTTATGCTTGTGAGGTGTGATAAGGAAATTAGAGGCCAAGTTCAAATGTAACTCGTGCCATGACTTAATTGTCATATTGTGTGCAGTTGTTTACACAACAACGTCAGTTTTAGACTCGGTGCAACATGCTCAAGAGCAGATATCTACAGGCATTTTCTCTCGTGCGCTACATTGTTGCAATGAGCAGAAGGTGAGGCTCAACTGGATCTTTGTAAATTCAATTGACAGTACATTTGAAGTAGTCTTAATTTATTTAATAGTTGGTTGAATTTGGGTAAATTAATATCAAGACCCCTAGACTATGTTCACTGAATTTTTAAGAGATCTGACCTCATTCTTTATTTATGAAATCTAATGATTTGAGCTGAATAACTGAATTCATTATTTTTTAAGTTGAATTATACTGCACTTAAGTAGGTGTTAGAACATGAGTTGTTCGAGATGAACGTTGGTTTCCAATGGATGGGTTTGAATTGGTATAGATTTCAATAAGTCTATGTGCTCCACAACCTTCGACATTACTACATACAATATATCATCTTATGCTTCAAGTATAGGTTAAAGCAGAAAAGATGGTACTGCGTGGGGATCCAAAAGAGATGATTTGCCAAGCTGCCGAGCAGAGGCATGTTGATTTGTTAATCGTCGGTAGTCGTGGCCTTGGCATGCTGAAAAGGTAACTAAAGCCTTCCGGTATATAATTAGTCCACTTAAGAGTTAAGATTGTCTATCTATTATTAGATGAACTTTAATGAGCAAGGATGACATTCTTCTGTGTTCTAATTTTATCTTTAATTTTGGGTCATTGATGAGAGAGATCACGAATCTAATGTTGGCATAATCACGTAATTAAAGTTGTCTAGATTGGATTATGTAACAACTAATTATGATATGTTTGTAATCGTTGAATTGTAGGGCCTTTCTAGGAAGTGTAAGCGATTATTGTGTTCACCATGCACATTGTCCCGTGTTGATTGTGAAGCCGCCCAAGGAGTTCGATAACCACGAAGCTCAAGTCCATCAAAAGAAAGTTTAGGATAATCTACACAAATATGCTAGTCTCTAAGTTGCCAAACCGCTCTACTACTTGATGAGAAAGATAGTGTTTTGTTTGGTGCAAGAGCATGTGTACTAGTAGTTCGATCTTGCTTTCGGTTTCCATAGAATGCGGTTCTCAAATCATGTATATTACGGAGTATGACTTATGAGAGAGTTTGTATGTGGTGCAAATGCGAGTGATGTATGTATAATGCATTAAGTTTTCTACATTGTTGTTTAGAATAACAGGAACCAAGAAAGAGAGCGAGGCCAATAATACATGTACCACTCTCTCCTGAATTTCCCCGTCTTTCCAATTTCTAGCCTCGAATAGTCATGTCGTTCCAAGTTACTCTACTCGAATCCAGCATAGAAGGGATCCATGAAGTTAGTAGATGATGAGGATTTATTGTGTGAGACGATTCTACTTTGATATAAAAAGTGAATAGCTATTCGTCGCCTTAGTTTTACTACTTTCGCCCAATTTTTTTACAACATTTTCCAACTATACCCTTTTACTAAATTCACATATACTATGCAATTCTCATTTCCCTCGCTTTATCATCTCCTCAAAACATGAACAACCCTCACTGACATTTCTTTGTGGCTTTGTTAAACAAAAAAAGTTATCTTTGATGTTTCAGCTAGGCCAATACCTATCACCACCACCATTTTCACCATCACCATTGTGATCAAGTCTTTCCAAGTGCTAACAAATTATCATTTTCTGCAAATTCTCATTTGTTTAATTTTACAACTACAATCCCCAATTAACTGGAAAACGAATCTCATCTACTCATCTAATACTCAAGGCGTCGCCGCCATTGATGAACGATTTTTCATGGCAAGTCTTTGACAAGTCCTCTCTACACATAAATACTTACAAATCCAATCCAAGCTTCATTTAGATTTTCAAATAACTACCCAAATGATGTCGTTAGCGTCGGCAAACTGTCGACACGGTACTTACGTCGGCATTCTATCGGGGTCTAGTGGTTGGGAATTTGGGGTTGTTGTTTGATCGGGAATGATGGTGAGATTAAGGCCCTGTGCGATTGGACTGCATTTTTCTGATCTGATTTGATTTGATTTGAATTGAACTGATTTGATTTGATTTGA